>OZ030377.1:5553703-5895986 GCA_964023945.1 Ectemnius cavifrons
GCTCCACTTGGCGACCAGGAAACCCCATTGCAAATATAGCTTAGCCTTCCTTCTACTGAATACTGTTTTGATCAGGCCGGCCGAATTCGTCTAGATATTCACAAAAGACAAGCAATGAATTGACTCGAGCACTCGGGTACACCGTCGCGAGGTCGGTCAAGCGTGCCTGCACGCCCGGTACCTGCTCACCTATTCGGTCCGGACTTCCATGGGAGGGAATAGCGTTTATTACTTTATGGTGAACTCGCAGATTAGGGTTAACTTTCCCTTGCTGACGGTCAATAATCACCGTTGGTAATCCCTATTATTTTTGGGTCACGATGTTCAGATAGGCAGAATAGAGCCGGACATCCTTATTTGTCAGTACGCCTCCAATCAACAGATGTTTTTTATTACAACTAATTTGTCACCATCGATATGACCGGGATTAGTAATCCCAAAATAGTAACTTCGCCGGCAATATTCGCTTTCAGGAAGTATTTTCCTCGAAGCCCAAGCCATAAAACAATCTGATGCGCGGACAGGGTGGCTTGGCTGGCCCAAGGGGGTGCTACGCGCGGTCACTCAAGGGGTTGCCGCTCGTGGTCCCCCGGAGCCGGCCTCGGGCCCTTTCATTTCCTCCACCAGAAAAATTTGTCTCCCTTTTCTGCAGAGTGGAGGAACTTTTAATTTTTGGAAGGGATGAGTTGGGGGCGGACATCTTCAAAATTCTTTATAAGTACGCGCTAGCCCCAAGGGAAAGAATCAGATACATAGAAAATGTTCGACTTACAAGAATACTTGGATATGCTTATGTGCATAGGTCGGTGTAATCAGAATTATGCCGAAGCGGTAACGCTGTACGCTCAGCGGTTCCCGAATCGCCGTCACCCGTCGTACACAGCATTCACCGGGGTGTACGACCGTGTACGTTTCAACGGCTCCGTACTACCCCACGGAAGCGAAGTTGGGCGGCCGAGGACTGCACGGACGGTGGCAGTAGAGGAACGCGTACTTGCTCGCGTTGAGGAAGAGCCGACCGTGAGCCTTCGCGATATTGCGAGGGTTGAGAAGTAAGTAAAAATGTGAAACATTGCATATTTCACTTTAACTCATTTTCAGTTGATAGAAGTTATGTACCTTATGAACGGTTTGAAATAACATGTTTTTTTGTTCTAGTATTAGCACAACATCGGCCCACCGCATGTTACATGCCAACCTTCTGCATCCATACCATTTTACGCAAGTGCAGGAGTTGCTGCCTGGTGATCCAGAGAGGCGGATCGACTTTTGCAGGTGGTTGCTGCGGAAGCATGAGGAGGACCCGGAGTTTTTGGCTCAAGTTTTGTGGACGGACGAGGCGACGTTCACGGAACGTGGAGTCTTCAACTCACGGAATTATCACACGTGGGCTGAAGTCAACCCCCACGAACACCTCGATCGCGGGTCGCAATACCGCTGGTCGTTTAACGTTTGGGCCGGTATACTGGGTGACCGTGTAATAGGCCCTTATCTAATGCCACCGCGGCTTAACAGCCGGCAATATTTGATTTTCCTACGGGAAGTCCTTCCAGGACTACTGGAAGGAGTTCCCCAAAACAACGAGCGGCTGTGGCTACAGCAGGATGGTGCCCCACCGCATAGAAGTTTTAATGTTTTGCGGCACATCAACGAGGCATTTCCCAATCGTTGGATTGGATATGGGAGTCCGGTGGCTCCGTGGCCTCCCCGATCTCCCGATCTCACCCCTTTGGATTTCTTCTTTTGGGGATACGCAAAGGTACGTTTCATTGTACTATTTTGGAATTGTTCTCTTACATTATCCTATAAAATTGACTAATCAACAAATGTGTATTATTTGCAGAACATCGCGTACGGCGTGGACCGCGGCGACGCAATGGTAACGGTGCAGAGGCTGCATGCTGCCGTTGCAAATTTGGAAGCGGCCGATTTTGCTCGAATGCGGGCGAGCATCGTCGACCGAGCCCAATTGTGCCTCCGCAACCATGGAGGGCATTTCGAAAATATGAGGCCTTGAGAAGCCTCATATTATTAAAAAAACGGCCCTTTTCAGGGCCACCAAATACTACAACGTCGAACTTTTGCAGTCTTGCACAAACGGCCCTTTTCAGGGCCACCAAATACTACAACGTCGAACTTGCAGTCTTGCACAAACGGCCCTTTTCAGGGCCACCAAATACTACAACGTCAAACTTGCAGTCTTGCACAAACGGCCCTTTTCAGGGCCACCACCAATTAGTAGAGCATGTATCGCTCGCATGTCAAACAAACGGCCCTTTTCAGGGCCTCAACTGTTTAAATGAAGATGAACGAAACCTTCTTTCATCTGAACGCAGAGCTCTTATTTTTCAGAAATAGCACTTTACTGCGCGGGCGTTCATTGTTGTCCGGATTTGCAAGTATCTCGAGTGACAACTGAATAGTACTAAGATTTTTAGAATAGGGCCGAGCAGAAGTGCATGAAACAGTGCTGCAAACACATGCTTCTCATTGCATTTTGTCATGCAACTCGATTCACATAGTATCCATTCGCTTCTGATAAATAATAACTACCGTTTAACCTGCACCTATTCTGACATTCGTTATTTTGTTGACCGTCGATTGCAATAATAACCGGATAGAGTCAGCGATAGCAGCATTATTATTCATAGTAAACGGATATTATGAAAACGTAAAGGCAGGAGGAATAACAATGAAACATAACGAAAAAAAGATATTACCAGAGGTAGAGATTAAACACTGAAGGAGAAAAGGGAAAGGAAATGTAAAAAGAATAATCGCAACAACGAGGAACCGAACACGTATCATCGCGGTTACAGATCGAGCGCTTTGTCGCGCCGCCACTTCCATACTTGTTAGAGAAAGTATCACAGGCATCTGATAAATTTGATTCATTGGATTTGGACGGATTTAATTGGATTAAATCGGGAGTCGCGAAACATCTAATCGTGGACCCTACTTATCGCAAGCGTATACAACGAAAATGGGAAAGCGAAAGAAGCGCATATTAAGAAAGTCGGAAAGCAAGAAGAAATGCAAAAAGTCAGCGTCCGTGGGGCGATGCCGCGCCGTCACGGCACTGCCGCGCTCGGGCATTGAGAACCACGCATGCAAGGGGCTGCCGGCTAGGCCGTCGGTACGACGCATCGACAACGATAGTCTTTTTTTCGAGGGAATCGAGTGACTGAGCACCCGTTCGTCCTCCATCGCGATTCTTGTAACCCGACCGGCAAGATGTTTTTATCACATCCCCCTTTGGAGAACCAGGAGATAGTCGACCAAGATTTGCCAAGAGCCCGAGGGGCGTTGCCTAAGTTATTGTTAAATAACTCGGAATTGAGGGCCGATCGAGAAATTTGAAAATAGCCATTTTCATCCCCGCCCGCTCCTCTACAAGATGGCTATAGTCATTTACGACATTTACGGAACACCCTGTATGGGCAACGCACTAGTATCGAATATAAAGGGTAAAGCTTACCTACCCCTGTTCAACACGTCGAACGAAGATTTCGATCTCTTAGTGCCCACTCTGGAACTACACGAGGTCTCCATCCAGGGGGATCCCGATGTAGGCTGCGCCGCATTCTCTTCCCGAGGGCAGGAGGATGGACAAAGCGAACTGCTACCTGGAGAAGAAAGAAAGGAAGTGGTGAAGTCGTTGCTACGGCTTGATCACTTAAACGACGAAGAAAGAAGGAACGTCGAAGGACTCATCGAAGACAGCCTCGACAGATTTCATATACCAGGCGACCAACTACACGCCACTAACGCGGCAGAACATGCCATCCACACTATCGACGACGTACCAAACCACGTTAAGCAATACAGATACGCACCCGCACAGAAGGAGGAGATTACTCGTCAAGTGCAGGAGTTGCTCAACACCGACGTGATAGAAGTATCAAAATCACCATACAACTCGCCGTTGTGGATAGTCCCTAAGAAACCAGACTCCCACGGGAACAAACGATGGAGGATGGTTATAGACTACAGAGCATTGAACGAAAAAACGATCGGTGATGCATATCCATTGCCAAATATTACCGACATCCTCGACCAACTAGGAGGAGCGAAGTATTTCTCGTGCTTCGATCTAGCTTCAGGCTTTCATCAAATACCTATGGCAAAGTCGGATGCCCACAAAACAGCATTTTCCACTCCTTTTGGCCACTACCAATTTAAAAGAATGCCATTTGGACTGAAAAATGCCCCAGCCACGTTCCAAAGACTGATGGATAACGTATTGTCAGGACTACAAGGAAACGAATTATTCGTCTATCTTGATGATATCGTTATTTACGCCAAGTCACTACGGGAACACGAAATTAAATACCATAGGTTAGTAGCAAGACTCAGAGACGCTAACCTAAAACTACAACCGGATAAGTGCGAATTTCTGCGGAGAGAAGTGGCTTATCTCGGCCACATAATCAGTGAACACGGAGTAAAACCCGACCCCAAAAAGATTGAGGCAATCGAAGCATTCCCTACTCCTAAAACATCCACGAACATAAAGGAATTCTTAGGACTCGCAGGGTACTACAGAAAGTTTATTCCACAATTTTCTAAAACCGCCAAACCACTAACAGACCTCCTCAAGAAGAACAAACCCTTTATATGGGGAGACCGACAACGAGAAGCATTCGACACCTTGAGGAAGGCATTGTGCAACGATCCAATACTACAATACCCAGACTTTTCTAAACCGTTCGTTCTGACTACGGACGCATCTGCACTCGCTATTGGAGGAGTATTAAGCCAAGGACAAGTAGGCGAAGACCTCCCAGTGGCTTACACTTCCAGAGTGTTAAATCAGGCCGAACGGAATTACTCCACCATTGAAAAGGAATGCCTGGCTATCATTTACGCCGTAAACCATTTCCGCCCATACCTGTATGGCTGGGAATTTCTCATAGTGACCGATCACAAACCTCTAGTATGGTTACACTCGATGCAAGACCCTTCGTCGAGATTATGCAAATGGCGATTAAAACTGGCCGAATACAACTACACCATACGCTATAAACAAGGCCGCATTAACTCCAACGCGGACGCACTGTCGCGAAATCCGCCCGCAATAAAACAAGTACTCCCGATACAACCGGAAGACAGGAAACGAAAAAGGAAAACAGCAATCGAATCCACTTCGTCATCTGATTTAAACATCTTCTCGCCAAGACCAGCGCGAAAGAAACGACCAGAGCGATCACCCAGTCCCATTTCGGGAGTCACAATCAGACCTAGGGATCGAAAAAGGAAAGAAAGACCTCCACCACCAAGCGTCGATGTACCCACATCGCCGAGGAGTGAGGAAGACCAACAAGAAACCAGCACCCCTCGAGTAAAGCGAGGAAAGGAAGCTGCATATTTGCCAGAACCAGTCCGCGAACTTCCCACGGAACGAGGAAACGATCAAGAGGAATACAACGAAACCGCATCGATTATTGCAAGCCCAGGTACCGATCGAGCAACTTCACCTGGACCAAACGTCGAAAATTCGCCGGAAGAATGCCTTGACGACTCCGATCCGTTCCCTCCCATGGAACTGACGTCGGACGTTGTCGACGAGGAAACAGAAGAGCAGCAACACTTTCAAGAAACGAACACCGCGTTCGAAGATACTGATTTGTCCAACGACATTCCACTAGACTCTGATTCAGAAACTGGTGAGAGTGAAGAAGAGGAAAATCTTTTCGAACGAGAAGTAATACCGTATGACACGCGAGGCATCCCCGCATTAAAAACAACTCGCGTACGGGATTGTCTACTTCAACGAAAGGACAATCACTGCATCTTCGTGCACCACGATGGCACTCCCTACGACGAAGGAGCAACGGAATATTCCAAAAAAGGGTTATTACCCGCGCTTGGGAATCTCCTACCCGACCGACCATTGGTGATGCCTATCGGAACCAAACATCTGATCGCTATCCCTTTAAAGGAAGCCAGCGCAACTCTAACGTCACAAGATGTAACCGCCGGTTGGAGAATGCTACGCATGGCTATAGAGGAACTACAGCTAAAATCGATCAGTATCAGGAAAACCGACACTATGGACGAACTACCATGGAGCCATATCGTCAATAAATGTAATGACGTATTAAACGACCTAAACGTCACTATCATCTTTTGTAAGGGGCTAATTCAAGAGCCGCCCGAATCACAGCGACCAGCACTCATCAAGGAAGCACATTCATCCGCGATGGGAGGACACAAAGGCGTTACCAAAACGTACACTAGACTCAAGCACCACTACTATTGGAAAACCATGAAACAAGAAATAGAGAAATTTGTACGACAGTGTCGAGACTGCCAAGTGAAGAAACTAACGAGGATCAAGACTAAACAGCCTATGATACTTACCGACACACCAGGAGCTGCCTTCGACAAAGTCGCACTCGACATCGTTGGAGAGTTACCTGAAACACAAAACGGAAATCGTTACATACTCACCATGCAAGATCTACTTACCAAGTTCTGTATCGCCGTCCCACTACGCGAGACAACGTCCAAAACTATCTCTGAAGCGCTCATAAAGCATCTCATATGCACATTCGGTGCTCCTAGAGCCATTCTTACGGACCAAGGAACGAATTTCACGTCCGCCTTAATGAAACATGTCGCGCGAAGATTCGGTATTAAACAATATAGTACTACCGCTTACCATCCTCAATCGAATGGATCTTTAGAAAGATCGCATCATGTGCTAGCCGAATACCTTAAAATGCACATAACGAAAAACGCCAATTGGGACGACCTATTAGACTTAGCTATGTTTTCATATAACACAAGCCAACACGAAGGCACGCGATTCACACCGTACGAATTAGTCTTCGGGAAAATCGCGCGCGTACCCGCTAGTAACCCGCCGATTGAAGAAAATATAGATCTAACTTATCAGGATTACTTAGCCAACCTTTACAACCAAATACGAGACGCACAGGAGCTAGCTAGGGAAAACCTAGGTCAAGCGAAAGAACGATCTAAGGCCTACTATGATAGGCATATCAATCCTCAAAATTTCAAAGTCGGAGATTTAGTATTTTGCCTAAAGGAACCGAAACGCGGTAAATTTGCTGACCAGTACACCGGACCGCATGAGGTCTTGGAAATATTACCAAATAATAACGTCAAAATAATGATCAAAGGAAACTCACGTACAGTACACATGGACAAGCTCAAACTATCGCGCATAATTATCCACCGATCCGAATCCGACGCATAACCTGGTCATCTTCTTATGACAATATGTAATATAACCATCAGTGCAGCACTGAAACAACGCGATATTTCTATTAATTACATTACAGACTTAAGTACTGAGGCAGACGAACCGAAGGACCGATCGATCGAAAATGTCCAACCTCCTTACACACATCATGGATCTCGACGGATTCATCGTGAACAACGAATTCCTATGCAAGGATATGGCAATCATCTCCGTCAGACCAAACGCGACCGCCATATCAGCGAACTTCGCACTAGGGAAATCCTACCGTTTGCTCTCGCGTCGCGATCAAATAACCGCAAACTACGTAACAAAGTTCCTTCACGGACTGCGATTTAACGATATAGGAACCGAGACACTACGACAAGACGACATGACAAGCGCAATTAAGGTAGCGATCAGCGATTGCGCCCAGCCTTTAATTGGCTATAAAGGTGGAAACTACGAAAGGGACATTCTAACCGACTTGGGAATCCCATCTGTGAATATTGAAACACTGGGATGTCCAAAGTTCGACCAATTAATACTCGAACACGAGCACCAGCAGCTCAAATCGACTAAACCGCGGTGCAGACTGCATCGACTAATCCCCGAAGAACTGGGCGGAAGAAATTTTCACTGTCCTACGTACGAAGTCACTGTATTTAGAGATTGGTATTTAGACGCGAAACCATTATTATAAACGTAATGTCACCGCAATTGGAAACCCAGTCCTAACCTACACAGACTCTGCGAAATTCTTTTTTTTCTATACATGGTAGAGACCCAATACAGATCTACGACAATTTGGAAACCCAGACCTAACTAACTTAGACTCGGGTTAACGCTTGTTAACGTTAGGATGGCCAACCACGAGGTCGACTGGAACAACATCCACGACAATGACGACGAAGAGGTCGACTATATCGCAATATTCCGGGAATTGTTGGACCAGTACATTTGCGTCAGAATCTGGTTACACGAGAAACTCGGCCAACGAACAATCTGCCCAGAATGTTACCACGACTTAGACGAACCGGACGGTTATAGGGAACGCATAGTCCACCTGCATACCAATCAAGGATTTTGGTGCGACGTATGCGACCTTTGTCAAGACCATGCATATTCGGAACAGCGACCCATAACTGATTGCGACGAGTGCATGCATGAATTTGTCAGGGTCATGTTCGACGGCGAAATAGCCACCAACGCACTAGCGGGATAGACAACTTATATCTAGGTTTAAGATTGCGTCAATATTCGTTACCCAGGGTTTAATAGCACCCACGGCTAGAGTTCGGGTAACATTTCGTGTTACAGGAACGAGGAAGGCCATATCGTCAGCATGTGCTTCTCCCGTGGCATGAGTACACCCGAGCGGCAGCCTCGAGCTGAACCGGACGAGGAGGAGTTCGAATGCGCACGACGATGGTACTACGTATCATCGGACCTGGAGATTGTCTGTCCGCCCTGCTATCGCGTGAGACCGAACCCGCTCGACTTTCGTCGCATCGGCGAACATTTCACGTATGGAACTTATTACGAGCACATCGCGTGCGAAGAATGCCAGCGCGTAATACCACTGCACATCCGCGGAGTTGAGGAATGCGCAGAGTGCCAAGTAACGCTAGAAACACTCAGGCGAAACGCGCTAAATCGCGCTGAAGAGTAGTGTTAGGAGGACGATGCAAGGAGGAGACCGCCGCGCATATCGATAACCCAACCGAAAAATCGTACCAACGAGCACGGAGCCCGTGCTCATGTGCGAACCTCGACACCCTGGTCATAATGCTAGGACGCCGTTACTGCGTAACCACGTACCAGCTAGCCAGTGTATGGGACAGCAAACGAATAAGCGAGATCGGCTCTCACCTGACGCAACGCGCTTAAATCACCCGTACTAACACTCCATGTTACAGAACCATGGGTCTTCCGAGTTACGCCGTTATCTGCCTGGCGTACACTATCTCGGTCGTGTCAGGATTAATAGGATTTGACTGCGGAGGACGCCACCTCAATGTAACCACGATATCTCTTCTGTCAACTGGAGATTGCCAACCGCCTGTAATACGAACCAACTCGACGGAAGTTTATGTACAACTACTGCAGCTGTCAGAATTCGAACACACCAACGTGCTACAATGCAAGATCAAGATATCCCGCAACATCTACCACTGCGGAATGCATTCACACATTTCCGCCGTGCACAACGGCAAGGGCGAATTCCTCATGGACGTCGATTACACCACCTGTCTTCAAATGCACCGAGACGGTTCACTGAAGATTGGACCTGATGGAAGTGTCGTCACAGGACTACGCACCAATGGAACCGTAACCAGACCACTAACCTTCGCCGGGACTATTGCATTGAACGGCGCATGCCAAGGATCCCAGTACTCAGATCCTTACGGTACATGGGACGATGTAATAGTTCAAGGAACAGTGGAAATCGCACTAAAATCAACGAGAGTGCCAGTAAGACTTCACTCTGGTAGTGTACTACTAAAATCTGGAACGACATGCCCCTTGGCAGACGGGCACTGCATCGACATGGAAGATGGACACACATTTTGGGACCAAATTCCCACGTCCTCCTGTAAATTCAACCACTACGACGTACTGTATGAAGGCGTTGCCACGAAGATAGAAGAACTGGGAGCACAGCCGCAGTACCCGACCCTGTACACTTTGATAGACAACGATATTACATTCGCACTCACCAAAACCAAGGAGACACGAGTGTGCGGATATACTATAATGGGAACAGAACATCCAAAACTGTTCATCGTGGAAACTGTAGGAGGAAACGCGTTCATGGCAAAGAAACCAGTTGCCGTGGACAACCTGGATATCTTCACGTACGTAAACTCGAAGTTTGTGTATGTGGAACGTCACATTCGATCACAGATGACTTCGCTATACAACGACGTCCTCGAGCAACGATGCACACTGGAAAAGCAAATGCTAAAGAATTCACTGGCGCTTGCAAATGTTGCGCCGGATGAATTCGCCTACTTCCTGGGAAAAGGACCAGGACAGGTTGCCGTCACCGCTGGAGAAGTGGTGCACATATTAAAATGCATCCCTGTAGAGGTACGTGTCAGGAAAACTGATGCCTGCTACTCAGAGCTGCCAGTGGAATTCCGCAACGTGTCATACTTCTTGACACCAAAATCGCGAATAATTACACAACATGGAAGCGAAAGGGACTGCAGCCATTTCTTACCAGTGATGTACCGCATCGAAGATTCATGGATACAGTTCACCCCAAAACCTATTGAAGGAGCCACACCACAGCAACTACAACCCATGACAAAACCATCATGGAAATACTTGACGCCAGCATCCTTGGCAACAAGTGGAATATACTCGCAGACAGACTTGGACAAACTGCGAGACCACCTAATGTTTCCTGCTGAAAAACCTGCAGTGCTAAACTCTATCGCAAGAGGATTTAGCGGACGAAGTCTGACAAACCCGTCCATTTCACTCAGATCTTTCCTCGACGAACAAACTATCGAGGGAATAGCCCAATCCGCAGCTAAAAGGATGTGGGAACACTTCATGACCTTCGGATCCGTGAGCGCAGGCATTATCGCCATATACGCTATATTCCGAATTATCATGATGATCGTGAGCACGATCATACACGGACTCGCTCTACATGGTGCCTACGGATGCAGCTTCTACCTCATCGGGGCAATGTGGTCTTCTATCGCGCACTATCTAATGCGAAGGAAGGAAGCGCATACGCTCACGCCTAACTCAGGAAGAATCGAGTGTATCCCCGACGAAGATGGAACCTACGCTGAGGCAAGGCCATCCACGGAATCAACCAGAGCCATACAGGAGCTTCAGCAAAGACTGTCCGCCATCGACACTCAGCGAACGAACATCTAAATAATATGTTCGTTCTGGGAAAAGGGGGAGGTGTGACGTCTCACGCCTGTCCGCCCAATTTAGCCATACATTTTTTTTTTTCCAACCCCACAACACGCCACAGGCACGTAATACTATGTTATCTCACCTTAATTTTAATCTATTATAATTTAAGGCACTCAGTCCCAAACATTCGCGCCGAACAAAAACGGTCTAACCTAACAAGTATCCAACCCTGGTCCGACCCTGGTCCAACCCCGACCAACCCTGATCCAACCCCGACCAACCCTGGTTCGGCCACCGGGCCATTGGCAAAACGCTCGGACCTTTTTTTTTTTTTTTTTTTTTTTTTTTTTACCTGGGGAAAATCCATCATGGATCCCCCGCCATCCTGAGGAGATGACGGGGGTATGTCGGACTCCTACCGACTAAAAACCCCATGAAGGCCCTCAAGTGGGATTGGAGAGGGAGGGGGCCGGGAACGCAAAGGCATACTTCCAGCCCCCTCCCCACCCACAGAGCCCTGAGAAGGGCTCCCCCACACATGGTGGATGAACCACCTTGGGTGCCAACGTGGACCTCGTCACGTGGACACCCCCCACAAAGGTCCTATGTCGGGGGGGCCTGAATCCTCAGTCAGGACACCCCCCTAGGACCCGCCCTCATACCAGTATCCCCCACGCAAGAGGGATACTAACCTCTCCGCCGAGATGGAGGACCTAGCCCGTCTCCATCTCGTCTTCCTGACGCGGACCGCTCGGGTGTCCGGGCCCACCCTCTTTCTCTTGCACCGCCGCCTTGTTGGTGTTCGGGCGGTTCCTCCGTTGCGTCCTGGCCTTGCAGGCCGCACTGCCGATCCTGTGGTCGGCATCTTTGCCGGTGCACAGGATGCATTTCGGCGCGTTTTCGCAGCTGGCTGCGACGTGTCCGCCCTGACCGCACCTGTAGCATAGGCCGGTCCTCTCCTCGCCCGTCTTGCAGCAGGCCCTTACGTGGCCCCATTGCAGGCATTTATAGCACTGCAATGGGCGGCGCTGCAGCAGCTCCACCTGGGCGACGATGAAACCCACTCGAAGTTTCGTTGCGAGGAGTGTCTTCGCGGCTGCGATTGGGCACCTGGCCCATACCGTACCAAGCCCGTTCGGTGCCGACCGGATCTGCCCGATCCGCATCTCTTCTTGACCGCATCCCGTGAGCTCGCGGATTGCGGCCATTACCTCCTCCCGGGTGATGGAGTCATCCAGCCCCTTGACGCGGACTTCGGCCGTTTTGGTCGGCCTGGCGAATCGTACTCCAGAACCCTGGAGGGTCTCCTCGAGCCGCTGGGTAAGGCCCAGCGCCTTGTCCTGGCAGCCGTCCCCATCGATCTCGAGGATCAGTCCTCCCGTGATGGCCCTCTTTGGCCTCAGCGCCGTAATGTTGAGGTCCTCAAGACGGATGCCCGCCTTGGCCCTCCTCATCACCTCCGCGTAGGTCATATCACTGCCCGAAGGTACAGTGATAGACACCGCTGCGGTCTTCGGCTCCTTGGGGAGTTTTGGGGGTCCCTTGGGTTTCCCACCAGTGCCCACGGTGCCATTTTTCTTCCCTTTGTGGGGCGCCCCCTTCGGCCCTGTCTTCTTCGCGGGTGCTGGAGTTACCCGCTTCTTCGTAGCCTTCTTGTTAACCACCTCGGTCCACTTTTCGGTGGACGCCGGAGGTCGTCTGGCCGCCGTGGCCTCGACCCCTTTCGAGGTGGAGGCCGGTGCCGGAGGCGGGTGGGCGACCCTTGGCGGTGCAAAGGCGGCGAGCCTTTGCTCCACAACTTGGCTCACCCTGCCAAGTAGGGCCTCCTCCCACTCCTTGGAAAGGCGGGAAGTACGTCCAGCCTTTTCCACCACCTCTTTGGGCGGCTTCTCCCTTTCCCGCTGGAGTTTTTTGATGTCCCTCTTCGCCTCCCGGAGCTCCCTCTCCAGATCAGCCAACTTGGCCCTAAGGCGTTCGTTTTCGATCCGGAGAGAGGGATCGCTCTCCATCGCGGGTTTATTCGCCCTGTTGGCCATCTCCATGGCGGCGAGCACCGTCTCGTCGGCCTTCTCCTTCAGGGTCTTGATGTACGTCCCTTTTAAGTTCCCTGAGGTTGTCGCCACAATCTTTACCTCTCCCATCATGTCCCCGATCGCGTCGAGGACCTCGTGGGTGGGTAGGGCCCTGTACTCCCTGGCCTTCTTCGCTTGCTTCTCGAAGGGAGTAAGCGCGACTGGCTTGCTGGGGCCGGCGCTTTCCCGCTCCTCCTTCTCCCGAGCTTCTTCAAGCTCGCGCTCCCTCCTCCACTCGTCCTGCCTCTCCTGGATGGATCTTCGGTGGTCCCTTTCCCAGGAGTCCACCGAATCCCCTGAAGTGGAGTCCTCCTCCTCGCTTCCCAAGAGGTCGTCCAGTTCGTCCGCTGTGTCGGGTGGTGGGACGGTGGAGGGGGAGGGAGAGCTCCTCTTCCCCCTCTTCTTCACCGCCTTGCCCGAAGGTGCCGCCTCGTCTCCTGATGGAGAGGTGTCGAGGGCGTTCGCCGCCCTCTTCTTCCGTGTTCCCTTTACCTCGTTGTCCGTGTCCATGCCATTGTCGTCGTTGTTCAAATCCGTCCGGGGTGAAAAAACCTTACTCATTTTCGTCCCACGAGTAGGGTGGAAATAACCTCAACCCGGGCAGAGCCACCCCTTGCCCGGGAGGGCCTGATACCTCCGAGGTGCGGCAGGTGCCTCGGAGGGTGGTCGCTAGGGACCGGTCTACCCACCGGCCATGCATCCCTTCGCCGCGCACCATAGCTTGGGATTAGGGGATTTTTTATAGAGGTTTACTCCTCGCGGCCCAGCCGGTTAAGGCAAGGCCCCCGGTCTCCTCATCCGCTTCTTCCGACGCTTCGCCACAGCGCGGTAGGAAACGGAATCGGAGATTCCGGTATTAGGGAGCGGATGGCGCATCCGCCCCCAGGGTGCCACCCCCTCCGCCTGAAGGCGGAGAGGACCCCCGGCCCCCTCTCGTCAGGAGGAGGGGTCTCCAACCCCCGCAACACAGGTGCGGGGGTGCTGGTTTTTGTCCGCGACGACCGCTTGCGCAAGTCGAAACCCCCCGGTTTTAGCCGGAGGGCCCCCCTATCCGCAACCCGGGGACGCGCCGTGTCGGAGTCCAGCAACTCCAACCGCAGCCCAGTGGCTTGTGGGAAGGTCTTAGAGACCGCCCAACTGCACCGGTACCACGGCCACGGAAAACGCTCGGACCTGCCTTTTATCCAACCCAGAGCCAACCCAGGCTTAACCCTCTCCAACCCTAAGCCAACCCAGGCTTAACCCTCTCCAACCCTAAGCCAACCCAGACTTAACCCTGTCCAACCGCGACCAATGTCAATACAGAAGGGAAAACCCCCGATACATGGCATGGTCGCCCAAATAACGTGTCAAGACACTCTTGACGTTTGTCTCTTAACATTTGCCTTTTAACTTTCTCTATTGACACTGTCTTATAAAACCATATGGTTTGGGACACACCGCGTCATAATCGCGATATAGGTTAAGTCGTAGCCTTTAATACAACTACAACGAACCACGAGCATTTATTGGGAACGATCAGGTATTGACGATAATGATCGTGAGTCGTTGGAGGAATATTACTGTAACCATAAGAATACCTATAACTTCGGGACACCGCGTAGACGAGCTCGCGCCAAGCATTCCCACGTACTCCTGTACACGTGCGACCGTAAGATAATCATTCGTAAGATTCCCAGAGGAGGATAATCAAAGAGTATCCAGTAGGCAAGACCTACATTCCATTCTCACTAAAAACAATTCAAAGTCACGTACAGGAAGTGGTCAAGGCTCTAGGCCGTCTACTAGAGATAAGGCACGCGTGAGAAACCGCGACAGTTCCCAAGCTCCGTTATCTAGGTCTCAGGTTGCAACCCGACCTGGGAACTGCAGCAGTAGAGATAAGGCACGCGTGAGAACTGCAAGGTAGCGATAAGGTGCGAACGCTGGACCACGGTAGCGTGGGATCGCTAACGTGGCATTCCCGAACTTAGTATAATTACGGGGACCTCGGACAGGAGCCCTCAGTCTTCATCGAGCAGTCAGAGTGAGCAGAGCAAGTGACAACCAGCAACCAAGTGACAAGTGACAGTAACCAGTGTCAGTACCAAGCACAGCTGAGCTATTACCAGTGACAGTGCCAAGCACGGCTAAAAGCTACTACCATTCAATTAACGTAAGTCCGCATACTCACTCTGAATCTCGTGTTGACTCCGTGGCTGCTCCCCACGTTAATTAACTTTACCAATGAACCGCAATTCTCTGGCAAGCATTCGATGTTAACTTGTTCTTGAATAGGCAAATCATGCCATTATTAACTCACAAGTCTTGTTCATGGACCTGCAAATTACCACAACCTCAATTAACCAGCGAAGGTACCTATGTTTCGCGCCTTTACTAGGCGAAGGAACCACGGCATCGCGCTATCCCCTTACTACTTACCATCAAGCGAAGGTACCAATGTTTCGCGCCTTTACTAGGCGAAGGAACTGCGGCATCGCGCTTTCCTTAAACTCCTAATATTAAGCGAAGGTACCGGAGTTTCGCGCCTTTACTAGGCGAAGGAACCAGGAGGCCGCGCCTCCTATAACTCATCCATGCAGGCACCTGAAACAGGAATTTCAATCAATTACTTCTCGTTCACAGGCTTTTGGTATCCGCGCCACTCAGTGGGCGAAGGTGTCCATCGGACCGCGCTTGACAAAGCGATCGGCAAGCCGCACCAGCAAAAGCTAAAGAACAGAATGCCAAAGGAGAATGCTCCTCGCCGTCGAAGACCGGCCTCCCGGCGAAGCCGTCGCTCCGGTCAACGGGCCCAAGAGCAGCGAAGGCTCCGCACCGAGCGACTACGGTTGTGGGAGACTAACGACGACCAGCCCGGACCGTCGTACGCGCCCGCGGCGATCGACCCCCGAGCATACTCCCCTGTGCCAAGACCCACTACACCAATCCCCTTGGTACAAAACTCTCCTTCTCCTAATCAACTTCCACAACACCTCCAGCAAGTCCTATCCGATCTACACATGACCTTAGACCAATTTCGCGATCTCCCAACTCCCACTCGACCTGATACCCCCGATTCCATCGTTTCTACCTCCTCTTAGAATTAAGGCTAAATGTAATTCGTTGGCTCCTATTGTAAGAGAACTTTTAAAAATATATACTTATTCCTCGACACCGCGTTCTTATTGAGAGTCCCTGGTTAAACATGTACAGGTCCTGGTTCGTATTAGGGAGTGGAACATCCACCTAGGCGCTTAAACCAGCGCCTCCCTCTTGTGCCGGCCAGCGCTTACAAAAGCGCTCGTTTCCAGCGCTGCCCTCAGCGCTTACCCAGCGCTATCAACCAGCGCTCACAGGTATGAAACTTCTGCCATAAGCACAAAGTGTACGGACCACTACCAACTCATGTATTCCAATAGGACATTCGGGATCATGCCGGCTGACCGACAGCCTACTGGCCCACACAGGCGATGGCATAAACGAGGACGCCGTAGCGGCAAGAAAATGCGCGAGCGCAGACAGAAATACCAGGAGCATCTATTACGCGAGGCCCTTACAGACCCCCTCGTTACTCCTGAAAGAATTCCCACTCCACCTTCTCATACATCCAACGAACTGCCAGAATCCCCAGTTTATGCTCCCATATTCCTCATGGAAGAGCCACCCGAGGGACACTGCCATCCCTACGCCGAAATGTACGATGCCTCGGGACATCACATTTTCACATTCATGCCTCCGCCTCCCTCACATTCAACAGTCGAAATAACGGAAATACCCCCCGAACCCCTCACGGAGCACCGCACGCTCCCTGAATACTGTTACCCCATCACGATCACGATCGACGACTAAATAAACATATTCTGAAGCAATAGAGCCGATAAAACCTTACCACATTTTATTACCCACCTACTATTATTCTACCTTACCACATTTTATTACCCACCTACTATTATTCTACCTTACCACATTTTATTACCCACCTACTATTATTCTACCTTACCATATTTCATTACCCACCTACTACTATTCTACTTTACCACATTTCAACACTTACCTACCGGTGTTGAATCGCTGTTCTACATTAACATCCATGACATAGTTATCTGCAGTCTCACTGCTACTATTTACCTGTAAGATTTCCTCTCCCGTGCGGAACCGGATCATAGCGCGGCTAAGCCGAGTAGTCCCCTCCATTAGGATATCCCCTCTCGACTCTCTACAGCAGTGCCTCATCCCAGGGTAAAGTTCAGTGCAAGCGACTGACCCGAAAAAGAGGCAAACAAAAATCGAAAATAAGCACGTCTGGGAATTAGATCGACTAATAGGTTGCGGAAGACCACGACCTTCGGCCGACGCCTCCCTGAGACGTAACATCTCACTGTAAAATTACGTAAAAAGTACAGAGCATCAAGTTGAATGCGAATAACAGTAGCTGCTTGCAAGATCATGCCATTTATTGGCCGTACCTTTATCTGTGATCGGGACTGCTGCTTTGATGAAAGTGAGTGCTCTCACTGTAAAATTACGTAAAAAGTACAGAGCATCAAGTTGAATGCGAATAAAAGTAGCTGCTTGCAAGATCATGCCATTTATTGGCCCAACCTTTATCTGTGATCCGGACTGCTGCTTTGATGAAAGTGAGTGCTATCACTGTAAAATAACGTAAAAAGTACAGTGCACCAAGTTGAATGCAGGTCAAGCTGACCTGCTTGCAAGGTCATGCCATTTATTGGCCGTACCTTTATCTGTGATCGGGACTGCTGCTTTGATGAAAGTGAGTGCTCTCACTGTAAAATTACGTAAAAAGTACAGAGCATCAAGTTGAATGCGGGTCAAGTTGACCTGCTTGCAAGGTCATGCCATTTATTGGCCGTACCTTTATCTGTGATCGGGACTGCTGCTTTGATGAAAGTGAGTGCTCTCACTGTAAAATAACGTAAAAAGTACAGAGCATCCAGTTGAATGCGAATAACAGTAGCTGCTTGCAAGATCATGCCATTTATAGGCCGTACCTTTATCTGTGATCGGGACTGCTTCTTTGATGAAAGTGAGTGCTCTCACTGTAAAATAACGTAAAAAGTACAGAGCATCCAGTTGAATGCGAATAACAGTAGCTGCTTGCAAGATCATGCCATTTATTGGCCGTACCTCTATCTCTGATCGGGACGGCTGCTTTGGTGAAAGTGAGTGCTCTCACTGTAAAATAACGTAAAATGGACAGAGCATCAAGTTGAATGCGAATAACAGCAGCTGCTTGCAAGATCATGCCACTTATTCGCCATACCTTTATCTGTGATCGGGACTGCTGCTTTGCTGAAAGTGAGTGGTATCACTGTAAAATAACGTAAAAAGTACAGAGCATCCAGTTGAATGCGAATAACAGTAGCTGCTTGCAAGATCATGCCATTTATAGGCCGTACCTTTATCTGTGATCGGGACTGCTGCTTTGATGAAAGTGAGTGCTCTCACTGTAAAATAAGGTAAAGAGTACAGAGCATCAAGTTGAATGCGAATAACAGCAGCTGCTTGCAAGATCATGCCATTTATTGGCCGTACCTTTATCTGTGATCGGGACTGCTGCTTTGATGAAAGTGAGTGCTCTCACTGTAAAATAACGTAAAAAGTACAGAGCATCCAGTTGAATGCGAATAACAGTAGCTGCTTGCAAGATCATGCCATTTATTGGCCGTACCTCTATCTGTGATCGGGACGGCTGCTTTGGTGAAAGTGAGTGCTCTCACTGTAAAATAACGTAAAAAGTACAGAGCATCAAGCTGAATGCGAATAACAGTAGCTGCTTGCAAGATCATGCCATTTATTTGCCGTACCTTTATCTGTGATCGGGACTGCTGCTTTGATGAAAGTGAGTGCTATCACTGTAAAATAACGTAAAAAGTACAGAGCATCAAGTTGAATGCGAATAACAGTAGCTGCTTGCAAGATCATGCCATTTATTGGCCCAACCTTTATCTGTGATCCGGACTGCTGCTTTGATGAAAGTGAGTGCTATCACTGTAAAATAACGTAAAAAGTACAGTGCACCAAGTTGAATGCAGGTCAAGCTGACCTGCTTGCAAGGTCATGCCATTTATTGGCCGTACCTTTATCTGTGATCGGGACTGCTGCTTTGATGAAAGTGAGTGCTCTCACTGTAAAATTACGTAAAAAGAACAGAGCATCAAGTTGAATGCGGGTCAAGTTGACCTGCTTGCAAGGTCATGCCATTTATTTGCCGTACCTATATCTGTGATCGGGACTGCTGCTTTGATGAAAGTGAGTGCTCTCACTGTAAAATTACGTAAAAAGTACAGAGCATCAAGTTGAATGCGAATAACAGTAGCTGCTT
The DNA here is from genome assembly GCA_964023945.1 of Ectemnius cavifrons. Lineage (NCBI taxonomy): Eukaryota > Metazoa > Arthropoda > Insecta > Hymenoptera > Crabronidae > Ectemnius > Ectemnius cavifrons. Next base: position 5,573,196 of record OZ030377.1, read on the forward strand.
GCAAGATCATGCCATTTATTGGCCGTACCTCTATCTGTGATCGGGACGGCTGCTTTGGTGAAAGTGAGTGCTCTCACTGTAAAATAACGTAAAAAGTACAGAGCATCAAGCTGAATGCGAATAACAGTAGCTGCTTGCAAGATCATGCCATTTATTGGCCGTACCTTTATCTGTGATCGGGACTGCTGCTTTGATGAAAGTGAGTGCTCTCACTGTAAAATAACGTAAAAAGTACAGAGCATCAAGTTGAATGCGAATAACAGTAGCTGCTTGCAAGATCATGCCATTTATTGGCCGTACCTCTATCTGTGATCGGGACGGCTGCTTTGGTGAAAGTGAGTGCTCTCACTGTAAAATAACGTAAAAAGTACAGAGCATCAAGCTGAATGCGAATAACAGTAGCTGCTTGCAAGATCATGCCATTTATTTGCCGTACCTTTATCTGTGATCGGGACTGCTGCTTTGATGAAAGTGAGTGCTATCACTGTAAAATAACGTAAAAAGTACAGAGCATCAAGCTGAATGCGAATAACAGTAGCTGCTTGCAAGATCATGCCATTTATTTGCCGTACCTTTATCTGTGATCGGGACTGCTGCTTTGATGAAAGTGAGTGCTATCACTGTAAAATAACGTAAAAAGTACAGAGCATCCAGTTGAATGCGAATAACAGTAGCTGCTTGCAAGATCATGCCATTTATAGGCCGTACCTTTATCTGTGATCGGGACTGCTGCTTTGATGAAAGTGAGTGATCTCACTGTAAAATAAGGTAAAGAGTACAGAGCATCAAGTTGAATGCGAATAACAGCAGCTGCTTGCAAGATCATGCCATTTATAGGCCGTACCTCTATCTGTGATCGGGACGGCTGCTTTGGTGAAAGTGAGTGCTCTCACTGTAAAATAACGTAAAAAGTACAGAGCATCAAGTTGAATGCGAATAACAGTAGCTGCTTGCAAGATCATGCCATTTATTGGCCGTACCTCTATCTGTGATCGGGACGGCTGCTTTGATGAAAGTGAGTGCTCTCACTGTAAAATAACGTAAAAAGTACAGAGCATCAAGCTGAATGCGAATAACAGTAGCTGCTTGCAAGATCATGCCATTTATTTGCCGTACCTTTATCTGTGATCGGGACTGCTGCTTTGATGAAAGTGAGTGCTATCACTGTAAAATAACGTAAAAAGTACAGAGCATCAAGTTGAATGCGAATAACAGTAGCTGCTTGCAAGATCATGCCATTTATTCGCCCAACCTTTATCTGTGATCCGGACTGCTGCTTTGATGAAAGTGAGTGCTATCACTGTAAAATAACGTAAAAAGTACAGTGCACCAAGTTGAATGCAGGTCAAGCTGACCTGCTTGCAAGGTCATGCCATTTATTGGCCGTACCTTTATCTGTGATCGGGACTGCTGCTTTGATGAAAGTGAGTGCTCTCACTGTAAAATTACGTAAAAAGTTCAGAGCATCAAGTTGAATGCGGGTCAAGTTGACCTGCTTGCAAGGTCATGCCATTTATTTGCCGTACCTTTATCTGTGATCGGGACTGCTGCTTTGATGATAGTGAGTGCTCTCACTGTAAAATTACGTAAAAAGTACAGAGCATCAAGTTGAATGCGAATAACAGTAGCTGCTTGCAAGATCATGCCATTTATTTGCCGTACCTTTATCTGTGATCGGGACTGCTGCTTTGATGAAAGTGAGTGCTATCACTGTAAAATAACGTAAAAAGTACAGAGCATCAAGTTGAATGCGAATAACAGTAGCTGCTTGCAAGATCGTGCCATTTATTGGCCCAACCTTTATCTGTGATCCGGACTGCTGCTTTGATGAAAGTGAGTGCTATCACTGTAAAATAACGTAAAAAGTACAGTGCACCAAGTTGAATGCAGGTCAAGCTGACCTGCTTGCAAGGTCATGCCATTTATTTGCCGTACCTATATCTGTGATCGGGACTGCTGCTTTGATGAAAGTGAGTGCTCTCACTGTAAAATTACGTAAAAAGTACAGAGCATCAAGTTGAATGCGAATAACAGTAGCTGCTTGCAAGATCATGCCATTTATTGGCCGTACCTTTATCTGTGATCGGGACTGCTGCTTTGATGAAAGTGAGTGCTCTCACTGTAAAATAACGTAAAAAGTACAGAGCATCCAGTTGAATGCGAATAACAGTAGCTGCTTGCAAGATCATGCCATTTATAGGCCGTACCTTTATCTGTGATCGGGACTGCTTCTTTGATGAAAGTGAGTGCTCTCACTGTAAAATAACGTAAAAAGTACAGAGCATCCAGTTGATTGCGAATAACAGTAGCTGCTTGCAAGATCATGCCATTTATTTGCCGTACCTTTATCTGTGATCGGGACAGCTGCTTTGATGAAAGTGAGTGATATCACTGTAAAATAACGTAAAAAGTACAGAGCATCAAGTTGAATGCGAATAACAGTAGCTGCTTGCAAGATCATGCCATTTATTGGCCGTACCTTTATCTGTGATCGGGACTGCTGCTTTGATGAAAGTGAGTGCTCTCACTGTAAAATAACGTAAAAAGTACAGAGCATCAAGTTGAATGCGAATAACAGTAGCTGCTTGCAAGATCATGCCATTTATTGGCCGTACCTCTATCTGTGATCGGGACGGCTGCTTTGGTGAAAGTGAGTGCTATCACTGTAAAATAACGTAAAAAGTACAGAGCATCAAGTTGAATGCGAATAACAGTAGCTGCTTGCAAGATCATGCCATTTATTGGCCCAACCTTTATCTGTGATCCGGACTGCTGCTTTGATGAAAGTGAGTGCTATCACTGTAAAATAACGTAAAAAGTACAGTGCACCAAGTTGAATGCAGGTCAAGCTGACCTGCTTGCAAGGTCATGCCATTTATTGGCCGTACCTTTATCTGTGATCGGGACTGCTGCTTTGATGAAAGTGAGTGCTCTCACTGTAAAATAACGTAAAAAGTACAGAGCATCCAGTTGAATGCGAATAACAGTAGCTGCTTGCAAGATCATGCCATTTATAGGCCGTACCTTTATCTGTGATCGGGACTGCTTCTTTGATGAAAGTGAGTGCTCTCACTGTAAAATAACGTAAAAAGTACAGAGCATCCAGTTGAATGCGAATAACAGTAGCTGCTTGCAAGATCATGCCATTTATTTGCCGTACCTTTATCTGTGATCGGGACTGCTGCTTTGATGAAAGTGAGTGCTATCACTGTAAAATAACGTAAAAAGTACAGAGCATCAAGTTGAATGCGAATAACAGTAGCTGCTTGCAAGATCATGCCATTTATTGGCCGTACCTTTATCTGTGATCGGGACTGCTGCTTTGATGAAAGTGAGTGCTCTCACTGTAAAATAACGTAAAAAGTACAGAGCATCAAGTTGAATGCGAATGACAGTAGCTGCTTGCAAGATCATGCCATTTATTGGCCGTACCTCTATCTGTGATCGGGACGGCTGCTTTGGTGAAAGTGAGTGCTCTCACTGTAAAATAACGTAAAAAGTACAGAGCATCAAGCTGAATGCGAATAACAGTAGCTGCTTGCAAGATCATGCCATTTATTTGCCGTACCTTTATCTGTGATCGGGACTGCTGCTTTGATGAAAGTGAGTGCTATCACTGTAAAATAACGTAAAAAGTACAGAGCATCCAGTTGAATGCGAATAACAGTAGCTGCTTGCAAGATCATGCCATTTATTGGCCGTACCTCTATCTGTGATCGGGACGGCTGCTTTGGTGAAAGTGAGTGCTCTCACTGTAAAATAACGTAAAAAGGACAGAGCATCAAGTTGAATGCGAATAACAGCAGCTGCTTGCAAGATCATGCCACTTATTCGCCATACCTTTATCTGTGATCGGGACTGCTGCTTTGCTGAAAGTGAGTGGTATCACTGTAAAATAACGTAAAAAGTACAGAGCATCCAGTTGAATGCGAATAACAGTAGCTGCTTGCAAGATCATGCCATTTATTGGCCGTACCTTTATCTGTGATCGGGACTGCTGCTTTGATGAAAGTGAGTGCTCTCACTGTAAAATAACGTAAAAAGTACAGAGCATCAAGTTGAATGCGAATAACAGTAGCTGCTTGCAAGATCATGCCATTTATTGGCCGTACCTCTATCTGTGATCGGGACGGCTGCTTTGGTGAAAGTGAGTGCTATCACTGTAAAATAACGTAAAAAGTACAGAGCATCAAGTTGAATGCGAATAACAGTAGCTGCTTGCAAGATCATGCCATTTATTGGCCCAACCTTTATCTGTGATCCGGACTGCTGCTTTGATGAAAGTGAGTGCTATCACTGTAAAATAACGTAAAAAGTACAGTGCACCAAGTTGAATGCAGGTCAAGCTGACCTGCTTGCAAGGTCATGCCATTTATTGGCCGTACCTTTATCTGTGATCGGGACTGCTGCTTTGATGAAAGTGAGTGCTCTCACTGTAAAATAACGTAAAAAGTACAGAGCATCCAGTTGAATGCGAATAACAGTAGCTGCTTGCAAGATCATGCCATTTATAGGCCGTACCTTTATCTGTGATCGGGACTGCTTCTTTGATGAAAGTGAGTGCTCTCACTGTAAAATAACGTAAAAAGTACAGAGCATCCAGTTGAATGCGAATAACAGTAGCTGCTTGCAAGATCATGCCATTTATTTGCCGTACCTTTATCTGTGATCGGGACTGCTGCTTTGATGAAAGTGAGTGCTATCACTGTAAAATAACGTAAAAAGTACAGAGCATCAAGTTGAATGCGAATAACAGTAGCTGCTTGCAAGATCATGCCATTTATTGGCCGTACCTTTATCTGTGATCGGGACTGCTGCTTTGATGAAAGTGAGTGCTCTCACTGTAAAATAACGTAAAAAGTACAGAGCATCAAGTTGAATGCGAATGACAGTAGCTGCTTGCAAGATCATGCCATTTATTGGCCGTACCTCTATCTGTGATCGGGACGGCTGCTTTGGTGAAAGTGAGTGCTCTCACTGTAAAATAACGTAAAAAGTACAGAGCATCAAGCTGAATGCGAATAACAGTAGCTGCTTGCAAGATCATGCCATTTATTTGCCGTACCTTTATCTGTGATCGGGACTGCTGCTTTGATGAAAGTGAGTGCTATCACTGTAAAATAACGTAAAAAGTACAGAGCATCCAGTTGAATGCGAATAACAGTAGCTGCTTGCAAGATCATGCCATTTATTGGCCGTACCTCTATCTGTGATCGGGACGGCTGCTTTGGTGAAAGTGAGTGCTCTCACTGTAAAATAACGTAAAAAGGACAGAGCATCAAGTTGAATGCGAATAACAGCAGCTGCTTGCAAGATCATGCCACTTATTCGCCATACCTTTATCTGTGATCGGGACTGCTGCTTTGCTGAAAGTGAGTGGTATCACTGTAAAATAACGTAAAAAGTACAGAGCATCCAGTTGAATGCGAATAACAGTAGCTGCTTGCAAGATCATGCCATTTATAGGCCGTACCTTTATCTGTGATCGGGACTGCTGCTTTGATGAAAGTGAGTGCTCTCACTGTAAAATAAGGTAAAGAGTACAGAGCATCAAGTTGAATGCGAATAACAGCAGCTGCTTGCAAGATCATGCCATTTATTGGCCGTACCTTTATCTGTGATCGGGACTGCTGCTTTGATGAAAGTGAGTGCTCTCACTGTAAAATAACGTAAAAAGTACAGAGCATCAAGCTGAATGCGAATAACAGTAGCTGCTTGCAAGATCATGCCATTTATTTGCCGTACCTTTATCTGTGATCGGGACTGCTGCTTTGATGAAAGTGAGTGCTATCACTGTAAAATAACGTAAAAAGTACAGAGCATGAAGTTGAATGCGAATAACAGTAGCTGCTTGCAAGATCATGCCATTTATTGGCCCAACCTTTATCTGTGATCCGGACTGCTGCTTTGATGAAAGTGAGTGCTATCACTGTAAAATAACGTAAAAAGTACAGTGCACCAAGTTGAATGCAGGTCAAGCTGACCTGCTTGCAAGGTCATGCCATTTATTGGCCGTACCTTTATCTGTGATCGGGACTGCTGCTTTGATGAAAGTGAGTGCTCTCACTGTAAAATTACGTAAAAAGTACAGAGCATCAAGTTGAATGCGGGTCAAGTTGACCTGCTTGCAAGGTCATGCCATTTATTTGCCGTACCTTTATCTGTGATCGGGACTGCTGCTTTGATGATAGTGAGTGCTCTCACTGTAAAATTACGTAAAAAGTACAGAGCATCAAGTTGAATGCGAATAACAGTAGCTGCTTGCAAGATCATGCCATTTATTGGCCGTACCTTTATTTGTGATCGGGACTGCTGCTTTGATGAAAGTGAGTGCTCTCACTGTAAAATTACGTAAAAAGTACAGAGCATCAAGTTGAATGCGAATAACAGTAGCTGCTTGCAAGATCATGCCATTTATTGGCCCAACCTTTATCTGTGATCCGGACTGCTGCTTTGATGAAAGTGAGTGCTATCACTGTAAAATAACGTAAAAAGTACAGTGCACCAAGTTGAATGCAGGTCAAGCTGACCTGCTTGCAAGGTCATGCCATTTATTGGCCGTACCTTTATCTGTGATCGGGACTGCTGCTTTGATGAAAGTGAGTGCTCTCACTGTAAAATTACGTAAAAAGTACAGAGCATCAAGTTGAATGCGGGTCAAGTTGACCTGCTTGCAAGGTCATGCCATTTATTTGCCGTACCTATATCTGTGATCGGGACTGCTGCTTTGATGAAAGTGAGTGCTCTCACTGTAAAATTACGTAAAAAGTACAGAGCATCAAGTTGAATGCGAATAACAGTAGCTGCTTGCAAGATCATGCCATTTATTGGCCGTACCTTTATCTGTGATCGGGACTGCTGCTTTGATGAAAGTGAGTGCTCTCACTGTAAAATAACGTAAAAAGTACAGAGCATCCAGTTGAATGCGAATAACAGTAGCTGCTTGCAAGATCATGCCATTTATAGGCCATACCTTTATCTGTGATCGGGACTGCTTCTTTGATGAAAGTGAGTGCTCTCACTGTAAAATAACGTAAAAAGTACAGAGCATCCAGTTGAATGCGAATAACAGTAGCTGCTTGCAAGATCATGCCATTTATTTGCCGTACCTTTATCTGTGATCGGGACTGCTGCTTTGATGAAAGTGAGTGCTATCACTGTAAAATAACGTAAAAAGTACAGAGCATCAAGTTGAATGCGAATAACAGTAGCTGCTTGCAAGATCATGCCATTTATTGGCCGTACCTTTATCTGTGATCGGGACTGCTGCTTTGATGAAAGTGAGTGCTCTCACTGTAAAATAACGTAAAAAGTACAGAGCATCAAGTTGAATGCGAATGACAGTAGCTGCTTGCAAGATCATGCCATTTATTGGCCGTACCTCTATCTGTGATCGGGACGGCTGCTTTGGTGAAAGTGAGTGCTCTCACTGTAAAATAACGTAAAAAGTACAGAGCATGAAGTTGAATGCGAATAACAGTAGCTGCTTGCAAGATCATGCCATTTATTGGCCCAACCTTTATCTGTGATCCGGACTGCTGCTTTGATGAAAGTGAGTGCTATCACTGTAAAATAACGTAAAAAGTACAGAGCATCAAGTTGAATGCGGGTCAAGTTGACCTGCTTGCAAGGTCATGCCATTTATTTGCCGTACCTTTATCTGTGATCGGGACTGCTGCTTTGATGATAGTGAGTGCTCTCACTGTAAAATTACGTAAAAAGTACAGAGCATCAAGTTGAATGCGAATAACAGTAGCTGCTTGCAAGATCATGCCATTTATTGGCCGTACCTTTATCTGTGATCGGGACTGCTGCTTTGATGAAAGTGAGTGCTCTCACTGTAAAATTACGTAAAAAGTACAGAGCATCAAGTTGAATGCGAATAACAGTAGCTGCTTGCAAGATCATGCCATTTATTGGCCCAACCTTTATCTGTGTTCCGGACTGCTGCTTTGATGAAAGTGAGTGCTCTCACTGTAAAATAACGTAAAAAGTACAGAGCATCAAGTTGAATGCGAATAACAGTAGCTGCTTGCAAGATCATGCCATTTATTGGCCGTACCTCTATCTGTGATCGGGACGGCTGCTTTGGTGAAAGTGAGTGCTCTCACTGTAAAATAACGTAAAAAGTACAGAGCATCAAGCTGAATGCGAATAACAGTAGCTGCTTGCAAGATCATGCCATTTATTTGCCGTACCTTTATCTGTGATCGGGACTGCTGCTTTGATGAAAGTGAGTGCTATCACTGTAAAATAACGTAAAAAGTACAGAGCATCCAGTTGAATGCGAATAACAGTAGCTGCTTGCAAGATCATGCCATTTATAGGCCGTACCTTTATCTGTGATCGGGACTGCTGCTTTGATGAAAGTGAGTGCTATCACTGTAAAATAACGTAAAAAGTACAGAGCATCAAGTTGAATGCGAATAACAGTAGCTGCTTGCAAGATCATGCCATTTATTGGCCCAACCTTTATCTGTGATCCGGACTGCTGCTTTGATGAAAATGAGTGCTATCACTGTAAAATAACGTAAAAAGTACAGTGCACCAAGTTGAATGCAGGTCAAGCTGACCTGCTTGCAAGGTCATGCCATTTATTGGCCGTACCTTTATCTGTGATCGGGACTGCTGCTTTGATGAAAGTGAGTGCTCTCACTGTAAAATTACGTAAAAAGTACAGAGCATCAAGTTGAATGCGGGTCAAGTTGACCTGCTTGCAAGGTCATGCCATTTATTTGCCGTACCTTTATCTGTGATCGGGACTGCTGCTTTGATGATAGTGAGTGCTCTCACTGTAAAATTACGTAAAAAGTACAGAGCATCAAGTTGAATGCGAATAACAGTAGCTGCTTGCAAGATCATGCCATTTATTGGCCGTACCTTTATCTGTGATCGGGACTGCTGCTTTGATGAAAGTGAGTGCTCTCACTGTAAAATTACGTAAAAAGTACAGAGCATCAAGTTGAATGCGAATAACAGTAGCTGCTTGCAAGATCATGCCATTTATTGGCCCAACCTTTATCTGTGTTCCGGACTGCTGCTTTGATGAAAGTGAGTGCTATCACTGTAAAATAACGTAAAAAGTACAGTGCACCAAGTTGAATGCAGGTCAAGCTGACCTGCTTGCAAGGTCATGCCATTTATTGGCCGTACCTTTATCTGTGATCGGGACTGCTGCTTTGATGAAAGTGAGTGCTCTCACTGTAAAATTACGTAAAAAGTACAGAGCATCAAGTTGAATGCGGGTCAAGTTGACCTGCTTGCAAGGTCATGCCATTTATTTGCCGTACCTATATCTGTGATCGGGACTGCTGCTTTGATGAAAGTGAGTGCTCTCACTGTAAAATAACGTAAAAAGTACAGAGCATCAAGCTGAATGCGAATAACAGTAGCTGCTTGCAAGATCATGCCATTTATTTGCCGTACCTTTATCTGTGATCGGGACTGCTGCTTTGATGAAAGTGAGTGCTATCACTGTAAAATAACGTAAAAAGTACAGAGCATGAAGTTGAATGCGAATAACAGTAGCTGCTTGCAAGATCATGCCATTTATTGGCCCAACCTTTATCTGTGATCCGGACTGCTGCTTTGATGAAAGTGAGTGCTATCACTGTAAAATAACGTAAAAAGTACAGTGCACCAAGTTGAATGCAGGTCAAGCTGACCTGCTTGCAAGGTCATGCCATTTATTGGCCGTACCTTTATCTGTGATCGGGACTGCTGCTTTGATGAAAGTGAGTGCTCTCACTGTAAAATTACGTAAAAAGTACAGAGCATCAAGTTGAATGCGGGTCAAGTTGACCTGCTTGCAAGGTCATGCCATTTATTTGCCGTGCCTTTATCTGTGATCGGGACTGCTGCTTTGATGATAGTGAGTGCTCTCACTGTAAAATTACGTAAAAAGTACAGAGCATCAAGTTGAATGCGAATAACAGTAGCTGCTTGCAAGATCATGCCATTTATTGGCCGTACCTTTATCTGTGATCGGGACTGCTGCTTTGATGAAAGTGAGTGCTCTCACTGTAAAATTACGTAAAAAGTACAGAGCATCAAGTTGAATGCGAATAACAGTAGCTGCTTGCAAGATCATGCCATTTATTGGCCCAACCTTTATCTGTGATCCGGACTGCTGCTTTGATGAAAGTGAGTGCTATCACTGTAAAATAACGTAAAAAGTACAGTGCACCAAGTTGAATGCAGGTCAAGCTGACCTGCTTGCAAGGTCATGCCATTTATTGGCCGTACCTTTATCTGTGATCGGGACTGCTGCTTTGATGAAAGTGAGTGCTCTCACTGTAAAATTACGTAAAAAGTACAGAGCATCAAGTTGAATGCGGGTCAAGTTGACCTGCTTGCAAGGTCATGCCATTTATTTGCCGTACCTATATCTGTGATCGGGACTGCTGCTTTGATGAAAGTGAGTGCTCTCACTGTAAAATTACGTAAAAAGTACAGAGCATCAAGTTGAATGCGAATAACAGTAGCTGCTTGCAAGATCATGCCATTTATTGGCCGTACCTTTATCTGTGATCGGGACTACTGCTTTGATGAAAGTGAGTGCTCTCACTGTAAAATAACGTAAAAAGTACAGAGCATCAAGTTGAATGCGAATAACAGTAGCTGCTTGCAAGATCATGCCATTTATTGGCCGTACCTCTATCTGTGATCGGGACGGCTGCTTTGGTGAAAGTGAGTGCTCTCACTGTAAAATAACGTAAAAAGTACAGAGCATCAAGCTGAATGCGAATAACAGTAGCTGCTTGCAAGATCATGCCATTTATTTGCCGTACCTTTATCTGTGATCGGGACTGCTGCTTTGATGAAAGTGAGTGCTATCACTGTAAAATAACGTAAAAAGTACAGAGCATCCAGTTGAATGCGAATAACAGTAGCTGCTTGCAAGATCATGCCATTTATAGGCCGTACCTTTATCTGTGATCGGGACTGCTGCTTTGATGAAAGTGAGTGCTCTCACTGTAAAATAAGGTAAAGAGTACAGAGCATCAAGTTGAATGCGAATAACAGCAGCTGCTTGCAAGATCATGCCATTTATAGGCCGTACCTCTATCTGTGATCGGGACGGCTGCTTTGGTGAAAGTGAGTGCTCTCACTGTAAAATAACGTAAAAAGTACAGAGCATCAAGTTGAATGCGAATAACAGTAGCTGCTTGCAAGATCATGCCATTTATTGGCCGTACCTCTATCTGTGATCGGGACGGCTGCTTTGATGAAAGTGAGTGCTCTCACTGTAAAATAACGTAAAAAGTACAGAGCATCAAGCTGAATGCGAATAACAGTAGCTGCTTGCAAGATCATGCCATTTATTTGCCGTACCTTTATCTGTGATCGGGACTGCTGCTTTGATGAAAGTGAGTGCTATCACTGTAAAATAACGTAAAAAGTACAGAGCATCAAGTTGAATGCGAATAACAGTAGCTGCTTGCAAGATCATGCCATTTATTCGCCCAACCTTTATCTGTGATCCGGACTGCTGCTTTGATGAAAGTGAGTGCTATCACTGTAAAATAACGTAAAAAGTACAGTGCACCAAGTTGAATGCAGGTCAAGCTGACCTGCTTGCAAGGTCATGCCATTTATTGGCCGTACCTTTATCTGTGATCGGGACTGCTGCTTTGATGAAAGTGAGTGCTCTCACTGTAAAATTACGTAAAAAGTTCAGAGCATCAAGTTGAATGCAGGTCAAGCTGACCTGCTTGCAAGGTCATGCCATTTATTGGCCGTACCTTTATCTGTGATCGGGACTGCTGCTTTGATGAAAGTGAGTGCTCTCACTATAAAATTACGTAAAAAGTACAGAGCATCAAGTTGAATGCGGGTCAAGTTGACCTGCTTGCAAGGTCATGCCATTTATTTGCCGTACCTATATCTGTGATCGGGACTGCTGCTTTGATGAAAGTGAGTGCTCTCACTGTAAAATTACGTAAAAAGTACAGAGCATCAAGTTGAATGCGAATAACAGTAGCTGCTTGCAAGATCATGCCATTTATTGGCCGTACCTTTATCTGTGATCGGGACTGCTGCTTTGATGAAAGTGAGTGCTCTCACTGTAAAATAACGTAAAAAGTACAGAGCATCCAGTTGAATGCGAATAACAGTAGCTGCTTGCAAGATCATGCCATTTATTGGCCGTACCTTTATCTGTGATCGGGACTGCTGCTTTGATGAAAGTGAGTGCTCTCACTGTAAAATAACGTAAAAAGTACAGAGCATCAAGTTGAATGCGAATAACAGTAGCTGCTTGCAAGATCATGCCATTTATTGGCCGTACCTCTATCTGTGATCGGGACGGCTGCTTTGGTGAAAGTGAGTGCTCTCACTGTAAAATAACGTAAAAAGTACAGAGCATCAAGCTGAATGCGAATAACAGTAGCTGCTTGCAAGATCATGCCATTTATTTGCCGTACCTTTATCTGTGATCGGGACTGCTGCTTTGATGAAAGTGAGTGCTATCACTGTAAAATAACGTAAAAAGTACAGAGCATCAAGTTGAATGCGAATAACAGTAGCTGCTTGCAAGATCATGCCATTTATTGGCCCAACCTTTATCTGTGATCCGGACTGCTGCTTTGATGAAAATGAGTGCTATCACTGTAAAATAACGTAAAAAGTACAGTGCACCAAGTTGAATGCAGGTCAAGCTGACCTGCTTGCAAGGTCATGCCATTTATTTGCCGTACCTTTATCTGTGATCGGGACTGCTGCTTTGATGAAAGTGAGTGCTCTCACTGTAAAATTACGTAAAAAGTACAGAGCATCAAGTTGAATGCGAATAACAGTAGCTGCTTGCAAGATCATGCCATTTATTGGCCGTACCTCTATCTGTGATCGGGACGGCTGCTTTGGTGAAAGTGAGTGCTCTCACTGTAAAATAACGTAAAAAGTACAGAGCATCAAGCTGAATGCGAATAACAGTAGCTGCTTGCAAGATCATGCCATTTATTGGCCGTACCTTTATCTGTGATCGGGACTGCTGCTTTGATGAAAGTGAGTGCTCTCACTGTAAAATAACGTAAAAAGTACAGAGCATCAAGTTGAATGCGAATAACAGTAGCTGCTTGCAAGATCATGCCATTTATTGGCCGTACCTCTATCTGTGATCGGGACGGCTGCTTTGGTGAAAGTGAGTGCTCTCACTGTAAAATAACGTAAAAAGTACAGAGCATCAAGCTGAATGCGAATAACAGTAGCTGCTTGCAAGATCATGCCATTTATTTGCCGTACCTTTATCTGTGATCGGGACTGCTGCTTTGATGAAAGTGAGTGCTATCACTGTAAAATAACGTAAAAAGTACAGAGCATCCAGTTGAATGCGAATAACAGTAGCTGCTTGCAAGATCATGCCATTTATAGGCCGTACCTTTATCTGTGATCGGGACTGCTGCTTTGATGAAAGTGAGTGCTCTCACTGTAAAATAAGGTAAAGAGTACAGAGCATCAAGTTGAATGCGAATAACAGCAGCTGCTTGCAAGATCATGCCATTTATAGGCCGTACCTCTATCTGTGATCGGGACGGCTGCTTTGGTGAAAGTGAGTGCTCTCACTGTAAAATAACGTAAAAAGTACAGAGCATCAAGTTGAATGCGAATAACAGTAGCTGCTTGCAAGATCATGCCATTTATTGGCCGTACCTCTATCTGTGATCGGGACGGCTGCTTTGATGAAAGTGAGTGCTCTCACTGTAAAATAACGTAAAAAGTACAGAGCATCAAGCTGAATGCGAATAACAGTAGCTGCTTGCAAGATCATGCCATTTATTTGCCGTACCTTTATCTGTGATCGGGACTGCTGCTTTGATGAAAGTGAGTGCTATCACTGTAAAATAACGTAAAAAGTACAGAGCATCAAGTTGAATGCGAATAACAGTAGCTGCTTGCAAGATCATGCCATTTATTCGCCCAACCTTTATCTGTGATCCGAACTGCTGCTTTGATGAAAGTGAGTGCTATCACTGTAAAATAACGTAAAAAGTACAGTGCACCAAGTTGAATGCAGGTCAAGCTGACCTGCTTGCAAGGTCATGCCATTTATTGGCCGTACCTTTATCTGTGATCGGGACTGCTGCTTTGATGAAAGTGAGTGCTCTCACTGTAAAATTACGTAAAAAGTTCAGAGCATCAAGTTGAATGCGGGTCAAGTTGACCTGCTTGCAAGGTCATGCCATTTATTTGCCGTACCTTTATCTGTGATCGGGACTGCTGCTTTGATGATAGTGAGTGCTCTCACTGTAAAATTACGTAAAAAGTACAGAGCATCAAGTTGAATGCGAATAACAGTAGCTGCTTGCAAGATCATGCCATTTATTTGCCGTACCTTTATCTGTGATCGGGACTGCTGCTTTGATGAAAGTGAGTGCTATCACTGTAAAATAACGTAAAAAGTACAGAGCATCAAGTTGAATGCGAATAACAGTAGCTGCTTGTAAGATCATGCCATTTATTGGCCCAACCTTTATCTGTGATCCGGACTGCTGCTTTGATGAAAGTGAGTGCTATCACTGTAAAATAACGTAAAAAGTACAGTGCACCAAGTTGAATGCAGGTCAAGCTGACCTGCTTGCAAGGTCATGCCATTTATTGGCCGTACCTTTATCTGTGATCGGGACTGCTGCTTTGATGAAAGTGAGTGCTCTCACTGTAAAATTACGTAAAAAGTACAGAGCATCAAGTTGAATGCGGGTCAAGTTGACCTGCTTGCAAGGTCATGCCATTTATTTGCCGTACCTATATCTGTGATCGGGACTGCTGCTTTGATGAAAGTGAGTGCTCTCACTGTAAAATTACGTAAAAAGTACAGAGCATCAAGTTGAATGCGAATAACAGTAGCTGCTTGCAAGATCATGCCATTTATTGGCCGTACCTTTATCTGTGATCGGGACTGCTGCTTTGATGAAAGTGAGTGCTCTCACTGTAAAATAACGTAAAAAGTACAGAGCATCCAGTTGAATGCGAATAACAGTAGCTGCTTGCAAGATCATGCCATTTATAGGCCGTACCTTTATCTGTGATCGGGACTGCTTCTTTGATGAAAGTGAGTGCTCTCACTGTAAAATAACGTAAAAAGTACAGAGCATCCAGTTGATTGCGAATAACAGTAGCTGCTTGCAAGATCATGCCATTTATTTGCCGTACCTTTATCTGTGATCGGGACAGCTGCTTTGATGAAAGTGAGTGCTATCACTGTAAAATAACGTAAAAAGTACAGAGCATCAAGTTGAATGCGAATAACAGTAGCTGCTTGCAAGATCATGCCATTTATTGGCCGTACCTTTATCTGTGATCGGGACTGCTGCTTTGATGAAAGTGAGTGCTCTCACTGTAAAATAACGTAAAAAGTACAGAGCATCAAGTTGAATGCGAATAACAGTAGCTGCTTGCAAGATCATGCCATTTATTGGCCGTACCTCTATCTGTGATCGGGACGGCTGCTTTGGTGAAAGTGAGTGCTATCACTGTAAAATAACGTAAAAAGTACAGAGCATCAAGTTGAATGCGAATAACAGTAGCTGCTTGCAAGATCATGCCATTTATTGGCCCAACCTTTATCTGTGATCCGGACTGCTGCTTTGATGAAAGTGAGTGCTATCACTGTAAAATAACGTAAAAAGTACAGTGCACCAAGTTGAATGCAGGTCAAGCTGACCTGCTTGCAAGGTCATGCCATTTATTGGCCGTACCTTTATCTGTGATCGGGACTGCTGCTTTGATGAAAGTGAGTGCTCTCACTGTAAAATAACGTAAAAAGTACAGAGCATCCAGTTGAATGCGAATAACAGTAGCTGCTTGCAAGATCATGCCATTTATAGGCCGTACCTTTATCTGTGATCGGGACTGCTTCTTTGATGAAAGTGAGTGCTCTCACTGTAAAATAACGTAAAAAGTACAGAGCATCCAGTTGAATGCGAATAACAGTAGCTGCTTGCAAGATCATGCCATTTATTTGCCGTACCTTTATCTGTGATCGGGACTGCTGCTTTGATGAAAGTGAGTGCTCTCACTGTAAAATAACGTAAAAAGTACAAAGCATCCAGTTGAATGCGAATAACAGTAGCTGCTTGCAAGATCATGCCATTTATAGGCCGTACCTTTATCTGTGATCGGGACTGCTTCTTTGATGAAAGTGAGTGCTCTCACTGTAAAATAACGTAAAAAGTACAGAGCATGAAGTTGAATGCGAATAACAGTAGCTGCTTGCAAGATCATGCCATTTATTGGCCCAACCTTTATCTGTGATCCGGACTGCTGCTTTGATGAAAGTGAGTGCTATCACTGTAAAATAACGTAAAAAGTACAGTGCACCAAGTTGAATGCAGGTCAAGCTGACCTGCTTGCAAGGTCATGCCATTTATTGGCCGTACCTTTATCTGTGATCGGGACTGCTGCTTTGATGAAAGTGAGTGCTCTCACTGTAAAATTACGTAAAAAGTACAGAGCATCAAGTTGAATGCGGGTCAAGTTGACCTGCTTGCAAGGTCATGCCATTTATTTGCCGTACCTCTATCTGTGATCGGGACGGCTGCTTTGGTGAAAGTGAGTGCTCTCACTGTAAAATAACGTAAAAAGTACAGAGCATCAAGCTGAATGCGAATAACAGTAGCTGCTTGCAAGATCATGCCATTTATTTGCCGTACCTTTATCTGTGATCGGGACTGCTGCTTTGATGAAAGTGAGTGCTATCACTGTAAAATAACGTAAAAAGTACAGAGCATCCAGTTGAATGCGAATAACAGTAGCTGCTTGCAAGATCATGCCATTTATAGGCCGTACCTTTATCTGTGATCGGGACTGCTGCTTTGATGAAAGTGAGTGCTCTCACTGTAAAATAAGGTAAAGAGTACAGAGCATCAAGTTGAATGCGAATAACAGCAGCTGCTTGCAAGATCATGCCATTTATAGGCCGTACCTCTATCTGTGATCGGGACGGCTGCTTTGGTGAAAGTGAGTGCTCTCACTGTAAAATAACGTAAAAAGTACAGAGCATCAAGTTGAATGCGAATAACAGTAGCTGCTTGCAAGATCATGCCATTTATTGGCTGTACCTCTATCTGTGATCGGGACGGCTGCTTTGATGAAAGTGAGTGCTCTCACTGTAAAATAACGTAAAAAGTACAGAGCATCAAGCTGAATGCGAATAACAGTAGCTGCTTGCAAGATCATGCCATTTATTTGCCGTACCTTTATCTGTGATCGGGACTGCTGCTTTGATGAAAGTGAGTGCTATCACTGTAAAATAACGTAAAAAGTACAGAGCATCAAGTTGAATGCGAATAACAGTAGCTGCTTGCAAGATCATGCCATTTATTCGCCCAACCTTTATCTGTGATCCGGACTGCTGCTTTGATGAAAGTGAGTGCTATCACTGTAAAATAACGTAAAAAGTACAGTGCACCAAGTTGAATGCAGGTCAAGCTGACCTGCTTGCAAGGTCATGCCATTTATTGGCCGTACCTTTATCTGTGATCGGGACTGCTGCTTTGATGAAAGTGAGTGCTCTCACTGTAAAATTACGTAAAAAGTTCAGAGCATCAAGTTGAATGCGGGTCAAGTTGACCTGCTTGCAAGGTCATGCCATTTATTTGCCGTACCTTTATCTGTGATCGGGACTGCTGCTTTGATGATAGTGAGTGCTCTCACTGTAAAATTACGTAAAAAGTACAGAGCATCAAGTTGAATGCGAATAACAGTAGCTGCTTGCAAGATCATGCCATTTATTTGCCGTACCTTTATCTGTGATCGGGACTGCTGCTTTGATGAAAGTGAGTGCTATCACTGTAAAATAACGTAAAAAGTACAGAGCATCCAGTTGAATGCGAATAACAGTAGCTGCTTGCAAGATCATGCCATTTATAGGCCGTACCTTTATCTGTGATCGGGACTGCTGCTTTGATGAAAGTGAGTGCTCTCACTGTAAAATAAGGTAAAGAGTACAGAGCATCAAGTTGAATGCGAATAACAGCAGCTGCTTGCAAGATCATGCCATTTATAGGCCGTACCTCTATCTGTGATCGGGACGGCTGCTTTGGTGAAAGTGAGTGCTCTCACTGTAAAATAACGTAAAAAGTACAGAGCATCAAGTTGAATGCGAATAACAGTAGCTGCTTGCAAGATCATGCCATTTATTGGCCGTACCTCTATCTGTGATCGGGACGGCTGCTTTGATGAAAGTGAGTGCTCTCACTGTAAAATAACGTAAAAAGTACAGAGCATCAAGCTGAATGCGAATAACAGTAGCTGCTTGCAAGATCATGCCATTTATTTGCCGTACCTTTATCTGTGATCGGGACTGCTGCTTTGATGAAAGTGAGTGCTATCACTGTAAAATAACGTAAAAAGTACAGAGCATCAAGTTGAATGCGAATAACAGTAGCTGCTTGCAAGATCATGCCATTTATTCGCCCAACCTTTATCTGTGATCCGGACTGCTGCTTTGATGAAAGTGAGTGCTATCACTGTAAAATAACGTAAAAAGTACAGTGCACCAAGTTGAATGCAGGTCAAGCTGACCTGCTTGCAAGGTCATGCCATTTATTGGCCGTACCTTTATCTGTGATCGGGACTGCTGCTTTGATGAAAGTGAGTGCTCTCACTGTAAAATTACGTAAAAAGTTCAGAGCATCAAGTTGAATGCAGGTCAAGCTGACCTGCTTGCAAGGTCATGCCATTTATTGGCCGTACCTTTATCTGTGATCGGGACTGCTGCTTTGATGAAAGTGAGTGCTCTCACTGTAAAATTACGTAAAAAGTACAGTGCACCAAGTTGAATGCAGGTCAAGCTGACCTGCTTGCAAGGTCATGCCATTTATTGGCCGTACCTTTATCTGTGATCGGGACTGCTGCTTTGATGAAAGTGAGTGCTCTCACTGTAAAATAACGTAAAAAGTACAGAGCATCCAGTTGAATGCGAATAACAGTAGCTGCTTGCAAGATCATGCCATTTATAGGCCGTACCTTTATCTGTGATCGGGACTGCTTCTTTGATGAAAGTGAGTGCTCTCACTGTAAAATAACGTAAAAAGTACAGAGCATCCAGTTGAATGCGAATAACAGTAGCTGCTTGCAAGATCATGCCATTTATTTGCCGTACCTTTATCTGTGATCGGGACTGCTGCTTTGATGAAAGTGAGTGCTATCACTGTAAAATAACGTAAAAAGTACAGAGCATCAAGTTGAATGCGAATAACAGTAGCTGCTTGCAAGATCATGCCATTTATTGGCCGTACCTTTATCTGTGATCGGGACTGCTGCTTTGATGAAAGTGAGTGCTCTCACTGTAAAATAACGTAAAAAGTACAGAGCATCAAGTTGAATGCGAATAACAGTAGCTGCTTGCAAGATCATGCCATTTATTGGCCGTACCTCTATCTGTGATCGGGACGGCTGCTTTGGTGAAAGTGAGTGCTATCACTGTAAAATAACGTAAAAAGTACAGAGCATCAAGTTGAATGCGAATAACAGTAGCTGCTTGCAAGATCATGCCATTTATTCGCCCAACCTTTATCTGTGATCCGGACTGCTGCTTTGATGAAAGTGAGTGCTATCACTGTAAAATAACGTAAAAAGTACAGTGCACCAAGTTGAATGCAGGTCAAGCTGACCTGCTTGCAAGGTCATGCCATTTATTGGCCGTACCTTTATCTGTGATCGGGACTGCTGCTTTGATGAAAGTGAGTGCTCTCACTGTAAAATTACGTAAAAAGTTCAGAGCATCAAGTTGAATGCGGGTCAAGTTGACCTGCTTGCAAGGTCATGCCATTTATTTGCCGTACCTTTATCTGTGATCGGGACTGCTGCTTTGATGATAGTGAGTGCTCTCACTGTAAAATTACGTAAAAAGTACAGAGCATCAAGTTGAATGCGAATAACAGTAGCTGCTTGCAAGATCATGCCATTTATTTGCCGTACCTTTATCTGTGATCGGGACTGCTGCTTTGATGAAAGTGAGTGCTATCACTGTAAAATAACGTAAAAAGTACAGAGCATCAAGTTGAATGCGAATAACAGTAGCTGCTTGCAAGATCATGCCATTTATTGGCCCAACCTTTATCTGTGATCCGGACTGCTGCTTTGATGAAAGTGAGTGCTATCACTGTAAAATAACGTAAAAAGTACAGTGCACCAAGTTGAATGCAGGTCAAGCTGTCCTGCTTGCAAGGTCATGCCATTTATTGGCCGTACCTTTATCTGTGATCGGGACTGCTGCTTTGATGAAAGTGAGTGCTCTCACTGTAAAATTACGTAAAAAGTACAGAGCATCAAGTTGAATGCGGGTCAAGTTGACCTGCTTGCAAGGTCATGCCATTTATTTGCCGTACCTATATCTGTGATCGGGACTGCTGCTTTGATGAAAGTGAGTGCTATCACTGTAAAATAACGTAAAAAGTACAGAGCATCCAGTTGAATGCGAATAACAGTAGCTGCTTGCAAGATCATGCCATTTATTGGCCGTACCTCTATCTGTGATCGGGACGGCTGCTTTGGTGAAAGTGAGTGCTCTCACTGTAAAATAACGTAAAAAGGACAGAGCATCAAGTTGAATGCGAATAACAGCAGCTGCTTGCAAGATCATGCCACTTATTCGCCATACCTTTATCTGTGATCGGGACTGCTGCTTTGCTGAAAGTGAGTGGTATCACTGTAAAATAACGTAAAAAGTACAGAGCATCCAGTTGAATGCGAATAACAGTAGCTGCTTGCAAGATCATGCCATTTATAGGCCGTACCTTTATCTGTGATCGGGACTGCTGCTTTGATGAAAGTGAGTGCTCTCACTGTAAAATAACGTAAAAAGTACAGAGCATCAAGCTGAATGCGAATAACAGTAGCTGCTTGCAAGATCATGCCATTTATAGGCCGTACCTTTATCTGTGATCGGGACTGCTGCTTTGATGAAAGTGAGTGCTCTCACTGTAAAATAACGTAAAAAGTACAGAGCATCAAGTTGAATGCGAATAACAGTAGCTGCTTGCAAGATCATGCCATTTATTGGCCCAACCTTTATCTGTGATCCGGACTGCTGCTTTGATGAAAGTGAGTGCTATCACTGTAAAATAACGTAAAAAGTACAGTGCACCAAGTTGAATGCAGGTCAAGCTGACCTGCTTGCAAGGTCATGCCATTTATTGGCCGTGCCTTTATCTGTGATCGGGACTGCTGCTTTGATGAAAGTGAGTGCTCTCACTGTAAAATTACGTAAAAAGTACAGAGCATCAAGTTGAATGCGGGTCAAGTTGACCTGCTTGCAAGGTCATGCCATTTATTTGCCGTACCTCTATCTGTGATCGGGACGGCTGCTTTGGTGAAAGTGAGTGCTCTCACTGTAAAATAACGTAAAAAGTACAGAGCATCAAGCTGAATGCGAATAACAGTAGCTGCTTGCAAGATCATGCCATTTATTTGCCGTACCTTTATCTGTGATCGGGACTGCTGCTTTGATGAAAGTGAGTGCTATCACTGTAAAATAACGTAAAAAGTACAGAGCATCCAGTTGAATGCGAATAACAGTAGCTGCTTGCAAGATCATGCCATTTATAGGCCGTACCTTTATCTGTGATCGGGACTGCTGCTTTGATGAAAGTGAGTGCTCTCACTGTAAAATAAGGTAAAGAGTACAGAGCATCAAGTTGAATGCGAATAACAGCAGCTGCTTGCAAGATCATGCCATTTATAGGCCGTACCTCTATCTGTGATCGGGACGGCTGCTTTGGTGAAAGTGAGTGCTCTCACTGTAAAATAACGTAAAAAGTACAGAGCATCAAGTTGAATGCGAATAACAGTAGCTGCTTGCAAGATCATGCCATTTATTGGCCGTACCTCTATCTGTGATCGGGACGGCTGCTTTGATGAAAGTGAGTGCTCTCACTGTAAAATAACGTAAAAAGTACAGAGCATCAAGCTGAATGCGAATAACAGTAGCTGCTTGCAAGATCATGCCATTTATTTGCCGTACCTTTATCTGTGATCGGGACTGCTGCTTTGATGAAAGTGAGTGCTATCACTGTAAAATAACGTAAAAAGTACAGAGCATCAAGTTGAATGCGAATAACAGTAGCTGCTTGCAAGATCATGCCATTTATTCGCCCAACCTTTATCTGTGATCCGGACTGCTGCTTTGATGAAAGTGAGTGCTATCACTGTAAAATAACGTAAAAAGTACAGTGCACCAAGTTGAATGCAGGTCAAGCTGACCTGCTTGCAAGGTCATGCCATTTATTGGCCGTACCTTTATCTGTGATCGGGACTGCTGCTTTGATGAAAGTGAGTGCTCTCACTGTAAAATTACGTAAAAAGTTCAGAGCATCAAGTTGAATGCGAATAACAGTAGCTGCTTGCAAGATCATGCCATTTATTTGCCGTACCTTTATCTGTGATCGGGACTGCTGCTTTGATGAAAGTGAGTGCTATCACTGTAAAATAACGTAAAAAGTACAGAGCATCAAGTTGAATGCGAATAACAGTAGCTGCTTGCAAGATCATGCCATTTATTGGCCCAACCTTTATCTGTGATCCGGACTGCTGCTTTGATGAAAGTGAGTGCTATCACTGTAAAATAACGTAAAAAGTACAGTGCACCAAGTTGAATGCAGGTCAAGCTGACCTGCTTGCAAGGTCATGCCATTTATTGGCCGTACCTTTATCTGTGATCGGGACTGCTGCTTTGATGAAAGTGAGTGCTCTCACTGTAAAATTACGTAAAAAGTACAGAGCATCAAGTTGAATGCGGGTCAAGTTGACCTGCTTGCAAGGTCATGCCATTTATTTGCCGTACCTATATCTGTGATCGGGACTGCTGCTTTGATGAAAGTGAGTGCTCTCACTGTAAAATTACGTAAAAAGTACAGAGCATCAAGTTGAATGCGAATAACAGTAGCTGCTTGCAAGATCATGCCATTTATTGGCCGTACCTTTATCTGTGATCGGGACTGCTGCTTTGATGAAAGTGAGTGCTCTCACTGTAAAATAACGTAAAAAGTACAGAGCATCCAGTTGAATGCGAATAACAGTAGCTGCTTGCAAGATCATGCCATTTATTGGCCTTACCTTTATCTGTGATCGGGACTGCTGCTTTGATGAAAGTGAGTGCTCTCACTGTAAAATAACGTAAAAAGTACAGAGCATCAAGTTGAATGCGAATAACAGTAGCTGCTTGCAAGATCATGCCATTTATTGGCCGTACCTCTATCTGTGATCGGGACGGCTGCTTTGGTGAAAGTGAGTGCTCTCACTGTAAAATAACGTAAAAAGTACAGAGCATCAAGCTGAATGCGAATAACAGTAGCTGCTTGCAAGATCATGCCATTTATTTGCCGTACCTTTATCTGTGATCGGGACTGCTGCTTTGATGAAAGTGAGTGCTATCACTGTAAAATAACGTAAAAAGTACAGAGCATCCAGTTGAATGCGAATAACAGTAGCTGCTTGCAAGATCATGCCATTTATAGGCCGTACCTTTATCTGTGATCGGGACTGCTGCTTTGATGAAAGTGAGTGCTCTCACTGTAAAATAAGGTAAAGAGTACAGAGCATCAAGTTGAATGCGAATAACAGCAGCTGCTTGCAAGATCATGCCATTTATAGGCCGTACCTCTATCTGTGATCGGGACGGCTGCTTTGGTGAAAGTGAGTGCTCTCACTGTAAAATAACGTAAAAAGTACAGAGCATCAAGTTGAATGCGAATAACAGTAGCTGCTTGCAAGATCATGCCATTTATTGGCCGTACCTCTATCTGTGATCGGGACGGCTGCTTTGATGAAAGTGAGTGCTCTCACTGTAAAATAACGTAAAAAGTACAGAGCATCAAGCTGAATGCGAATAACAGTAGCTGCTTGCAAGATCATGCCATTTATTTGCCGTACCTTTATCTGTGATCGGGACTGCTGCTTTGATGAAAGTGAGTGCTATCACTGTAAAATAACGTAAAAAGTACAGAGCATCAAGTTGAATGCGAATAACAGTAGCTGCTTGCAAGATCATGCCATTTATTCGCCCAACCTTTATCTGTGATCCGGACTGCTGCTTTGATGAAAGTGAGTGCTATCACTGTAAAATAACGTAAAAAGTACAGTGCACCAAGTTGAATGCAGGTCAAGCTGACCTGCTTGCAAGGTCATGCCATTTATTGGCCGTACCTTTATCTGTGATCGGGACTGCTGCTTTGATGAAAGTGAGTGCTCTCACTGTAAAATTACGTAAAAAGTTCAGAGCATCAAGTTGAATGCGGGTCAAGTTGACCTGCTTGCAAGGTCATGCCATTTATTTGCCGTACCTTTATCTGTGATCGGGACTGCTGCTTTGATGATAGTGAGTGCTCTCACTGTAAAATTACGTAAAAAGTACAGAGCATCAAGTTGAATGCGAATAACAGTAGCTGCTTGCAAGATCATGCCATTTATTTGCCGTACCTTTATCTGTGATCGGGACTGCTGCTTTGATGAAAGTGAGTGCTATCACTGTAAAATAACGTAAAAAGTACAGAGCATCAAGTTGAATGCGAATAACAGTAGCTGCTTGCAAGATCATGCCATTTATTGGCCCAACCTTTATCTGTGATCCGGACTGCTGCTTTGATGAAAGTGAGTGCTATCACTGTAAAATAACGTAAAAAGTACAGTGCACCAAGTTGAATGCAGGTCAAGCTGACCTGCTTGCAAGGTCATGCCATTTATTGGCCGTACCTTTATCTGTGATCGGGACTGCTGCTTTGATGAAAGTGAGTGCTCTCACTGTAAAATTACGTAAAAAGTACAGAGCATCAAGTTGAATGCGGGTCAAGTTGACCTGCTTGCAAGGTCATGCCATTTATTTGCCGTACCTATATCTGTGATCGGGACTGCTGCTTTGATGAAAGTGAGTGCTCTCACTGTAAAATTACGTAAAAAGTACAGAGCATCAAGTTGAATGCGAATAACAGTAGCTGCTTGCAAGATCATGCCATTTATTGGCCGTACCTTTATCTGTGATCGGGACTGCTGCTTTGATGAAAGTGAGTGCTCTCACTGTAAAATAACGTAAAAAGTACAGAGCATCCAGTTGAATGCGAATAACAGTAGCTGCTTGCAAGATCATGCCATTTATAGGCCGTACCTTTATCTGTGATCGGGACTGCTTCTTTGATGAAAGTGAGTGCTCTCACTGTAAAATAACGTAAAAAGTACAGAGCATCCAGTTGATTGCGAATAACAGTAGCTGCTTGCAAGATCATGCCATTTATTTGCCGTACCTTTATCTGTGATCGGGACAGCTGCTTTGATGAAAGTGAGTGCTATCACTGTAAAATAACGTAAAAAGTACAGAGCATCAAGTTGAATGCGAATAACAGTAGCTGCTTGCAAGATCATGCCATTTATTGGCCGTACCTTTATCTGTGATCGGGACTGCTGCTTTGATGAAAGTGAGTGCTCTCACTGTAAAATAACGTAAAAAGTACAGAGCATCCAGTTGAATGCGAATAACAGTAGCTGCTTGCAAGATCATGCCATTTATAGGCCGTACCTTTATCTGTGATCGGGACTGCTTCTTTGATGAAAGTGAGTGCTCTCACTGTAAAATAACGTAAAAAGTACAGAGCATCCAGTTGAATGCGAATAACATTAGCTGCTTGCAAGATCATGCCATTTATAGGCCGTACCTTTATCTGTGATCGGGACTGCTTCTTTGATGAAAGTGAGTGCTCTCACTGTAAAATAACGTAAAAAGTACAGAGCATCCAGTTGAATGCGAATCACAGTAGCTGCTTGCAAGATCATGCCATTTATTTGCCGTACCTTTATCTGTGATCGGGACTGCTGCTTTGATGAAAGTGAGTGCTCTCACTGTAAAATAACGTAAAAAGTACAGAGCATCAAGTTGAATGCGAATAACAGTAGCTGCTTGCAAGATCATGCCGTTTATTGGCCGTACCTTTATCTGTGATCGGGACTGCTGCTTTGATGAAAGTGAGTGCTCTCACTGTAAAATAACGTAAAAAGTACAGAGCATCAAGTTGAATGCGAATAACAGTAGCTGCTTGCAAGATCATGCCGTTTATTGGCCGTACCTTTATCTGTGATCGGGACTGCTGCTTTGATGAAAGTGAGTGCTCTCACTGTAAAATAACGTAAAAAGTACAGAGCATCCAGTTGAATGCGAATAACAGTAGCTGCTTGCAAGATCATGCCATTTATAGGCCGTACCTTTATCTGTGATCGGGACTGCTTCTTTGATGAAAGTGAGTGCTCTCACTGTAAAATAACGTAAAAAGTACAGAGCATCAAGTTGAATGCGAATAACAGTAGCTGCTTGCAAGATCATGCCATTTATTGGCCCAACCTTTATCTGTGATCCGGACTGCTGCTTTGATGAAAGTGAGTGCTATCACTGTAAAATAACGTAAAAAGTACAGTGCACCAAGTTGAATGCAGGTCAAGCTGACCTGCTTGCAAGGTCATGCCATTTATTGGCCGTACCTTTATCTGTGATCGGGACTGCTGCTTTGATGAAAGTGAGTGCTCTCACTGTAAAATAACGTAAAAAGTACAGAGCATCAAGTTGAATGCGAATAACAGTAGCTGCTTGCAAGATCATGCCATTTATTGGCCGTACCTCTATCTGTGATCGGGACGGCTGCTTTGGTGAAAGTGAGTGCTCTCACTGTAAAATAACGTAAAAAGTACAGAGCATCAAGCTGAATGCGAATAACAGTAGCTGCTTGCAAGATCATGCCATTTATTTGCCGTACCTTTATCTGTGATCGGGACTGCTGCTTTGATGAAAGTGAGTGCTATCACTGTAAAATAACGTAAAAAGTACAGAGCATCCAGTTGAATGCGAATAACAGTAGCTGCTTGCAAGATCATGCCATTTATAGGCCGTACCTTTATCTGTGATCGGGACTGCTGCTTTGATGAAAGTGAGTGCTCTCACTGTAAAATAAGGTAAAGAGTACAGAGCATCAAGTTGAATGCGAATAACAGCAGCTGCTTGCAAGATCATGCCATTTATAGGCCGTACCTCTATCTGTGATCGGGACGGCTGCTTTGGTGAAAGTGAGTGCTCTCACTGTAAAATAACGTAAAAAGTACAGAGCATCAAGTTGAATGCGAATAACAGTAGCTGCTTGCAAGATCATGCCATTTATTGGCCGTACCTCTATCTGTGATCGGGACGGCTGCTTTGATGAAAGTGAGTGCTCTCACTGTAAAATAACGTAAAAAGTACAGAGCATCAAGCTGAATGCGAATAACAGTAGCTGCTTGCAAGATCATGCCATTTATTTGCCGTACCTTTATCTGTGATCGGGACTGCTGCTTTGATGAAAGTGAGTGCTATCACTGTAAAATAACGTAAAAAGTACAGAGCATCAAGTTGAATGCGAATAACAGTAGCTGCTTGCAAGATCATGCCATTTATTCGCCCAACCTTTATCTGTGATCCGGACTGCTGCTTTGATGAAAGTGAGTGCTATCACTGTAAAATAACGTAAAAAGTACAGTGCACCAAGTTGAATGCAGGTCAAGCTGACCTGCTTGCAAGGTCATGCCATTTATTGGCCGTACCTTTATCTGTGATCGGGACTGCTGCTTTGATGAAAGTGAGTGCTCTCACTGTAAAATTACGTAAAAAGTTCAGAGCATCAAGTTGAATGCGGGTCAAGTTGACCTGCTTGCAAGGTCATGCCATTTATTTGCCGTACCTTTATCTGTGATCGGGACTGCTGCTTTGATGATAGTGAGTGCTCTCACTGTAAAATTACGTAAAAAGTACAGAGCATCAAGTTGAATGCGAATAACAGTAGCTGCTTGCAAGATCATGCCATTTATTTGCCGTACCTTTATCTGTGATCGGGACTGCTGCTTTGATGAAAGTGAGTGCTATCACTGTAAAATAACGTAAAAAGTACAGAGCATCAAGTTGAATGCGAATAACAGTAGCTGCTTGCAAGATCATGCCATTTATTGGCCCAACCTTTATCTGTGATCCGGACTGCTGCTTTGATGAAAGTGAGTGCTATCACTGTAAAATAACGTAAAAAGTACAGTGCACCAAGTTGAATGCAGGTCAAGCTGACCTGCTTGCAAGGTCATGCCATTTATTGGCCGTACCTTTATCTGTGATCGGGACTGCTGCTTTGATGAAAGTGAGTGCTCTCACTGTAAAATTACGTAAAAAGTACAGAGCATCAAGTTGAATGCGGGTCAAGTTGACCTGCTTGCAAGGTCATGCCATTTATTTGCCGTACCTATATCTGTGATCGGGACTGCTGCTTTGATGAAAGTGAGTGCTCTCACTGTAAAATTACGTAAAAAGTACAGAGCATCAAGTTGAATGCGAATAACAGTAGCTGCTTGCAAGATCATGCCATTTATTGGCCGTACCTTTATCTGTGATCGGGACTGCTGCTTTGATGAAAGTGAGTGCTCTCACTGTAAAATAACGTAAAAAGTACAGAGCATCCAGTTGAATGCGAATAACAGTAGCTGCTTGCAAGATCATGCCATTTATAGGCCGTACCTTTATCTGTGATCGGGACTGCTTCTTTGATGAAAGTGAGTGCTCTCACTGTAAAATAACGTAAAAAGTACAGAGCATCCAGTTGATTGCGAATAACAGTAGCTGCTTGCAAGATCATGCCATTTATTTGCCGTACCTTTATCTGTGATCGGGACAGCTGCTTTGATGAAAGTGAGTGCTATCACTGTAAAATAACGTAAAAAGTACAGAGCATCAAGTTGAATGCGAATAACAGTAGCTGCTTGCAAGATCATGCCATTTATTGGCCGTACCTTTATCTGTGATCGGGACTGCTGCTTTGATGAAAGTGAGTGCTCTCACTGTAAAATAACGTAAAAAGTACAGAGCATCCAGTTGAATGCGAATAACAGTAGCTGCTTGCAAGATCATGCCATTTATAGGCCGTACCTTTATCTGTGATCGGGACTGCTTCTTTGATGAAAGTGAGTGCTCTCACTGTAAAATAACGTAAAAAGTACAGAGCATCCAGTTGAATGCGAATAACATTAGCTGCTTGCAAGATCATGCCATTTATAGGCCGTACCTTTATCTGTGATCGGGACTGCTTCTTTGATGAAAGTGAGTGCTCTCACTGTAAAATAACGTAAAAAGTACAGAGCATCCAGTTGAATGCGAATAACAGTAGCTGCTTGCAAGATCATGCCATTTATTTGCCGTACCTTTATCTGTGATCGGGACTGCTGCTTTGATGAAAGTGAGTGCTCTCACTGTAAAATAACGTAAAAAGTACAGAGCATCAAGTTGAATGCGAATAACAGTAGCTGCTTGCAAGATCATGCCGTTTATTGGCCGTACCTTTATCTGTGATCGGGACTGCTGCTTTGATGAAAGTGAGTGCTCTCACTGTAAAATAACGTAAAAAGTACAGAGCATCAAGTTGAATGCGAATAACAGTAGCTGCTTGCAAGATCATGCCGTTTATTGGCCGTACCTTTATCTGTGATCGGGACTGCTGCTTTGATGAAAGTGAGTGCTCTCACTGTAAAATAACGTAAAAAGTACAGAGCATCCAGTTGAATGCGAATAACAGTAGCTGCTTGCAAGATCATGCCATTTATAGGCCGTACCTTTATCTGTGATCGGGACTGCTTCTTTGATGAAAGTGAGTGCTCTCACTGTAAAATAACGTAAAAAGTACAGAGCATCAAGTTGAATGCGAATAACAGTAGCTGCTTGCAAGATCATGCCATTTATTGGCCCAACCTTTATCTGTGATCCGGACTGCTGCTTTGATGAAAGTGAGTGCTATCACTGTAAAATAACGTAAAAAGTACAGTGCACCAAGTTGAATGCAGGTCAAGCTGATCTGCTTGCAAGGTCATGCCATTTATTGGCCGTACCTTTATCTGTGATCGGGACTGCTGCTTTGATGAAAGTGAGTGCTCTCACTGTAAAATTACGTAAAAAGTACAGAGCATCAAGTTGAATGCGGGTCAAGTTGACCTGCTTGCAAGGTCATGCCATTTATTTGCCGTACCTATATCTGTGATCGGGACTGCTGCTTTGATGAAAGTGAGTGCTCTCACTGTAAAATAACGTAAAAAGTACAGAGCATCAAGTTGAATGCGAATAACAGTAGCTGCTTGCAAGATCATGCCGTTTATTGGCCGTACCTTTATCTGTGATCGGGACTGCTTCTTTGATGAAAGTGAGTGCTCTCACTGTAAAATAACGTAAAAAGTACAGAGCATCCAGTTGAATGCGAATAACATTAGCTGCTTGCAAGATCATGCCATTTATAGGCCGTACCTTTATCTGTGATCGGGACTGCTTCTTTGATGAAAGTGAGTGCTCTCACTGTAAAATAACGTAAAAAGTACAGAGCATCCAGTTGAATGCGAATAACAGTAGCTGCTTGCAAGATCATGCCATTTATTTGCCGTACCTTTATCTGTGATCGGGACTGCTGCTTTGATGAAAGTGAGTGCTCTCACTGTAAAATAACGTAAAAAGTACAGAGCATCAAGTTGAATGCGAATAACAGTAGCTGCTTGCAAGATCATGCCGTTTATTGGCCGTACCTTTATCTGTGATCGGGACTGCTGCTTTGATGAAAGTGAGTGCTCTCACTGTAAAATAACGTAAAAAGTACAGAGCATCAAGTTGAATGCGAATAACAGTAGCTGCTTGCAAGATCATGCCGTTTATTGGCCGTACCTTTATCTGTGATCGGGACTGCTGCTTTGATGAAAGTGAGTGCTCTCACTGTAAAATAACGTAAAAAGTACAGAGCATCCAGTTGAATGCGAATAACAGTAGCTGCTTGCAAGATCATGCCATTTATAGGCCGTACCTTTATCTGTGATCGGGACTGCTTCTTTGATGAAAGTGAGTGCTCTCACTGTAAAATAACGTAAAAAGTACAGAGCATCAAGTTGAATGCGAATAACAGTAGCTGCTTGCAAGATCATGCCATTT
Source organism: Ectemnius cavifrons (assembly GCA_964023945.1). Classification (NCBI taxonomy): domain Eukaryota; kingdom Metazoa; phylum Arthropoda; class Insecta; order Hymenoptera; family Crabronidae; genus Ectemnius; species Ectemnius cavifrons. The sequence continues at coordinate 5,604,139 of OZ030377.1, forward strand.
ATTGGCCCAACCTTTATCTGTGATCCGGACTGCTGCTTTGATGAAAGTGAGTGCTATCACTGTAAAATAACGTAAAAAGTACAGTGCACCAAGTTGAATGCAGGTCAAGCTGATCTGCTTGCAAGGTCATGCCATTTATTGGCCGTACCTTTATCTGTGATCGGGACTGCTGCTTTGATGAAAGTGAGTGCTCTCACTGTAAAATTACGTAAAAAGTACAGAGCATCAAGTTGAATGCGGGTCAAGTTGACCTGCTTGCAAGGTCATGCCATTTATTTGCCGTACCTATATCTGTGATCGGGACTGCTGCTTTGATGAAAGTGAGTGCTCTCACTGTAAAATTACGTAAAAAGTACAGAGCATCAAGTTGAATGCGAATAACAGTAGCTGCTTGCAAGATCATGCCATTTATTGGCCGTACCTTTATCTGTGATCGGGACTGCTGCTTTGATGAAAGTGAGTGCTCTCACTGTAAAATAACGTAAAAAGTACAGAGCATCCAGTTGAATGCGAATAACAGTAGCTGCTTGCAAGATCATGCCATTTATAGGCCGTACCTTTATCTGTGATCGGGACTGCTTCTTTGATGAAAGTGAGTGCTCTCACTGTAAAATAACGTAAAAAGTACAGAGCATCCAGTTGATTGCGAATAACAGTAGCTGCTTGCAAGATCATGCCATTTATTTGCCGTACCTTTATCTGTGATCGGGACAGCTGCTTTGATGAAAGTGAGTGCTATCACTGTAAAATAACGTAAAAAGTACAGAGCATCAAGTTGAATGCGAATAACAGTAGCTGCTTGCAAGATCATGCCATTTATTGGCCGTACCTTTATCTGTGATCGGGACTGCTGCTTTGATGAAAGTGAGTGCTCTCACTGTAAAATAACGTAAAAAGTACAGAGCATCCAGTTGAATGCGAATAACAGTAGCTGCTTGCAAGATCATGCCATTTATAGGCCGTACCTTTATCTGTGATCGGGACTGCTTCTTTGATGAAAGTGAGTGCTCTCACTGTAAAATAACGTAAAAAGTACAGAGCATCCAGTTGAATGCGAATAACATTAGCTGCTTGCAAGATCATGCCATTTATAGGCCGTACCTTTATCTGTGATCGGGACTGCTTCTTTGATGAAAGTGAGTGCTCTCACTGTAAAATAACGTAAAAAGTACAGAGCATCCAGTTGAATGCGAATAACAGTAGCTGCTTGCAAGATCATGCCATTTATTTGCCGTACCTTTATCTGTGATCGGGACTGCTGCTTTGATGAAAGTGAGTGCTCTCACTGTAAAATAACGTAAAAAGTACAGAGCATCAAGTTGAATGCGAATAACAGTAGCTGCTTGCAAGATCATGCCGTTTATTGGCCGTACCTTTATCTGTGATCGGGACTGCTGCTTCGATGAAAGTGAGTGCTCTCACTGTAAAATAACGTAAAAAGTACAGAGCATCAAGTTGAATGCGAATAACAGTAGCTGCTTGCAAGATTATGCCGTTTATTGGCCGTACCTTTATCTGTGATCGGGACTGCTGCTTTGATGAAAGTGAGTGCTCTCACTGTAAAATAACGTAAAAAGTACAGAGCATCCAGTTGAATGCGAATAACAGTAGCTGCTTGCAAGATCATGCCATTTATAGGCCGTACCTTTATCTGTGATCGGGACTGCTTCTTTGATGAAAGTGAGTGCTCTCACTGTAAAATAACGTAAAAAGTACAGAGCATCCAGTTGAATGCGAATAACAGTAGCTGCTTGCAAGATCATGCCATTTATTGGCCGTACCTTTATCTGTGATCGGGACTGCTGCTTTGATGAAAGTGAGTGCTCTCACTGTAAAATAACGTAAAAAGTACAGAGCATCCAGTTGAATGCGAATAACAGTAGCTGCTTGCAAGATCATGCCATTTATAGGCCGTACCTTTATCTGTGATCGGGACTGCTTCTTTGATGAAAGTGAGTGCTCTCACTGTAAAATAACGTAAAAAGTACAGAGCATCCAGTTGAATGCGAATAACAGTAGCTGCTTGCATGATCATGCCATTTATTGGCCGTACCTCTATCTGTGATCGGGACTGCTGCTTTGATGAAAGTGAGTGCTCTCACTGTAAAATAAGGTAAAGAGTACAGAGCATCAAGTTGAATGCGAATAACAGCAGCTGCTTGCAAGATCATGCCATTTATTGGCCGTACCTTTATCTGTGATCGGGACTGCTGCTTTGATGAAAGTGAGTGCTCTCACTGTAAAATAACGTAAAAAGTACAGAGCATCAAGTTGAATGCGAATAACAGTAGCTGCTTGCAAGATCATGCCGTTTATTGGCCGTACCTTTATCTGTGATCGGGACTGCTGCTTTGATGAAAGTGAGTGCTCTCACTGTAAAATAACGTAAAAAGTACAGAGCATCCAGTTGAATGCGAATAACATTAGCTGCTTGCAAGATCATGCCATTTATAGGCCGTACCTTTATCTGTGATCGGGACTGCTTCTTTGATGAAAGTGAGTGCTCTCACTGTAAAATAACGTAAAAAGTACAGAGCATCCAGTTGAATGCGAATAACAGTAGCTGCTTGCAAGATCATGCCATTTATTTGCCGTACCTTTATCTGTGATCGGGACTGCTGCTTTGATGAAAGTGAGTGCTATCACTGTAAAATAACGTAAAAAGTACAGAGCATCAAGTTGAATGCGAATAACAGTAGCTGCTTGCAAGATCATGCCATTTATTGGCCGTACCTTTATCTGTGATCGGGACTGCTGCTTTGATGAAAGTGAGTGCTCTCACTGTGAAATAACGTAAAAAGTACAGAGCATCCAGTTGAATGCGAATAACAGTAGCTGCTTGCAAGATCATGCCATTTATAGGCCGTACCTTTATCTGTGATCGGGACTGCTTCTTTGATGAAAGTGAGTGCTCTCACTGTAAAATAACGTAAAAAGTACAGAGCATCCAGTTGAATGCGAATAACAGTAGCTGCTTGCAAGATCATGCCATTTATTGGCCCAACCTTTATCTGTGATCGGGACTGCGGCTTTGATGAAAGTGAGTGCTATCACTGTAAAATAACGTAAAAAGTACAGTGCACCAAGTTGAATGCAGGTCAAGCTGACCTGCTTGCAAGGTCATGCCATTTATTGGCCGTACCTTTATCTGTGATCGGGACTGCTTCTTTGATGAAAGTGAGTGCTCTCACTGTAAAATAACGTAAAAAGTACAGAGCATCCAGTTGAATGCGAATAACATTAGCTGCTTGCAAGATCATGCCATTTATAGGCCGTACCTTTATCTGTGATCGGGACTGCTTCTTTGATGAAAGTGAGTGCTCTCACTGTAAAATAACGTAAAAAGTACAGAGCATCCAGTTGAATGCGAATAACAGTAGCTGCTTGCAAGATCATGCCATTTATTTGCCGTACCTTTATCTGTGATCGGGACTGCTGCTTTGATGAAAGTGAGTGCTCTCACTGTAAAATAACGTAAAAAGTACAGAGCATCAAGTTGAATGCGAATAACAGTAGCTGCTTGCAAGATCATGCCGTTTATTGGCCGTACCTTTATCTGTGATCGGGACTGCTGCTTTGATGAAAGTGAGTGCTCTCACTGTAAAATAACGTAAAAAGTACAGAGCATCAAGTTGAATGCGAATAACAGTAGCTGCTTGCAAGATCATGCCGTTTATTGGCCGTACCTTTATCTGTGATCGGGACTGCTGCTTTGATGAAAGTGAGTGCTCTCACTGTAAAATAACGTAAAAAGTACAGAGCATCCAGTTGAATGCGAATAACAGTAGCTGCTTGCAAGATCATGCCATTTATAGGCCGTACCTTTATCTGTGATCGGGACTGCTTCTTTGATGAAAGTGAGTGCTCTCACTGTAAAATAACGTAAAAAGTACAGAGCATCAAGTTGAATGCGAATAACAGTAGCTGCTTGCAAGATCATGCCATTTATTGGCCCAACCTTTATCTGTGATCCGGACTGCTGCTTTGATGAAAGTGAGTGCTATCACTGTAAAATAACGTAAAAAGTACAGTGCACCAAGTTGAATGCAGGTCAAGCTGACCTGCTTGCAAGGTCATGCCATTTATTGGCCGTACCTTTATCTGTGATCGGGACTGCTGCTTTGATGAAAGTGAGTGCTCTCACTGTAAAATTACGTAAAAAGTACAGAGCATCAAGTTGAATGCGGGTCAAGTTGACCTGCTTGCAAGGTCATGCCATTTATTTGCCGTACCTATATCTGTGATCGGGACTGCTGCTTTGATGAAAGTGAGTGCTCTCACTGTAAAATTACGTAAAAAGTACAGAGCATCAAGTTGAATGCGAATAACAGTAGCTGCTTGCAAGATCATGCCATTTATTGGCCGTACCTTTATCTGTGATCGGGACTGCTGCTTTGATGAAAGTGAGTGCTCTCACTGTAAAATAACGTAAAAAGTACAGAGCATCCAGTTGAATGCGAATAACAGTAGCTGCTTGCAAGATCATGCCATTTATAGGCCGTACCTTTATCTGTGATCGGGACTGCTTCTTTGATGAAAGTGAGTGCTCTCACTGTAAAATAACGTAAAAAGTACAGAGCATCCAGTTGATTGCGAATAACAGTAGCTGCTTGCAAGATCATGCCATTTATTTGCCGTACCTTTATCTGTGATCGGGACAGCTGCTTTGATGAAAGTGAGTGCTATCACTGTAAAATAACGTAAAAAGTACAGAGCATCAAGTTGAATGCGAATAACAGTAGCTGCTTGCAAGATCATGCCATTTATTGGCCGTACCTTTATCTGTGATCGGGACTGCTGCTTTGATGAAAGTGAGTGCTCTCACTGTAAAATAACGTAAAAAGTACAGAGCATCCAGTTGAATGCGAATAACAGTAGCTGCTTGCAAGATCATGCCATTTATAGGCCGTACCTTTATCTGTGATCGGGACTGCTTCTTTGATGAAAGTGAGTGCTCTCACTGTAAAATAACGTAAAAAGTACAGAGCATCCAGTTGAATGCGAATAACATTAGCTGCTTGCAAGATCATGCCATTTATAGGCCGTACCTTTATCTGTGATCGGGACTGCTTCTTTGATGAAAGTGAGTGCTCTCACTGTAAAATAACGTAAAAAGTACAGAGCATCCAGTTGAATGCGAATAACAGTAGCTGCTTGCAAGATCATGCCATTTATTTGCCGTACCTTTATCTGTGATCGGGACTGCTGCTTTGATGAAAGTGAGTGCTCTCACTGTAAAATAACGTAAAAAGTACAGAGCATCAAGTTGAATGCGAATAACAGTAGCTGCTTGCAAGATCATGCCGTTTATTGGCCGTACCTTTATCTGTGATCGGGACTGCTGCTTCGATGAAAGTGAGTGCTCTCACTGTAAAATAACGTAAAAAGTACAGAGCATCAAGTTGAATGCGAATAACAGTAGCTGCTTGCAAGATTATGCCGTTTATTGGCCGTACCTTTATCTGTGATCGGGACTGCTGCTTTGATGAAAGTGAGTGCTCTCACTGTAAAATAACGTAAAAAGTACAGAGCATCCAGTTGAATGCGAATAACAGTAGCTGCTTGCAAGATCATGCCATTTATAGGCCGTACCTTTATCTGTGATCGGGACTGCTTCTTTGATGAAAGTGAGTGCTCTCACTGTAAAATAACGTAAAAAGTACAGAGCATCCAGTTGAATGCGAATAACAGTAGCTGCTTGCAAGATCATGCCATTTATTGGCCGTACCTTTATCTGTGATCGGGACTGCTGCTTTGATGAAAGTGAGTGCTCTCACTGTAAAATAACGTAAAAAGTACAGAGCATCCAGTTGAATGCGAATAACAGTAGCTGCTTGCAAGATCATGCCATTTATAGGCCGTACCTTTATCTGTGATCGGGACTGCTTCTTTGATGAAAGTGAGTGCTCTCACTGTAAAATAACGTAAAAAGTACAGAGCATCCAGTTGAATGCGAATAACAGTAGCTGCTTGCAAGATCATGCCATTTATTGGCCGTACCTCTATCTGTGATCGGGACTGCTGCTTTGATGAAAGTGAGTGCTCTCACTGTAAAATAAGGTAAAGAGTACAGAGCATCAAGTTGAATGCGAATAACAGCAGCTGCTTGCAAGATCATGCCATTTATTGGCCGTACCTTTATCTGTGATCGGGACTGCTGCTTTGATGAAAGTGAGTGCTCTCACTGTAAAATAACGTAAAAAGTACAGAGCATCAAGTTGAATGCGAATAACAGTAGCTGCTTGCAAGATCATGCCGTTTATTGGCCGTACCTTTATCTGTGATCGGGACTGCTGCTTTGATGAAAGTGAGTGCTCTCACTGTAAAATAACGTAAAAAGTACAGAGCATCCAGTTGAATGCGAATAACATTAGCTGCTTGCAAGATCATGCCATTTATAGGCCGTACCTTTATCTGTGATCGGGACTGCTTCTTTGATGAAAGTGAGTGCTCTCACTGTAAAATAACGTAAAAAGTACAGAGCATCCAGTTGAATGCGAATAACAGTAGCTGCTTGCAAGATCATGCCATTTATTTGCCGTACCTTTATCTGTGATCGGGACTGCTGCTTTGATGAAAGTGAGTGCTATCACTGTAAAATAACGTAAAAAGTACAGAGCATCAAGTTGAATGCGAATAACAGTAGCTGCTTGCAAGATCATGCCATTTATTGGCCGTACCTTTATCTGTGATCGGGACTGCTGCTTTGATGAAAGTGAGTGCTCTCACTGTGAAATAACGTAAAAAGTACAGAGCATCCAGTTGAATGCGAATAACAGTAGCTGCTTGCAAGATCATGCCATTTATAGGCCGTACCTTTATCTGTGATCGGGACTGCTTCTTTGATGAAAGTGAGTGCTCTCACTGTAAAATAACGTAAAAAGTACAGAGCATCCAGTTGAATGCGAATAACAGTAGCTGCTTGCAAGATCATGCCATTTATTGGCCCAACCTTTATCTGTGATCGGGACTGCGGCTTTGATGAAAGTGAGTGCTATCACTGTAAAATAACGTAAAAAGTACAGTGCACCAAGTTGAATGCAGGTCAAGCTGACCTGCTTGCAAGGTCATGCCATTTATTGGCCGTACCTTTATCTGTGATCGGGACTGCTGCTTTGATGAAAGTGAGTGCTCTCACTGTAAAATTACGTAAAAAGTACAGAGCATCAAGTTGAATGCGGGTCAAGTTGACCTGCTTGCAAGGTCATGCCATTTATTTGCCGTACCTTTATCTGTGATCGGGACTGCTGCTTTGATGAAAGTGAGTGCTCTCACTGTAAAATTACGTAAAAAGTACAGAGCATCAAGTTGAATGCGGGTCAAGTTGACCTGCTTGCAAGGTCATGCCATTTATTTGCCGTACCTTTATCTGCGATCGGAACTGCTGCTTTGATGAAAGTGAGTGCTCTCACCGTAAAATAACGTAAAAAGTACAGAGCATCAAGTTGAATGTGAATAACAGTAGCTGCTTGCAAGATCATGCCATTTATTGGCCCAAACTTTATCTGTGATCGGGACGGCTGCTTTGATGAAAGTGAGTGCTCTCACTGTAAAATAAGGTAAAGAGTACAGAGCATCAAGTTGAATGCGAATAACAGCAGCTGCTTGCAAGATCATGCCATTTATTGGCCGTACCTTTATCTGTGATTGGGACTGCTGCTTTGATGAAAGTGAGTGCTCTCACTGTAAAATAACGTAAAAAGTACAGAGCATCCAGTTGAATGCGAATAACAGTAGCTGCTTGCAAGATCATGCCATTTATTGGCCGTACACTATCTGTGATCGGGACGGCTGCTTTGGTGAAAGTGAGTGCTCTCACTGTAAAATAACGTAAAAAGTACAGAGCATCAAGCTGAATGCGAATAACAGTAGCTGCTTGCAAGATCATGCCATTTATTTGCCGTACCTTTATCTGTGATCGGGACTGCTGCTTTGATGAAAGTGAGTGCTATCACTGTAAAATAACGTAAAAAGTACAGAGCATCAAGTTGAATGCGAATAACAGTAGCTGCTTGCAAGATCATGCCATTTATTGGCCCAACCTTTATCTGTGATCCGGACTGCTGCTTTGATGAAAGTGAGTGCTATCACTGTAAAATAACGTAAAAAGTACAGTGCACCAAGTTGAATGCAGGTCAAGCTGACCTGCTTGCAAGGTCATGCCATTTATTGGCCGTACCTTTATCTGTGATCGGGACTGCTGCTTTGATGAAAGTGAGTGCTCTCACTGTAAAATTACGTAAAAAGTACAGAGCATCAAGTTGAATGCGGGTCAAGTTGACCTGCTTGCAAGGTCATGCCATTTATTTGCCGTACCTATATCTGTGATCGGGACTGCTGCTTTGATGAAAGTGAGTGCTCTCACTGTAAAATTACGTAAAAAGTACAGAGCATCAAGTTGAATGCGAATAACAGTAGCTGCTTGCAAGATCATGCCATTTATTGGCCGTACCTTTATCTGTGATCGGGACTGCTGCTTTGATGAAAGTGAGTGCTCTCACTGTAAAATAACGTAAAAAGTACAGAGCATCCAGTTGAATGCGAATAACAGTAGCTGCTTGCAAGATCATGCCATTTATTGGCCGTACCTTTATCTGTGATCGGGACTGCTTCTTTGATGAAAGTGAGTGCTCTCACTGTAAAATAACGTAAAAAGTACAGAGCATCAAGTTGAATGCGAATAACAGTAGCTGCTTGCAAGATCATGCCATTTATTGGCCGTACCTCTATCTGTGATCGGGACGGCTGCTTTGGTGAAAGTGAGTGCTCTCACTGTAAAATAACGTAAAAAGTACAGAGCATCAAGCTGAATGCGAATAACAGTAGCTGCTTGCAAGATCATGCCATTTATTTGCCGTACCTTTATCTGTGATCGGGACTGCTGCTTTGATGAAAGTGAGTGCTATCACTGTAAAATAACGTAAAAAGTACAGAGCATCCAGTTGAATGCGAATAACAGTAGCTGCTTGCAAGATCATGCCATTTATAGGCCGTACCTTTATCTGTGATCGGGACTGCTGCTTTGATGAAAGTGAGTGCTCTCACTGTAAAATAAGGTAAAGAGTACAGAGCATCAAGTTGAATGCGAATAACAGCAGCTGCTTGCAAGATCATGCCATTTATAGGCCGTACCTCTATCTGTGATCGGGACGGCTGCTTTGGTGAAAGTGAGTGCTCTCACTGTAAAATAACGTAAAAAGTACAGAGCATCAAGTTGAATGCGAATAACAGTAGCTGCTTGCAAGATCATGCCATTTATTGGCCGTACCTCTATCTGTGATCGGGACGGCTGCTTTGATGAAAGTGAGTGCTCTCACTGTAAAATAACGTAAAAAGTACAGAGCATCAAGCTGAATGCGAATAACAGTAGCTGCTTGCAAGATCATGCCATTTATTTGCCGTACCTTTATCTGTGATCGGGACTGCTGCTTTGATGAAAGTGAGTGCTATCACTGTAAAATAACGTAAAAAGTACAGAGCATCAAGTTGAATGCGAATAACAGTAGCTGCTTGCAAGATCATGCCATTTATTCGCCCAACCTTTATCTGTGATCCGGACTGCTGCTTTGATGAAAGTGAGTGCTATCACTGTAAAATAACGTAAAAAGTACAGTGCACCAAGTTGAATGCAGGTCAAGCTGACCTGCTTGCAAGGTCATGCCATTTATTGGCCGTACCTTTATCTGTGATCGGGACTGCTGCTTTGATGAAAGTGAGTGCTCTCACTGTAAAATTACGTAAAAAGTTCAGAGCATCAAGTTGAATGCGGGTCAAGTTGACCTGCTTGCAAGGTCATGCCATTTATTTGCCGTACCTTTATCTGTGATCGGGACTGCTGCTTTGATGATAGTGAGTGCTCTCACTGTAAAATTACGTAAAAAGTACAGAGCATCAAGTTGAATGCGAATAACAGTAGCTGCTTGCAAGATCATGCCATTTATTTGCCGTACCTTTATCTGTGATCGGGACTGCTGCTTTGATGAAAGTGAGTGCTATCACTGTAAAATAACGTAAAAAGTACAGAGCATCAAGTTGAATGCGAATAACAGTAGCTGCTTGCAAGATCATGCCATTTATTGGCCCAACCTTTATCTGTGATCCGGACTGCTGCTTTGATGAAAGTGAGTGCTATCACTGTAAAATAACGTAAAAAGTACAGTGCACCAAGTTGAATGCAGGTCAAGCTGACCTGCTTGCAAGGTCATGCCATTTATTGGCCGTACCTTTATCTGTGATCGGGACTGCTGCTTTGATGAAAGTGAGTGCTCTCACTGTAAAATTACGTAAAAAGTACAGAGCATCAAGTTGAATGCGGGTCAAGTTGACCTGCTTGCAAGGTCATGCCATTTATTTGCCGTACCTATATCTGTGATCGGGACTGCTGCTTTGATGAAAGTGAGTGCTCTCACTGTAAAATTACGTAAAAAGTACAGAGCATCAAGTTGAATGCGAATAACAGTAGCTGCTTGCAAGATCATGCCATTTATTGGCCGTACCTTTATCTGTGATCGGGACTGCTGCTTTGATGAAAGTGAGTGCTCTCACTGTAAAATAACGTAAAAAGTACAGAGCATCCAGTTGAATGCGAATAACAGTAGCTGCTTGCAAGATCATGCCATTTATAGGCCGTACCTTTATCTGTGATCGGGACTGCTTCTTTGATGAAAGTGAGTGCTCTCACTGTAAAATAACGTAAAAAGTACAGAGCATCCAGTTGAATGCGAATAACATTAGCTGCTTGCAAGATCATGCCATTTATAGGCCGTACCTTTATCTGTGATCGGGACTGCTTCTTTGATGAAAGTGAGTGCTCTCACTGTAAAATAACGTAAAAAGTACAGAGCATCCAGTTGAATGCGAATAACAGTAGCTGCTTGCAAGATCATGCCATTTATTTGCCGTACCTTTATCTGTGATCGGGACTGCTGCTTTGATGAAAGTGAGTGCTCTCACTGTAAAATAACGTAAAAAGTACAGAGCATCAAGTTGAATGCGAATAACAGTAGCTGCTTGCAAGATCATGCCGTTTATTGGCCGTACCTTTATCTGTGATCGGGACTGCTGCTTTGATGAAAGTGAGTGCTCTCACTGTAAAATAACGTAAAAAGTACAGAGCATCAAGTTGAATGCGAATAACAGTAGCTGCTTGCAAGATCATGCCGTTTATTGGCCGTACCTTTATCTGTGATCGGGACTGCTGCTTTGATGAAAGTGAGTGCTCTCACTGTAAAATAACGTAAAAAGTACAGAGCATCCAGTTGAATGCGAATAACAGTAGCTGCTTGCAAGATCATGCCATTTATAGGCCGTACCTTTATCTGTGATCGGGACTGCTTCTTTGATGAAAGTGAGTGCTCTCACTGTAAAATAACGTAAAAAGTACAGAGCATCAAGTTGAATGCGAATAACAGTAGCTGCTTGCAAGATCATGCCATTTATTGGCCCAACCTTTATCTGTGATCCGGACTGCTGCTTTGATGAAAGTGAGTGCTATCACTGTAAAATAACGTAAAAAGTACAGTGCACCAAGTTGAATGCAGGTCAAGCTGACCTGCTTGCAAGGTCATGCCATTTATTGGCCGTACCTTTATCTGTGATCGGGACTGCTGCTTTGATGAAAGTGAGTGCTCTCACTGTAAAATTACGTAAAAAGTACAGAGCATCAAGTTGAATGCGGGTCAAGTTGACCTGCTTGCAAGGTCATGCCATTTATTTGCCGTACCTATATCTGTGATCGGGACTGCTGCTTTGATGAAAGTGAGTGCTCTCACTGTAAAATTACGTAAAAAGTACAGAGCATCAAGTTGAATGCGAATAACAGTAGCTGCTTGCAAGATCATGCCATTTATTGGCCGTACCTTTATCTGTGATCGGGACTGCTGCTTTGATGAAAGTGAGTGCTCTCACTGTAAAATAACGTAAAAAGTACAGAGCATCCAGTTGAATGCGAATAACAGTAGCTGCTTGCAAGATCATGCCATTTATAGGCCGTACCTTTATCTGTGATCGGGACTGCTTCTTTGATGAAAGTGAGTGCTCTCACTGTAAAATAACGTAAAAAGTACAGAGCATCCAGTTGATTGCGAATAACAGTAGCTGCTTGCAAGATCATGCCATTTATTTGCCGTACCTTTATCTGTGATCGGGACAGCTGCTTTGATGAAAGTGAGTGCTATCACTGTAAAATAACGTAAAAAGTACAGAGCATCAAGTTGAATGCGAATAACAGTAGCTGCTTGCAAGATCATGCCATTTATTGGCCGTACCTTTATCTGTGATCGGGACTGCTGCTTTGATGAAAGTGAGTGCTCTCACTGTAAAATAACGTAAAAAGTACAGAGCATCCAGTTGAATGCGAATAACAGTAGCTGCTTGCAAGATCATGCCATTTATAGGCCGTACCTTTATCTGTGATCGGGACTGCTTCTTTGATGAAAGTGAGTGCTCTCACTGTAAAATAACGTAAAAAGTACAGAGCATCCAGTTGAATGCGAATAACATTAGCTGCTTGCAAGATCATGCCATTTATAGGCCGTACCTTTATCTGTGATCGGGACTGCTTCTTTGATGAAAGTGAGTGCTCTCACTGTAAAATAACGTAAAAAGTACAGAGCATCCAGTTGAATGCGAATAACAGTAGCTGCTTGCAAGATCATGCCATTTATTTGCCGTACCTTTATCTGTGATCGGGACTGCTGCTTTGATGAAAGTGAGTGCTCTCACTGTAAAATAACGTAAAAAGTACAGAGCATCAAGTTGAATGCGAATAACAGTAGCTGCTTGCAAGATCATGCCGTTTATTGGCCGTACCTTTATCTGTGATCGGGACTGCTGCTTTGATGAAAGTGAGTGCTCTCACTGTAAAATAACGTAAAAAGTACAGAGCATCAAGTTGAATGCGAATAACAGTAGCTGCTTGCAAGATCATGCCGTTTATTGGCCGTACCTTTATCTGTGATCGGGACTGCTGCTTTGATGAAAGTGAGTGCTCTCACTGTAAAATAACGTAAAAAGTACAGAGCATCCAGTTGAATGCGAATAACAGTAGCTGCTTGCAAGATCATGCCATTTATAGGCCGTACCTTTATCTGTGATCGGGACTGCTTCTTTGATGAAAGTGAGTGCTCTCACTGTAAAATAACGTAAAAAGTACAGAGCATCCAGTTGAATGCGAATAACAGTAGCTGCTTGCAAGATCATGCCATTTATTGGCCGTACCTTTATCTGTGATCGGGACTGCTGCTTTGATGAAAGTGAGTGCTCTCACTGTAAAATAACGTAAAAAGTACAGAGCATCCAGTTGAATGCGAATAACAGTAGCTGCTTGCAAGATCATGCCATTTATAGGCCGTACCTTTATCTGTGATCGGGACTGCTTCTTTGATGAAAGTGAGTGCTCTCACTGTAAAATAACGTAAAAAGTACAGAGCATCCAGTTGAATGCGAATAACAGTAGCTGCTTGCAAGATCATGCCATTTATTGGCCGTACCTCTATCTGTGATCGGGACTGCTGCTTTGATGAAAGTGAGTGCTCTCACTGTAAAATAAGGTAAAGAGTACAGAGCATCAAGTTGAATGCGAATAACAGCAGCTGCTTGCAAGATCATGCCATTTATTGGCCGTACCTTTATCTGTGATCGGGACTGCTGCTTTGATGAAAGTGAGTGCTCTCACTGTAAAATAACGTAAAAAGTACAGAGCATCAAGTTGAATGCGAATAACAGTAGCTGCTTGCAAGATCATGCCGTTTATTGGCCGTACCTTTATCTGTGATCGGGACTGCTGCTTTGATGAAAGTGAGTGCTCTCACTGTAAAATAACGTAAAAAGTACAGAGCATCCAGTTGAATGCGAATAACATTAGCTGCTTGCAAGATCATGCCATTTATAGGCCGTACCTTTATCTGTGATCGGGACTGCTTCTTTGATGAAAGTGAGTGCTCTCACTGTAAAATAACGTAAAAAGTACAGAGCATCCAGTTGAATGCGAATAACAGTAGCTGCTTGCAAGATCATGCCATTTATTTGCCGTACCTTTATCTGTGATCGGGACTGCTGCTTTGATGAAAGTGAGTGCTATCACTGTAAAATAACGTAAAAAGTACAGAGCATCAAGTTGAATGCGAATAACAGTAGCTGCTTGCAAGATCATGCCATTTATTGGCCGTACCTTTATCTGTGATCGGGACTGCTGCTTTGATGAAAGTGAGTGCTCTCACTGTAAAATAACGTAAAAAGTACAGAGCATCCAGTTGAATGCGAATAACAGTAGCTGCTTGCAAGATCATGCCATTTATAGGCCGTACCTTTATCTGTGATCGGGACTGCTTCTTTGATGAAAGTGAGTGCTCTCACTGTAAAATAACGTAAAAAGTACAGAGCATCCAGTTGAATGCGAATAACAGTAGCTGCTTGCAAGATCATGCCATTTATTGGCCCAACCTTTATCTGTGATCGGGACTGCGGCTTTGATGAAAGTGAGTGCTATCACTGTAAAATAACGTAAAAAGTACAGTGCACCAAGTTGAATGCAGGTCAAGCTGACCTGCTTGCAAGGTCATGCCATTTATTGGCCGTACCTTTATCTGTGATCGGGACTGCTGCTTTGATGAAAGTGAGTGCTCTCACCGTAAAATAACGTAAAAAGTACAGAGCATCAAGTTGAATGCGGGTCAAGTTGACCTGCTTGCAAGGTCATGCCATTTATTTGCCGTACCTTTATCTGCGATCGGAACTGCTGCTTTGATGAAAGTGAGTGCTCTCACCGTAAAATAACGTAAAAAGTACAGAGCATCAAGTTGAATGTGAATAACAGTAGCTGCTTGCAAGATCATGCCATTTATTGGCCCAACCTTTATCTGTGATCGGGACGGCTGCTTTGATGAAAGTGAGTGCTCTCACTGTAAAATAAGGTAAAGAGTACAGAGCATCAAGTTGAATGCGAATAACAGCAGCTGCTTGCAAGATCATGCCATTTATTGGCCGTACCTTTATCTGTGATCGGGACTGCTGCTTTGATGAAAGTGAGTGCTCTCAGTGTAAAATAACGTAAAAAGTACAGAGCATCCAGTTGAATGCGAATAACAGTAGCTGCTTGCAAGATCATGCCATTTATAGGCCGTACCTCTATCTGTGATCGGGACGGCTGCTTTGGTGAAAGTGAGTGCTCTCACTGTAAAATAACGTAAAAAGTACAGAGCATCAAGTTGAATGCGAATAACAGTAGCTGCTTGCAAGATCATGCCATTTATTGGCCGTACCTCTATCTGTGATCGGGACGGCTGCTTTGGTGAAAGTGAGTGCTCTCACTGTAAAATAACGTAAAAAGTACAGAGCATCAAGTTGAATGCGAATAACAGTAGCTGCTTGCAAGATCATGCCATTTATTTGCCGTACCTTTATCTGTGATCGGGACTGCTGCTTTGATGAAAGTGAGTGCTATCACTGTAAAATAACGTAAAAAGTACAGAGCATCAAGTTGAATGCGAATAACAGTAGCTGCTTGCAAGGTCATGCCATTTATTGGCCGTACCTTTATCTGTGATCGGGACTGCTGCTTTGATGAAAGTGAGTGCTCTCAATGTAAAATTACGTAAAAAGTACAGAGCATCAAGTTGAATGCGGGTCAAGTTGACCTGCTTGCAAGGTCATGCCATTTATTTGCCGTACCTTTATCTGTGATCGGGACTGCTGCTTTGATGAAAGTGAGTGCTCTCACTGTAAAATTACGTAAAAAGTACAGAGCATCAAGTTGAATGCGGGTCAAGTTGACCTGCTTGCAAGGTCATGCCATTTATTTGCCGTACCTTTATCTGCGATCGGAACTGCTGCTTTGATGAAAGTGAGTGCTCTCACCGTAAAATAACGTAAAAAGTACAGAGCATCAAGTTGAATGTGAATAACAGTAGCTGCTTGCAAGATCATGCCATTTATTGGCCCAACCTTTATCTGTGATCGGGACGGCTGCTTTGATGAAAGTGAGTGCTCTCACTGTAAAATAAGGTAAAGAGTACAGAGCATCAAGTTGAATGCGAATAACAGCAGCTGCTTGCAAGATCATGCCACTTATTCGCCATACCTTTATCTGTGATCGGGACTGCTGCTTTGCTGAAAGTGAGTGGTATCACTGTAAAATAACGTAAAAAGTACAGAGCATCCAGTTGAATGCGAATAACAGCAGCTGCTTGCAAGATCATGCCATTTATTGGCCGTACCTTTATCTGTGATCGGGACTGCTGCTTTGATGAAAGTGAGTGCTATCACTGTAAAATAACGTAAAAAGTACAGAGCATCAAGTTGAATGCGAATAACAGCAGCTGCTTGCAAGATCATGCCATTTATTGGCCGTACCTTTATCTGTGATCGGGACTGCTGCTTTGATGAAAGTGAGTGCTATCACTGTAAAATAACGTAAAAAGTACAGTGCACCAAGTTGAATGCAGGTCAAGCTGACCTGCTTGCAAGGTCATGCCATTTATTGCCCGTACCTTTATCTGTGATCGGGACTGCTGCTTTGATGAAAGTGAGTGCTATCACTGTAAAATAACGTAAAAAGTACAGAGCATCAAGTTGAATGCGAATAACAGTAGCTGCTTGCAAGATCATGCCATTTATTGGCCGTACCTCTATCTGTGATCGGGACGGCTGCTTTGGTGAAAGTGAGTGCTCTCACTGTAAAATAACAAAAAGTACAGAGCATCAAGTTGAATGCGAATAACAGTAGCTGCTTGCAAGATCATGCCATTTATTGGCCGTACCTCTATCTGTGATCGGGACGGCTGCTTTGGTGAAAGTGAGTGCTCTCACTGTAAAATAACGTAAAAAGTACAGAGCATCAAGTTGAATGCGAATAACAGTAGCTGCTTGCAAGATCATGCCATTTATTGGCCGTACCTCTATCTGTGATCGGGACGGCTGCTTTGGTGAAAGTGAGTGCTCTCACTGTAAAATAAGATAAAGAGTACAGAGCATCAAGTTGAATGCGAATAACAGCAGCTGCTTGCAAGATCATGCCATTTATTGGCCGTACCTTTATCTGTGATCGGGACTGCTGCTTTGATGAAAGTGAGTGCTCTCACTGTAAAATTACGTAAAAAGTACAGAGCATCAAGTTGAATGCGGGTCAAGTTGACCTGCTTGCAAGGTCATGCCATTTATTTGCCGTACCTTTATCTGTGATCGGGACTGCTGCTTTGATGAAAGTGAGTGCTCTCACTGTAAAATTACGTAAAAAGTACAGAGCATCAAGTTGAATGCGAATAACAGTAGCTGCTTGCAAGATCATGCCGTTTATTGGCCGTACCTTTATCTGTGATCGGGACTGCTGCTTTGATGAAAGTGAGTGCTCTCACTGTAAAATAACGTAAAAAGTACAGAGCATCCAGTTGAATGCGAATAACATTAGCTGCTTGCAAGATCATGCCATTTATAGGCCGTACCTTTATCTGTGATCGGGACTGCTTCTTTGATGAAAGTGAGTGCTCTCACTGTAAAATAACGTAAAAAGTACAGAGCATCCAGTTGAATGCGAATAACAGTAGCTGCTTGCAAGATCATGCCATTTATTTGCCGTACCTTTATCTGTGATCGGGACTGCTGCTTTGATGAAAGTGAGTGCTATCACTGTAAAATAACGTAAAAAGTACAGAGCATCAAGTTGAATGCGAATAACAGTAGCTGCTTGCAAGATCATGCCATTTATTGGCCGTACCTTTATCTGTGATCGGGACTGCTGCTTTGATGAAAGTGAGTGCTCTCACTGTAAAATAACGTAAAAAGTACAGAGCATCCAGTTGAATGCGAATAACAGTAGCTGCTTGCAAGATCATGCCATTTATAGGCCGTACCTTTATCTGTGATCGGGACTGCTTCTTTGATGAAAGTGAGTGCTCTCACTGTAAAATAACGTAAAAAGTACAGAGCATCCAGTTGAATGCGAATAACAGTAGCTGCTTGCAAGATCATGCCATTTATTGGCCCAACCTTTATCTGTGATCGGGACTGCGGCTTTGATGAAAGTGAGTGCTATCACTGTAAAATAACGTAAAAAGTACAGTGCACCAAGTTGAATGCAGGTCAAGCTGACCTGCTTGCAAGGTCATGCCATTTATTGGCCGTACCTTTATCTGTGATCGGGACTGCTGCTTTGATGAAAGTGAGTGCTCTCACCGTAAAATAACGTAAAAAGTACAGAGCATCAAGTTGAATGCGGGTCAAGTTGACCTGCTTGCAAGGTCATGCCATTTATTTGCCGTACCTTTATCTGCGATCGGAACTGCTGCTTTGATGAAAGTGAGTGCTCTCACCGTAAAATAACGTAAAAAGTACAGAGCATCAAGTTGAATGTGAATAACAGTAGCTGCTTGCAAGATCATGCCATTTATTGGCCCAACCTTTATCTGTGATCGGGACGGCTGCTTTGATGAAAGTGAGTGCTCTCACTGTAAAATAAGGTAAAGAGTACAGAGCATCAAGTTGAATGCGAATAACAGCAGCTGCTTGCAAGATCATGCCATTTATTGGCCGTACCTTTATCTGTGATCGGGACTGCTGCTTTGATGAAAGTGAGTGCTCTCAGTGTAAAATAACGTAAAAAGTACAGAGCATCCAGTTGAATGCGAATAACAGTAGCTGCTTGCAAGATCATGCCATTTATAGGCCGTACCTCTATCTGTGATCGGGACGGCTGCTTTGGTGAAAGTGAGTGCTCTCACTGTAAAATAACGTAAAAAGTACAGAGCATCAAGTTGAATGCGAATAACAGTAGCTGCTTGCAAGATCATGCCATTTATTGGCCGTACCTCTATCTGTGATCGGGACGGCTGCTTTGGTGAAAGTGAGTGCTCTCACTGTAAAATAACGTAAAAAGTACAGAGCATCAAGTTGAATGCGAATAACAGTAGCTGCTTGCAAGATCATGCCATTTATTTGCCGTACCTTTATCTGTGATCGGGACTGCTGCTTTGATGAAAGTGAGTGCTATCACTGTAAAATAACGTAAAAAGTACAGAGCATCAAGTTGAATGCGAATAACAGTAGCTGCTTGCAAGGTCATGCCATTTATTGGCCGTACCTTTATCTGTGATCGGGACTGCTGCTTTGATGAAAGTGAGTGCTCTCAATGTAAAATTACGTAAAAAGTACAGAGCATCAAGTTGAATGCGGGTCAAGTTGACCTGCTTGCAAGGTCATGCCATTTATTTGCCGTACCTTTATCTGTGATCGGGACTGCTGCTTTGATGAAAGTGAGTGCTCTCACTGTAAAATTACGTAAAAAGTACAGAGCATCAAGTTGAATGCGGGTCAAGTTGACCTGCTTGCAAGGTCATGCCATTTATTTGCCGTACCTTTATCTGCGACCGGAACTGCTGCTTTGATGAAAGTGAGTGCTCTCACCGTAAAATAACGTAAAAAGTACAGAGCATCAAGTTGAATGTGAATAACAGTAGCTGCTTGCAAGATCATGCCATTTATTGGCCCAACCTTTATCTGTGATCGGGACGGCTGCTTTGATGAAAGTGAGTGCTCTCACTGTAAAATAAGGTAAAGAGTACAGAGCATCAAGTTGAATGCGAATAACAGCAGCTGCTTGCAAGATCATGCCACTTATTCGCCATACCTTTATCTGTGATCGGGACTGCTGCTTTGCTGAAAGTGAGTGGTATCACTGTAAAATAACGTAAAAAGTACAGAGCATCCAGTTGAATGCGAATAACAGCAGCTGCTTGCAAGATCATGCCATTTATTTGCCGTACCTTTATCTGTGATCGGGACTGCTGCTTTGATGAAAGTGAGTGCTATCACTGTAAAATAACGTAAAAAGTACAGAGCATCAAGTTGAATGCGAATAACAGCAGCTGCTTGCAAGATCATGCCATTTATTGGCCGTACCTTTATCTGTGATCGGGACTGCTGCTTTGATGAAAGTGAGTGCTCTCAGTGTAAAATAACGTAAAAAGTACAGAGCATCCAGTTGAATGCGAATAACAGTAGCTGCTTGCAAGATCATGCCATTTATAGGCCGTACCTTTATCTGTGATCGGGACTGCTGCTTTGATGAAAGAGAGTGTTCTCACTGTAAAATAACGTAAAAAGTACAGTGCATCAAGTTGAATGCAGGTCAAGTTGACCTGCTTGCAAGGTCATGCCATTTATTGGCCGTACCTCTATCTGTGATCGGGACTGCTGCTTTGATGAAAGTGAGTGCTCTCACCGTAAAATAACGTAAAAAGTACAGAGCATCCAGTTGAATGCGAATAACAGTAGCTGCTTGCAAGATCATGCCATTTATTGGCCCAACCTTTATCTGTGATCGGGACGGCTGCTTTGATCAAAGTGAGTGCTCTCACTGTAAAATAAGGTAAAAAGTACAGAGCATCAAGTTGAATGCGAATAACAGCAGCTGCTTGCAAGATCATGCCACTTATTCGCCATACCTTTATCTGTGATCGGGGCTGCTGCTTTGATGAAAGTGAGTGCTCTCACTGTAAAATAACGTAAAAAGTACAGAGCATCAAGTTGAATGCGAATAACAGTAGCTGCTTGCAAGATCATGCCATATATTGGCCGTACCTTTATCTGTGATCGGGACTGCTGCTTTGATGAAAGTGAGTGCTCTCACTGTAAAATAACGTAAAAAGTACAGAGCATCCAGTTGAATGCGAATAACAGAAGCTGCTTGCAAGATCATGCCATTTATAGGCCGTACCTTTATCTGTGATCGGGGCTGCTGCTTTGATGAAAGTGAGTGCTCTCACTGTAAAATAACGTAAAAAGTACAGAGCATCCAGTTGAATGCGAATAACAGTAGCTGCTTGCAAGATCATGCCATTTATTGGCCCAACCTTTATCTGTGATCGGGACTGCGGCTTTGATGAAAGTGAGTGCTCTCAGTGTAAAATAACGTAAAAAGTACAGAGCATCCAGTTGAATGCGAATAACAGTAGCTGCTTGCAAGATCATGCCATTTATAGGCCGTACCTTTATCTGTGATCGGGACTGCTGCTTTGATGAAAGAGAGTGTTCTCACTGTAAAATAACGTAAAAAGTACAGTGCATCAAGTTGAATGCAGGTCAAGTTGACCTGCTTGCAAGGTCATGCCATTTATTGGCCGTACCTCTATCTGTGATCGGGACTGCTGCTTTGATGAAAGTGAGTGCTCTCACCGTAAAATAACGTAAAAAGTACAGAGCATCCAGTTGAATGCGAATAACAGTAGCTGCTTGCAAGATCATGCCATTTATTGGCCCAACCTTTATCTGTGATCGGGACGGCTGCTTTGATCAAAGTGAGTGCTCTCACTGTAAAATAAGGTAAAAAGTACAGAGCATCAAGTTGAATGCGAATAACAGCAGCTGCTTGCAAGATCATGCCACTTATTCGCCATACCTTTATCTGTGATCGGGGCTGCTGCTTTGATGAAAGTGAGTGCTCTCACTGTAAAATAACGTAAAAAGTACAGAGCATCAAGTTGAATGCGAATAACAGTAGCTGCTTGCAAGATCATGCCATATATTGGCCGTACCTTTATCTGTGATCGGGACTGCTGCTTTGATGAAACTGAGTGCTCTCACTGTAAAATAACGTAAAAAGTACAGAGCATCCAGTTGAATGCGAATAACAGAAGCTGCTTGCAAGATCATGCCATTTATAGGCCGTACCTTTATCTGTGATCGGGGCTGCTGCTTTGATGAAAGTGAGTGCTCTCACTGTAAAATAACGTAAAAAGTACAGAGCATCCAGTTGAATGCGAATAACAGTAGCTGCTTGCAAGATCATGCCATTTATTGGCCCAACCTTTATCTGTGATCGGGACTGCGGCTTTGATGAAAGTGAGTGCTATCACTGTAAAATAACGTAAAAAGTACAGTGCACCAAGTTGAATGCAGGTCAAGCTGACCTGCTTGCAAGGTCATGCCATTTATTGGCCGTACCTTTATCTGTGATCGGGACTGCTGCTTTGATGAAAGTGAGTGCTCTCACCGTAAAATAACGTAAAAAGTACAGAGCATCAAGTTGAATGCGGGTCAAGTTGACCTGCTTGCAAGGTCATGCCATTTATTTGCCGTACCTTTATCTGCGATCGGAACTGCTGCTTTGATGAAAGTGAGTGCTCTCACCGTAAAATAACGTAAAAAGTACAGAGCATCAAGTTGAATGTGAATAACAGTAGCTGCTTGCAAGATCATGCCATTTATTGGCCCAACCTTTATCTGTGATCGGGACGGCTGCTTTGATGAAAGTGAGTGCTCTCACTGTAAAATAAGGTAAAGAGTACAGAGCATCAAGTTGAATGCGAATAACAGCAGCTGCTTGCAAGATCATGCCATTTATTGGCCGTACCTTTATCTGTGATCGGGACTGCTGCTTTGATGAAAGTGAGTGCTCTCAGTGTAAAATAACGTAAAAAGTACAGAGCATCCAGTTGAATGCGAATAACAGTAGCTGCTTGCAAGATCATGCCATTTATAGGCCGTACCTCTATCTGTGATCGGGACGGCTGCTTTGGTGAAAGTGAGTGCTCTCACTGTAAAATAACGTAAAAAGTACAGAGCATCAAGTTGAATGCGAATAACAGTAGCTGCTTGCAAGATCATGCCATTTATTGGCCGTACCTCTATCTGTGATCGGGACGGCTGCTTTGGTGAAAGTGAGTGCTCTCACTGTAAAATAACGTAAAAAGTACAGAGCATCAAGTTGAATGCGAATAACAGTAGCTGCTTGCAAGATCATGCCATTTATTTGCCGTACCTTTATCTGTGATCGGGACTGCTGCTTTGATGAAAGTGAGTGCTATCACTGTAAAATAACGTAAAAAGTACAGAGCATCAAGTTGAATGCGAATAACAGTAGCTGCTTGCAAGGTCATGCCATTTATTGGCCGTACCTTTATCTGTGATCGGGACTGCTGCTTTGATGAAAGTGAGTGCTCTCAATGTAAAATTACGTAAAAAGTACAGAGCATCAAGTTGAATGCGGGTCAAGTTGACCTGCTTGCAAGGTCATGCCATTTATTTGCCGTACCTTTATCTGTGATCGGGACTGCTGCTTTGATGAAAGTGAGTGCTCTCACTGTAAAATTACGTAAAAAGTACAGAGCATCAAGTTGAATGCGGGTCAAGTTGACCTGCTTGCAAGGTCATGCCATTTATTTGCCGTACCTTTATCTGCGATCGGAACTGCTGCTTTGATGAAAGTGAGTGCTCTCACCGTAAAATAACGTAAAAAGTACAGAGCATCAAGTTGAATGTGAATAACAGTAGCTGCTTGCAAGATCATGCCATTTATTGGCCCAACCTTTATCTGTGATCGGGACGGCTGCTTTGATGAAAGTGAGTGCTCTCACTGTAAAATAAGGTAAAGAGTACAGAGCATCAAGTTGAATGCGAATAACAGCAGCTGCTTGCAAGATCATGCCACTTATTCGCCATACCTTTATCTGTGATCGGGACTGCTGCTTTGATGAAAGTGAGTGCTATCACTGTAAAATAACGTAAAAAGTACAGAGCATCAAGTTGAATGCGAATAACAGCAGCTGCTTGCAAGATCATGCCATTTATTGGCCGTACCTTTATCTGTGATCGGGACTGCTGCTTTGATGAAAGTGAGTGCTCTCAGTGTAAAATAACGTAAAAAGTACAGAGCATCCAGTTGAATGCGAATAACAGTAGCTGCTTGCAAGATCATGCCATTTATAGGCCGTACCTTTATCTGTGATCGGGACTGCTGCTTTGATGAAAGAGAGTGTTCTCACTGTAAAATAACGTAAAAAGTACAGTGCATCAAGTTGAATGCAGGTCAAGTTGACCTGCTTGCAAGGTCATGCCATTTATTGGCCGTACCTCTATCTGTGATCGGGACTGCTGCTTTGATGAAAGTGAGTGCTCTCACCGTAAAATAACGTAAAAAGTACAGAGCATCCAGTTGAATGCGAATAACAGTAGCTGCTTGCAAGATCATGCCATTTATTGGCCCAACCTTTATCTGTGATCGGGACGGCTGCTTTGATCAAAGTGAGTGCTCTCACTGTAAAATAAGGTAAAAAGTACAGAGCATCAAGTTGAATGCGAATAACAGCAGCTGCTTGCAAGATCATGCCACTTATTCGCCATACCTTTATCTGTGATCGGGGCTGCTGCTTTGATGAAAGTGAGTGCTCTCACTGTAAAATAACGTAAAAAGTACAGAGCATCAAGTTGAATGCGAATAACAGTAGCTGCTTGCAAGATCATGCCATATATTGGCCGTACCTTTATCTGTGATCGGGACTGCTGCTTTGATGAAAGTGAGTGCTCTCACTGTAAAATAACGTAAAAAGTACAGAGCATCCAGTTGAATGCGAATAACAGAAGCTGCTTGCAAGATCATGCCATTTATAGGCCGTACCTTTATCTGTGATCGGGGCTGCTGCTTTGATGAAAGTGAGTGCTCTCACTGTAAAATAAGGTAAAAAGTACAGAGCATCAAGTTGAATGCGAATAACAGCAGCTGCTTGCAAGATCATGCCATTTATAGGCCGTACCTTTATCTGTGATCGGGACTGCTGCTTTGATGAAAGTGAGTGCTCTCACTGTAAAATTACGTAAAAAGTACAGAGCATCAAGTTGAATGCGAATAGCAGTAGCTGCTTGCAAGATCATGCCATTTATAGGCCGTACCTTTATCTGTGATCGGGGCTGCTGCTTTGATGAAAGTGAGTGCTCTCACTGTAAAATAAGGTAAAAAGTACAGAGCATCAAGTTGAATGCGAATAACAGTAGCTGCTTGCAAGATCATGCCATTTATTGGCCCAACCTTTATCTGTGATCGGGACGGCTGCTTTGATCAAAGTGAGTGCTCTCACTGTAAAATAAGGTAAAAAGTACAGAGCATCAAGTTGAATGCGAATAACAGCAGCTGCTTGCAAGATCATGCCACTTATTCGCCATACCTTTATCTGTGATCGGGACTGCTGCTTTGCTGAAAGTGAGTGTTCTCACTGTAAAATAAGGTAAAAAGTACAGAGCATCAAGTTGAATGCGAATAACAGTAGCTGCTTGCAAGATCATGCCATTTATTGGCCGTACCTTTATCTGTGATCGGGACTGCTGCTTTGATGAAAGTGAGTGTTCTCACTGTAAAATAACGTAAAAAGTACAATGCACCAAGTTGAATGCAGGTCAAGCTGACCTGCTTGCAAGGTCATGCCATTTATTGGCCGTACCTCTATCTGTGATCGGGACGGCTGCTTTGGTGAAAGTGAGTGCTATCACTGTAAAATAACGTAAAAAGTACAGAGCATCCAGTTGAATGCGAATAACAGTAGCTGCTTGCAAGATCATGCCATTTATAGGCCGTACCTCTATCTGTGATCGGGACGGCTGCTTTGGTGAAAGTGAGTGCTCTCACTGTAAAATAACGTAAAAAGTACAGAGCATCAAGTTGAATGCGAATAACAGTAGCTGCTTGCAAGATCATGCCATTTATTGGCCGTACCTTTATCTGTGATCGGGACTGCTGCTTTGATGAAAGAGAGTGTTCTCACTGTAAAATAACGTAAAAAGTACAGTGCATCAAGTTGAATGCAGGTCAAGTTGACCTGCTTGCAAGGTCATGCCATTTATTGGCCGTACCTCTATCTGTGATCGGGACTGCTGCTTTGATGAAAGTGAGTGCTCTCACCGTAAAATAACGTAAAAAGTACAGAGCATCCAGTTGAATGCGAATAACAGTAGCTGCTTGCAAGATCATGCCATTTATTGGCCCAACCTTTATCTGTGATCGGGACGGCTGCTTTGATCAAAGTGAGTGCTCTCACTGTAAAATAAGGTAAAAAGTACAGAGCATCAAGTTGAATGCGAATAACAGCAGCTGCTTGCAAGATCATGCCACTTATTCGCCATACCTTTATCTGTGATCGGGGCTGCTGCTTTGATGAAAGTGAGTGCTCTCACTGTAAAATAACGTAAAAAGTACAGAGCATCAAGTTGAATGCGAATAACAGTAGCTGCTTGCAAGATCATGCCATATATTGGCCGTACCTTTATCTGTGATCGGGACTGCTGCTTTGATGAAAGTGAGTGCTCTCACTGTAAAATAACGTAAAAAGTACAGAGCATCCAGTTGAATGCGAATAACAGAAGCTGCTTGCAAGATCATGCCATTTATAGGCCGTACCTTTATCTGTGATCGGGGCTGCTGCTTTGATGAAAGTGAGTGCTCTCACTGTAAAATAAGGTAAAAAGTACAGAGCATCAAGTTGAATGCGAATAACAGCAGCTGCTTGCAAGATCATGCCATTTATAGGCCGTACCTTTATCTGTGATCGGGACTGCTGCTTTGATGAAAGTGAGTGCTCTCACTGTAAAATTACGTAAAAAGTACAGAGCATCAAGTTGAATGCGAATAGCAGTAGCTGCTTGCAAGATCATGCCATTTATAGGCCGTACCTTTATCTGTGATCGGGGCTGCTGCTTTGATGAAAGTGAGTGCTCTCACTGTAAAATAAGGTAAAAAGTACAGAGCATCAAGTTGAATGCAGGTCAAGTTGACCTGCTTCCAAGGTCATGCCATTTATTGGCCATACCTTTATCCGTGATCAGGACTGCTGCTTTTATGAAAGTGAGTGCTCTCACTGTAAAATCCAGTAGAAAGTACAGAGCATCAAGTTGAATGCGAATAACAGTAGCTGCTTGCAAGATCATGCCATTTATAGGCCGTACCTTTATCTGTGATCGGGACTGCTGCTTTGATGAAAGTGAGTGCTCTCACTGTAAAATAAGGTAAAAAGTACAGAGCATCAAGTTGAATGCGAATAGCAGTAGCTGCTTGCAAGATCATGCCATTTATAGGCCGTACCTTTATCTGTGATCGGGACTGCTGCTTTGATGAAAGTGAGTGCTCTCACTGTAAAATTACGTAAAAAGTACAGAGCATCAAGTTGAATGCGGGTCAAGTTGACCTGCTTGCAAGGTCATGCCATTTATTTGCCGTACCTTTATCTGTGATCGGGACTGCTGCTTTGATGAAAGTGAGTGCTCTCACTGTAAAATTACGTAAAAAGTACAGAGCATCAAGTTGAATGCGGGTCAAGTTGACCTGCTTGCAAGGTCATGCCATTCATTTGCCGTACCTTTATCTGCGATCGGAACTGCTGCTTTGATGAAAGTGAGTGCTCTCACTGTAAAATCCAGTAGAAAGTACAGAGCATCAAGTTGAATGCGAATAACAGTAGCTGCTTGCAAGATCATGCCATTTATTTGCCGTACCTTTATCTGTGATCGGGACTGCTGCTTTGATGAAAGTGAGTGCTATCATTGTAAAATAACGTAAAAAGTACAGAGCATCAAGTTGAATGCGAATAACAGTAGCTGCTTGCAAGATCATGCCATTTATTGGCCCAACCTTTATCTGTGATCGGGACTGCTGCTTTGATGAAAGTGAGTGCTATCACTGTAAAATAACGTAAAAAGTACAGAGCATCCAGTTGAATGCGAATAACAGTAGCTGCTTGCAAGATCATGCCATTTATTTGCCGTACCTTTATCTGTGATCGGGACTGCTGCTTTGATGAAAGTGAGTGCTCTCACTGTAAAATTACGTAAAAAGTACAGAGCATCAAGTTGAATGCGGGTCAAGTTGACCTGCTTGCAAGGTCATGCCATTTATTTGCCGTACCTTTATCTGCGATCGGAACTGCTGCTTTGATGAAAGTGAGTGCTCTCACTGTAAAATCCAGTAGAAAGTACAGAGCATCAAGTTGAATGCGAATAACAGTAGCTGCTTGCAAGATCATGCCATTTATTTGCCGTACCTTTATCTGTGATCGGGACTGCTGCTTTGATGAAAGTGAGTGCTATCATTGTAAAATAACGTAAAAAGTACAGAGCATCAAGTTGAATGCGAATAACAGTAGCTGCTTGCAAGATCATGCCATTTATTGGCCCAACCTTTATCTGTGATCGGGACTGCTGCTTTGATGAAAGTGAGTGCTATCACTGTAAAATAACCTAAAAAGTACAGTGCACCAAGTTGAATGCAGGTCAAGCTGACCTGCTTGCAAGGTCATGCCATTTATTGGCCGTACCTTTATCTGTGATCGGGACTGCTGCTTTGGTGAAAGTGAGTGCTCTCACTGTAAAATAACGTAAAAAGTACAGAGCATCAAGTTGAATGCGAATAACAGTACCTGCTTGCAAGATCATGCCATTTATTTGCCGTACCTTTATCTGTGATCGGGACTGCTGCTTTGATGAAAGTGAGTGCTCTCACTGTAAAATAAGGTAAAAAGTACAGAGCATCAAGTTGAATGCAGGTCAAGTTGACCTGCTTCCAAGGTCATGCCATTTATTGGCCATACCTTTATCCGTGATCAGGACTGCTGCTTTTATGAAAGTGAGTGCTCTCACTGTAAAATCCAGTAGAAAGTACAGAGCATCAAGTTGAATGCGAATAACAGTAGCTGCTTGCAAGATCATGCCATTTATAGGCCGTACCTTTATCTGTGATCGGGACTGCTGCTTTGATGAAAGTGAGTGCTCTCACTGTAAAATAAGGTAAAAAGTACAGAGCATCAAGTTGAATGCGAATAGCAGTAGCTGCTTGCAAGATCATGCCATTTATAGGCCGTACCTTTATCTGTGATCGGGACTGCTGCTTTGATGAAAGTGAGTGCTCTCACTGTAAAATTACGTAAAAAGTACAGAGCATCAAGTTGAATGCGGGTCAAGTTGACCTGCTTGCAAGGTCATGCCATTTATTTGCCGTACCTTTATCTGTGATCGGGACTGCTGCTTTGATGAAAGTGAGTGCTCTCACTGTAAAATTACGTAAAAAGTACAGAGCATCAAGTTGAATGCGGGTCAAGTTGACCTGCTTGCAAGGTCATGCCATTTATTTGCCGTACCTTTATCTGCGATCGGAACTGCTGCTTTGATGAAAGTGAGTGCTCTCACTGTAAAATCCAGTAGAAAGTACAGAGCATCAAGTTGAATGCGAATAACAGTAGCTGCTTGCAAGATCATGCCATTTATTTGCCGTACCTTTATCTGTGATCGGGACTGCTGCTTTGATGAAAGTGAGTGCTATCATTGTAAAATAACGTAAAAAGTACAGAGCATCAAGTTGAATGCGAATAACAGTAGCTGCTTGCAAGATCATGCCATTTATTGGCCCAACCTTTATCTGTGATCGGGACTGCTGCTTTGATGAAAGTGAGTGCTATCACTGTAAAATAACGTAAAAAGTACAGAGCATCCAGTTGAATGCGAATAACAGTAGCTGCTTGCAAGATCATGCCATTTATTTGCCGTACCTTTATCTGTGATCGGGACTGCTGCTTTGATGAAAGTGAGTGCTATCATTGTAAAATAACGTAAAAAGTACAGAGCATCAAGTTGAATGCGAATAACAGTAGCTGCTTGCAAGATCATGCCATTTATTGGCCGTACCTCTATCTGTGATCGGGACGGCTGCCTTGGTGAAAGTGAGTGCTCTCACTGTAAAATAACGTAAAAAGTACAGAGCATCAAGTTGAATGCGAATAACAGTAGCTGCTTGCAAGATCATGCCATTTATTGGCCGTACCTTTATCTGTGATCGGGACTGCTGCTTTGATGAAAGTGAGTGCTCTCACTGTAAAATAACGTAAAAAGTACAGAGCATCCAGTTGAATGCGAATAACAGTAGCTGCTTGCAAGATCATGCCATTTATAGGCCGTACCTTTATCTGTGATCGGGACTGCTGCTTTGATGAAAGTGAGTGCTATCACTGTAAAATAACGTAAAAAGTACAGAGCATCAAGTTGAATGCGAATAACAGTAGCTGCTTGCAAGATCATGCCATTTATTGGCCGTACCTCTATCTGTGATCGGGACGGCTGCTTTGGTGAAAGTGAGTGCTCTCACTGTAAAATAACATAAAAAGTACAGAGCATCAAGTTGAATGCGAATAACAGTAGCTGCTTGCAAGATCATGCCATTTATTGGCCGTACCTCTATCTGTGATCGGGACGGCTGTTTTGGTGAAAGTGAGTGCTCTCACTGTAAAATAACGTAAAAAGTACAGAGCATCAAGTTGAATGCGAATAACAGTAGCTGCTTGCAAGATCATGCCATTTATTGGCCGTACCTTTATCTGTGATCGGGACTGCTGCTTTGATGAAAGTGAGTGCTCTCACTGTAAAATAACGTAAAAAGTACAGTGCACCAAGTTGAATGCAGGTCAAGCTGACCTGCTTGCAAGGTCATGCCATTTATTGGCCGTACCTCTATCTGTGATCGGGACTGCTGCTTTGGTGAAAGTGAGTGCTCTCACTGTAAAATCACGTAAAAAGTACAGAGCATCAAGTTGAATGCGAATAACAGTAGCTGCTTGCAAGATCATGCCATTTATTGGCCCAACCTTTATCTGTGATCGGGACGGCTGCTTTGATGAAAGTGAGTGCTCTCACTGTAAAATAACGTAAAAAGTACAGAGCATCCAGTTGAATGCGAATAACAGTAGCTGCTTGCAAGATCATGCCATTTATAGGCCGTACCTTTATCTGTGATCGGGACTGCTGCTTTGATGAAAGTGAGTGCTCTCACTGTAAAATCCAGTAGAGTACAGAGCATCAAGTTGAATGCGAATAACAGCAGCTGCTTGCAAGATCATGCCACTTATTCGCCATACCTTTATCTGTGATCGGGACTGCTGCTTTGCTGAAAGTGAGTGTTCTCACTGTAAAATAACGTAAAAAGTACAGTGCATCAAGTTGAATGCAGGTCAAGTTGACCTGCTTGCAAGGTCATGCCATTTATTGGCCATACCTTTATCCGTGATCAGGACTGCTTCTTTGATGAAAGTGAGTGCTCTCACTGTAAAATAACGTAAAAAGTACAGAGCATCCAGTTGAATGCGAATAACAGTAGCTGCTTGCAAGATCATGCCATTTATTTGCCGTACCTTTATCTGTGATCGGGACTGCTGCTTTGATGAAAGTGAGTGCTATCACTGTAAAATAACGTAAAAAGTACAGAGCATCAAGTTGAATGCGAATAACAGTAGCTGCTTGCAAGATCATGCCATTTATTGGCCCAACCTTTATCTGTGATCGGGACTGCTGCTTTGATGAAAGTGAGTGCTATCACTGTAAAATAACGTAAAAAGTACAGTGCACCAAGTTGAATGCAGGTCAAGCTGACCTGCTTGCAAGGTCATGCCATTTATTGGCCGTACCTTTATCTGTGATCGGGACTGCTGCTTTGATGAAAGTGAGTGCTCTCACTGTAAAATTACGTAAAAAGTACAGAGCATCAAGTTGAATGCGGGTCAAGTTGACCTGCTTGCAAGGTCATGCCATTTATTTGCCGTACCTTTATCTGTGATCGGGACTGCTGCTTTGATGAAAGTGAGTGCTCTCACTGTAAAATTACGTAAAAAGTACAAAGCATCAAGTTGAATGCGGGTCAAGTTGACCTGCTTGCAAGGTCATGCCATTTATTTGCCGTACCTTTATCTGCGATCGGAACTGCTGCTTTGCTGAAAGTGAGTGCTCTCACTGTAAAATAACGTAAAAAGTACAGAGCATCAAGTTGAATGCGAATAACAGTAGCTGCTTGCAAGATCATGCCATTTATTGGCCGTACCTCTATCTGTGATCGGGACGGCTGCTTTGGTGAAAGTGAGTGCTCTCACTGTAAAATAACGTAAAAAGTACAGAGCATCAAGTTGAATGCGAATAACAGTAGCTGCTTGCAAGATCATGCCATCTATTGGCCGTACCTTTATCTGTGATCGGGACTGCTACTTTGATGAAAGTGAGTGTTCTCACTGTAAAATAACGTAAAAAGTACAATGCACCAAGTTGAATGCAGGTCAAGCTGACCTGCTTGCAAGGTCATGCCATTTATTGGCCGTACCTCTATCTGTGATCGGGACGGCTGCTTTGGTGAAAGTGAGTGCTCTCACTGTAAAATAACGTAAAAAGTACAGAGCATCAAGTTGAATGCGAATAACAGTAGCTGCTTGCAAGATCATGCCATTTATTGGCCGTACCTCTATCTGTGATCGGGACGGCTGCTTTGGTGAAAGTGAGTGCTCTCACTGTAAAATAACGTAAAAAGTACAGAGCATCAAGTTGAATGCGAATAACAGTAGCTGCTTGCAAGATCATGCCATCTATTGGCCGTACCTTTATCTGTGATCGGGACTGCTACTTTGATGAAAGTGAGTGTTCTCACTGTAAAATAACGTAAAAAGTACAATGCACCAAGTTGAATGCAGGTCAAGCTGACCTGCTTGCAAGGTCATGCCATTTATTGGCCGTACCTCTATCTGTGATCGGGACGGCTGCTTTGGTGAAAGTGAGTGCTATCACTGTAAAATAACGTAAAAAGTACAGAGCATCAAGTTGAATGCGAATAACAGTAGCTGCTTGCAAGATCATGCCATTTATAGGCCGTACCTTTATCTGTGATCGGGACTGCTGCTTTGATGAAAGTGAGTGCTCTCACTGTAAAATTACGTAAAAAGTACAGAGCATCAAGTTGAATGCGGGTCAAGTTGACCTGCTTGCAAGGTCATGCCATTTATTTGCCGTACCTTTATCTGTGATCGGGACTGCTGCTTTGATGAAAGTGAGTGCTCTCACTGTAAAATTACGTAAAAAGTACAGAGCATCAAGTTGAATGCGGGTCAAGTTGACCTGCTTGCAAGGTCATGCCATTTATTTGCCGTACCTTTATCTGCGATCGGAACTGCTGCTTTGATGAAAGTGAGTGCTCTCACTGTAAAATCCAGTAGAAAGTACAGAGCATCAAGTTGAATGCGAATAACAGTAGCTGCTTGCAAGATCATGCCATTTATTTGCCGTACCTTTATCTGTGATCGGGACTGCTGCTTTGATGAAAGTGAGTGCTATCATTGTAAAATAACGTAAAAAGTACAGAGCATCAAGTTGAATGCGAATAACAGTAGCTGCTTGCAAGATCATGCCATTTATTGGCCCAACCTTTATCTGTGATCGGGACTGCTGCTTTGATGAAAGTGAGTGCTATCACTGTAAAATAACCTAAAAAGTACAGTGCACCAAGTTGAATGCAGGTCAAGCTGACCTGCTTGCAAGGTCATGCCATTTATTGGCCGTACCTTTATCTGTGATCGGGACTGCTGCTTTGGTGAAAGTGAGTGCTCTCACTGTAAAATAACGTAAAAAGTACAGAGCATCAAGTTGAATGCGAATAACAGTACCTGCTTGCAAGATCATGCCATTTATTTGCCGTACCTTTATCTGTGATCGGGACTGCTGCTTTGATGAAAGTGAGTGCTCTCACTGTAAAATAAGGTAAAAAGTACAGAGCATCAAGTTGAATGCAGGTCAAGTTGACCTGCTTCCAAGGTCATGCCATTTATTGGCCATACCTTTATCCGTGATCAGGACTGCTGCTTTTATGAAAGTGAGTGCTCTCACTGTAAAATCCAGTAGAAAGTACAGAGCATCAAGTTGAATGCGAATAACAGTAGCTGCTTGCAAGATCATGCCATTTATAGGCCGTACCTTTATCTGTGATCGGGACTGCTGCTTTGATGAAAGTGAGTGCTCTCACTGTAAAATAAGGTAAAAAGTACAGAGCATCAAGTTGAATGCGAATAGCAGTAGCTGCTTGCAAGATCATGCCATTTATAGGCCGTACCTTTATCTGCGATCGGAACTGCTGCTTTGATGAAAGTGAGTGCTCTCACTGTAAAATCCAGTAGAAAGTACAGAGCATCAAGTTGAATGCGAATAACAGTAGCTGCTTGCAAGATCATGCCATTTATTTGCCGTACCTTTATCTGTGATCGGGACTGCTGCTTTGATGAAAGTGAGTGCTCTCACTGTAAAATCCAGTAGAGTACAGAGCATCAAGTTGAATGCGAATAACAGCAGCTGCTTGCAAGATCATGCCACTTATTCGCCATACCTTTATCTGTGATCGGGGCTGCTGCTTTGATGAAAGTGAGTGCTCTCACTGTAAAATAAGGTAAAAAGTACAGAGCATCAAGTTGAATGCGAATAACAGCAGCTGCTTGCAAGATCATGCCATTTATTGGCCGTACCTCTATCTGTGATCGGGACGGCTGCTTTGGTGAAAGTGAGTGCTATCACTGTAAAATAACGTAAAAAGTACAGAGCATCAAGTTGAATGCGAATAA
Source organism: Ectemnius cavifrons (assembly GCA_964023945.1). Classification (NCBI taxonomy): domain Eukaryota; kingdom Metazoa; phylum Arthropoda; class Insecta; order Hymenoptera; family Crabronidae; genus Ectemnius; species Ectemnius cavifrons. The sequence goes on from OZ030377.1 coordinate 5,638,293, forward strand.
CAGTAGCTGCTTGCAAGATCATGCCATTTATAGGCCGTACCTTTATCTGTGATCGGGACTGCTGCTTTGATGAAAGTGAGTGCTCTCACTGTGAAATAACGTAAAAAGTACAGAGCATCAAGTTGAATGCGAATAACAGTAGCTGCTTGCAAGATCATGCCATTTATTGGCCGTACCTTTATCTGTGATCGGGACTGCTGCTTTGATGAAAGTGAGTGCTATCACTGTAAAATAACGTAAAAAGTACAGTGCATCAAGTTGAATGCAGGTCAAGTTGACCTGCTTGCAAGATCATGCCATTTATTGGCCCAAACTTTATCTGTGATCGGGACGGCTGCTTTGATGAAAGTGAGTGCTCTCACTGTGAAATAACGTAAAAAGTACAGAGCATCAAGTTGAATGCGAATAACAGTAGCTGCTTGCAAGATCATGCCATTTATTGGCCCAACCTTTATCTGTGATCGGGACGGCTGCTTTGATGAAAGTGAGTGGTATCACTGTAAAATAACGTAAAAAGTACAGAGCATCCAGTTGAATGCGAATAACAGTAGCTGCTTGCAAGATCATGCCATTTATAGGCCGTACCTTTATCTGTGATCGGGACTGCTGCTTTGATGAAAGTGAGTGCTGTCACTGTCAAATAAGGCAAAAAGTACAGAGCACCAAGTTGAATGCGAATAACAGCAGCTGCTTGCAAGATCATGCCACTTATTCGCCATACCTTTATCTGTGATCGGGACTGCTGCTTTGCTGAAAGTGAGTGTTCTCACTGTAAAATAACGTAAAAAGTACAGTGCATCATGTTGAATGCAGGTCAAGTTGACCTGCTTGCAAGGTCATGCCATTTATTGGCCATACCTTTATCCGTGATCAGGTCTGCTGCTTTGATGAAAGTGAGTGCTCTCACTGTAAAGTCCAGTAGAAAGTACAGAGCATCAAGTTGAATGCGAATAACAGTAGCTGCTTGCAAGATCATGCCATTTATTTGCCGTACCTTTATCTGTGATCGGGACTGCTGCTTTGATGAAAGTGAGTGCTATCACTGTAAAATAGCGTAAAAATTACAGAGCATCCAGTTGAATGCGAATAACAGTAGCTGCTTGCAAGATCATGCCATTTATAGGCCATACCTTTATCTGTGATCGGGACTGCTGCTTTGATGAATGTGAGTGCTCTCACTGTAAAATAAGGTAAAAAGTACAGAGCATCAAGTTGAATGCGAATAACAGCAGCTGCTTGCAAGATCATGCCATTTATAGGCCGTACCTTTATCTGTGATCGGGACTGCTGCTTTGATGAAAGTGAGTGCTATCACTGTAAAATAACGTAAAAAGTACAGTGCACCAAGTTGAATGCAGGTCAAGCTGACCTGCTTGCAAGGTCATGCCATTTATTGGCCGTACCTCTATCTGTGATCGGGACGGCTGCTTTGGTGAAAGTGAGTGCTCTCACTGTAAAATCACGTAAAAAGTACAGAGCATCAAGTTGAATGCGAATAACAGTAGCTGCTTGCAAGATCATGCCATTTATTGGCCGTACCTTTATCTGTGATCGGGACTGCTGCTTTGATGAAAGTGAGTGCTATCACTGTAAAATAACGTAAAAAGTACAGAGCATCAAGTTGAATGCGAATAACAGTAGCTGCTTGCAAGATCATGCCATTTATTGGCCGTACCTTTATCTGTGATCGGGACTGCTGCTTTGATGAAAGTGAGTGCTCTCACTGTAAAATAACGTAAAAAGTACAGAGCATCCAGTTGAATGCGAATAACAGTAGCTGCTTGCAAGATCATGCCATTTATAGGCTGTACCTTTATCTGTGATCGGGACTGCTGCTTTGATGAAAGTGAGTGCTATCACTGTAAAATAACGTAAAAAGTACAGTGCACCAAGTTGAATGCAGGTCAAGTTGACCTGCTTGCAAGGTCATGCCATTTATTGGCCGTACCTCTATCTGTGATCGGGACGGCTGCTTTGGTGAAAGTGAGTGCTATCACTGTAAAATAACGTAAAAAGTACAGTGCACCAAGTTGAATGCAGGTCAAGCTGACCTGCTTGCAAGGTCATGCCATTTATTGGCCGTACCTCTATCTGTGATCGGGACGGCTGCTTTGGTGAAAGTGAGTGCTCTCACTGTAAAATCACGTAAAAAGTACAGAGCATCAAGTTGAATGCGAATAACAGTAGCTGCTTGCAAGATCATGCCATTTATAGGCCGTACCTTTATCTGTGATCGGGACTGCTGCTTTGATGAAAGAGAGTGTTCTCACTGTAAAATAACGTAAAAAGTACAGTGCACCAAGTTGAATGCAGGTCAAGCTGACCTGCTTGCAAGGTCATGCCATTTATTGGCCGTACCTTTATCTGTGATCGGGACTGCTGCTTTGATGAAAGTGAGTGCTCTCACTGTAAAATTACGTAAAAAGTACAAAGCATCATGTTGAATGCGGGTCAAGTTGACCTGCTTGCAAGGTCATGCCATTTATTTGCCGTACCTTTATCTGTGATCGGGACTGCTGCTTTGATGAAAGTGAGTGCTCTCACTGTAAAATTACGTAAAAAGTACAAAGCATCATGTTGAATGCGGGTCAAGTTGACCTGCTTGCAAGGTCATGCCATTTATTTGCCGTACCTTTATCTGCGATCGGAACTGCTGCTTTGCTGAAAGTGAGTGCTCTCACCGTAAAATAACGTAAAAAGTACAGAGCATCAAGTTGAATGCGAATAACAGTAGCTGCTTGCAAGATCATGCCATTTATAGGCTGTACCTTTATCTGTGATCGGGACTGCTGCTTTGATGAAAGTGAGTGCTCTCACTGTAAAATAAGGTAGAGTACAGAGCATCAAGTTGAATGCGAATAACAGCAGCTGCTTGCAAGATCATGCGACTTATTCGCCATACCTTTATCTGTGATCGGGACTGCTGCTTTGATGAAAGTGAGTGCTCTCACTGTAAAATAAGGTAAAAAGGACAGAGCATCAAGTTGAATGCGAATAACAGCAGCTGCTTGCAAGATCATGCCACTTATTCGCCATACCTTTATCTGTGATCGGGACTGCTGCTTTGCTGAAAGTGAGTGTTCTCACTGTAAAATAACGTAAAAAGTACAGTGCATCAAGTTGAATGCAGGTCAAGTTGACCTGCTTGCAAGGTCATGCCATTTATTGGCCATACCTTTATCCGTGATCAGGACTGCTGCTTTGATGAAAGTGAGTGCTCTCACTGTAAAGTCCAGTAGAAAGTACAGAGCATCAAGTTGAATGCGAATAACAGTAGCTGCTTGCAAGATCATGCCATTTATTTGCCGTACCTTTATCTGTGATCGGGACTGCTGCTTTGATGAAAGTGAGTGCTCTCACTGTCAAATAAGGTAAAAAGTACAGAGCATCCAGCTGAATGCGAATAACAGTAGCTGCTTGCAAGATCATGCCATTTATTTGCCGTACCTTTATCTGTGATCGGGACTGCTGCTTTGATGAAAGTGAGTGCTCTCACCGTAAAATAACGTAAAAAGTACAGAGCATCAAGTTGAATGCGAATAACAGTAGCTGCTTGCAAGATCATGCCATTTATTGCCCCAACCTTTATCTGTGATCGGGACGGCTGCTTTGATGAAAGTGAGTGGTATCAGTGTAAAATAACGTAAAAAGTACAGAGCATCCAGCTGAATGCGAATAACAGTAGCTGCTTGCAAGATCATGCCATTTATTTGCCGTACCTTTATCTGTGATCGGGACTGCTGCTTTGATGAAAGTGAGTGCTCTCACCGTAAAATAACGTAAAAAGTACAGAGCATCAAGTTGAATGCGAATAACAGTAGCTGCTTGCAAGATCATGCCATTTATTGGCCGTACCTCTATCTGTGATCGGGACGGCTGCTTTGGTGAAAGTGAGTGCTCTCACTGTAAAATAACGTAAAAAGTACAGAGCATCAAGTTGAATGCGAATAACAGTAGCTGCTTGCAAGATCATGCCATTTATTGGCCGTACCTTTATCTGTGATCGGGACTGCTGCTTTGATGAAAGTGAGTGCTATCACTGTAAAATAACGTAAAAAGTACAGTGCACCAAGTTGAATGCAGGTCAAGCTGACCTGCTTGCACGATCATGCCATTTATAGGCCGTACCTCTATCTGTGATCGGGACGGCTGCTTTGGTGAAAGTGAGTGCTCTCACTGTAAAATAACGTAAAAAGTACAGAGCATCAAGTTGAATGCGAATAACAGTAGCTGCTTGCAAGATCATGCCATTTATTGGCCGTACCTTTATCTGTGATCGGGACTGCTGCTTTGATGAAAGTGAGTGCTCTCACTGTAAAAGAACCTAAAAAGTACAGAGCATCCAGTTGAATGCGAATAACAGTAGCTGCTTGCAAGATCATGCCATTTATAGGCCGTACCTTTATCTGTGGTCGGGACTGCTGCTTTGATGAAAGAGAGTGTTCTCACTGTAAAATAACGTAAAAAGTACAGTGCATCAAGTTGAATGCAGGTCAAGTTGACCTGCTTGCAAGGTCATGCCATTTATTGGCCGTACCTCTATCTGTGATCGGGACTGCTGCTTTGATGAAAGTGAGTGCTCTCACCGTAAAATAACGTAAAAAGTACAGAGCATCAAGTTGAATGCGAATAACAGTAGCTGCTTGCAAGATCATGCCATTTATTGGCCCAACCTTTATCTGTGATCGGGACGGCTGCTTTGATCAAAGTGAGTGCTCTCACTGTAAAATAAGGTAAAAAGTACAGAGCATCAAGTTGAATGCGAATAACAGCAGCTGCTTGCAAGATCATGCCACTTATTCGCCATACCTTTATCTGTGATCGGGACTGCTGCTTTGCTGAAAGTGAGTGTTCTCACTGTAAAATAAGGTAAAAAGTACAGAGCATCAAGTTGAATGCGAATAACAGTAGCTGCTTGCAAGATCATGCCATTTATTGGCCGTACCTTTATCTGTGATCGGGACTGCTGCTTTGATGAAAGTGAGTGCTCTCACTGTAAAAGAACCTAAAAAGTACAGAGCATCCAGTTGAATGCGAATAACAGTAGCTGCTTGCAAGATCATGCCATTTATAGGCCGTACCTTTATCTGTGATCGGGACTGCTGCTTTGATGAAAGAGAGTGTTCTCACTGTAAAATAACGTAAAAAGTACAGTGCATCAAGTTGAATGCAGGTCAAGTTGACCTGCTTGCAAGGTCATGCCATTTATTGGCCGTACCTCTATCTGTGATCGGGACTGCTGCTTTGATGAAAGTGAGTGCTCTCACCGTAAAATAACGTAAAAAGTACAGAGCATCAAGTTGAATGCGAATAACAGTAGCTGCTTGCAAGATCATGCCATTTATTGGCCCAACCTTTATCTGTGATCGGGACTGCTGCTTTGATGAAAGTGAGTGCTCTCACTGTAAAATAAGGTAGAGTACAGAGCATCAAGTTGAATGCGAATAACAGCAGCTGCTTGCAAGATCATGCCACTTATTCGCCATACCTTTATCTGTGATCGGGACTGCTGCTTTGCTGAAAGTGAGTGTTCTCACTGTAAAATAACGTAAAAAGTACAGTGCATCATGTTGAATGCAGGTCAAGTTGACCTGCTTGCAAGGTCATGCCATTTATTGGCCATACCTTTATCCGTGATCAGGACTGCTGCTTTGATGAAAGTGAGTGCTCTCACTGTAAAGTCCAGTAGAAAGTACAGAGCATCAAGTTGAATGCGAATAACAGTAGCTGCTTGCAAGATCATGCCATTTATTTGCCGTACCTTTATCTGTGATCGGGACTGCTGCTTTGATGAAAGTGAGTGCTATCACTGTAAAATAGCGTAAAAATTACAGAGCATCCAGTTGAATGCGAATAACAGTAGCTGCTTGCAAGATCATGCCACTTATTCGCCATACCTTTATCTGTGATCGGGACTGCTGCTTTGCTGAAAGTGAGTGTTCTCACTGTAAAATAAGGTAAAAAGTACAGAGCATCAAGTTGAATGCGAATAACAGTAGCTGCTTGCAAGATCATGCCATTTATTGGCCGTACCTTTATCTGTGATCGGGACTGCTGCTTTGATGAAAGTGAGTGCTCTCACTGTAAAAGAACCTAAAAAGTACAGAGCATCCAGTTGAATGCGAATAACAGTAGCTGCTTGCAAGATCATGCCATTTATAGGCCGTACCTTTATCTGTGATCGGGACTGCTGCTTTGATGAAAGAGAGTGTTCTCACTGTAAAATAACGTAAAAAGTACAGTGCATCAAGTTGAATGCAGGTCAAGTTGACCTGCTTGCAAGGTCATGCCATTTATTGGCCGTACCTCTATCTGTGATCGGGACTGCTGCTTTGATGAAAGTGAGTGCTCTCACCGTAAAATAACGTAAAAAGTACAGAGCATCAAGTTGAATGCGAATAACAGTAGCTGCTTGCAAGATCATGCCATTTATTGGCCCAACCTTTATCTGTGATCGGGACTGCTGCTTTGATGAAAGTGAGTGCTCTCACTGTAAAATAAGGTAGAGTACAGAGCATCAAGTTGAATGCGAATAACAGCAGCTGCTTGCAAGATCATGCCACTTATTCGCCATACCTTTATCTGTGATCGGGACTGCTGCTTTGCTGAAAGTGAGTGTTCTCACTGTAAAATAACGTAAAAAGTACAGTGCATCATGTTGAATGCAGGTCAAGTTGACCTGCTTGCAAGGTCATGCCATTTATTGGCCATACCTTTATCCGTGATCAGGACTGCTGCTTTGATGAAAGTGAGTGCTCTCACTGTAAAGTCCAGTAGAAAGTACAGAGCATCAAGTTGAATGCGAATAACAGTAGCTGCTTGCAAGATCATGCCATTTATTTGCCGTACCTTTATCTGTGATCGGGACTGCTGCTTTGATGAAAGTGAGTGCTATCACTGTAAAATAGCGTAAAAATTACAGAGCATCCAGTTGAATGCGAATAACAGTAGCTGCTTGCAAGATCATGCCATTTATAGGCCATACCTTTATCTGTGATCGGGACTGCTGCTTTGATGAATGTGAGTGCTCTCACTGTAAAATAAGGTAAAAAGTACAGAGCATCAAGTTGAATGCGAATAACAGCAGCTGCTTGAAAGATCATGCCATTTATAGGCCGTACCTTTATCTGTGATCGGGACTGCTGCTTTGATGAAAGTGAGTGCTCTCACTGTAAAATTACGTAAAAAGTACAGAGCATCAAGTTCAATGCGGGTCAAGTTGACCTGCTTGCAAGGTCATGCCATTTATTTGCCGTACCTTTATCTGCGATCGGAACTGTTGCTTTGATGAAAGTGAGTGCTCTCACTGTAAAATCCAGTAGAAAGTACAGAGCATCAAGTTGAATGCGAATAACAGTAGCTGCTTGCAAGATCATGCCATTTATAGGCCGTACCTTTATCTGTGATCGGGACTGCTGCTTTGATGAAAGTGAGTGCTCTCAATGTAAAATAAGGTAAAAAGTACAGAGCATCAAGTTGAATGCGAATAACAGCAGCTGCTTGCAAGGTCATGCCATTTATTTGCCGTACCTTTATCTGTGATCGGGACTGCTGCTTTGGTGAAAGTGAGTGCTCTCACTGTAAAATAACGTAAAAAGTACAGAGCATCAAGTTGAATGCGAATAACAGTAGCTGCTTGCAAGATCATGCCATTTATTGGCCGTACCTCTATCTGTGATCGGGACGGCTGCTTTGATGAAAGTGAGTGCTGTCACTGTCAAATAAGGCAAAAAGTACAGAGCACCAAGTTGAATGCGAATAACAGCAGCTGCTTGCAAGATCATGCCACTTATTCGCCATACCTTTATCTGTGATCGGGACTGCTGCTTTGCTGAAAGTGAGTGTTCTCACTGTAAAATAACGTAAAAAGTACAGTGCATCAAGTTGAATGCAGGTCAAGTTGACCTGCTTCCAAGGTCATGCCATTTATTGGCCATACCTTTATCCGTGATCAGGACTGCTGCTTTGATGAAAGTGAGTGCTCTCACTGTAAAATCCAGTAGAAAGTACAGAGCATCAAGTTGAATGCGAATAACAGTAGCTGCTTGCAAGATCATGCCATTTATTGGCCGTACCTTTATCTGTGATCGGGACTGCTGCTTTGATGAAAGTGAGTGCTCTCACTGTAAAATTACGTAAAAAGTACAAAGCATCAAGTTGAATGCGGGTCAAGTTGACCTGCTTGCAAGGTCATGCCATTTATTTGCCGTACCTTTATCTGTGATCGGGACTGCTGCTTTGATGAAAGTGAGTGCTATCACTGTAAAATAACGTAAAAAGTACAGTGCACCAAGTTGAATGCAGGTCAAGCTGACCTGCTTGCACGATCATGCCATTTATAGGCCGTACCTCTATCTGTGATCGGGACGGCTGCTTTGGTGAAAGTGAGTGCTCTCACTGTAAAATAACGTAAAAAGTACAGAGCATCAAGTTGAATGCGAATAACAGTAGCTGCTTGCAAGATCATGCCATTTATTGGCCGTACCTTTATCTGTGATCGGGACTGCTGCTTTGATGAAAGTGAGTGCTCTCACTGTAAAAGAACCTAAAAAGTACAGAGCATCCAGTTGAATGCGAATAACAGTAGCTGCTTGCAAGATCATGCCATTTATAGGCCGTACCTTTATCTGTGATCGGGACTGCTGCTTTGATGAAAGAGAGTGTTCTCACTGTAAAATAACGTAAAAAGTACAGTGCATCAAGTTGAATGCAGGTCAAGTTGACCTGCTTGCAAGGTCATGCCATTTATTGGCCGTACCTCTATCTGTGATCGGGACTGCTGCTTTGATGAAAGTGAGTGCTCTCACCGTAAAATAACGTAAAAAGTACAGAGCATCAAGTTGAATGCGAATAACAGTAGCTGCTTGCAAGATCATGCCATTTATTGGCCCAACCTTTATCTGTGATCGGGACGGCTGCTTTGATCAAAGTGAGTGCTCTCACTGTAAAATAAGGTAAAAAGTACAGAGCATCAAGTTGAATGCGAATAACAGCAGCTGCTTGCAAGATCATGCCACTTATTCGCCATACCTTTATCTGTGATCGGGACTGCTGCTTTGCTGAAAGTGAGTGTTCTCACTGTAAAATAAGGTAAAAAGTACAGAGCATCAAGTTGAATGCGAATAACAGTAGCTGCTTGCAAGATCATGCCATTTATTGGCCGTACCTTTATCTGTGATCGGGACTGCTGCTTTGATGAAAGTGAGTGCTCTCACTGTAAAAGAACCTAAAAAGTACAGAGCATCCAGTTGAATGCGAATAACAGTAGCTGCTTGCAAGATCATGCCATTTATAGGCCGTACCTTTATCTGTGATCGGGACTGCTGCTTTGATGAAAGAGAGTGTTCTCACTGTAAAATAACGTAAAAAGTACAGTGCATCAAGTTGAATGCAGGTCAAGTTGACCTGCTTGCAAGGTCATGCCATTTATTGGCCGTACCTCTATCTGTGATCGGGACTGCTGCTTTGATGAAAGTGAGTGCTCTCACCGTAAAATAACGTAAAAAGTACAGAGCATCAAGTTGAATGCGAATAACAGTAGCTGCTTGCAAGATCATGCCATTTATTGGCCCAACCTTTATCTGTGATCGGGACTGCTGCTTTGATGAAAGTGAGTGCTCTCACTGTAAAATAAGGTAGAGTACAGAGCATCAAGTTGAATGCGAATAACAGCAGCTGCTTGCAAGGTCATGCCATTTATTTGCCGTACCTTTATCTGTGATCGGGACTGCTGCTTTGGTGAAAGTGAGTGCTCTCACTGTAAAATCCAGTAGAAAGTACAGAGCATCAAGTTGAATGCGAATAACAGTAGCTGCTTGCAAGATCATGCCATTTATAGGCCATACCTTTATCTGTGATCGGGACTGCTGCTTTGATGAATGTGAGTGCTCTCACTGTAAAATAAGGTAAAAAGTACAGAGCATCAAGTTGAATGCGAATAACAGTAGCTGCTTGCAAGATCATGCCATTTATTGGCCGTACCTTTATCTGTGATCGGGACTGCTGCTTTGATGAAAGTGAGTGCTCTCACTGTAAAAGAACCTAAAAAGTACAGAGCATCCAGTTGAATGCGAATAACAGTAGCTGCTTGCAAGATCATGCCATTTATAGGCCGTACCTTTATCTGTGATCGGGACTGCTGCTTTGATGAAAGAGAGTGTTCTCACTGTAAAATAACGTAAAAAGTACAGTGCATCAAGTTGAATGCAGGTCAAGTTGACCTGCTTGCAAGGTCATGCCATTTATTGGCCGTACCTCTATCTGTGATCGGGACTGCTGCTTTGATGAAAGTGAGTGCTCTCACCGTAAAATAACGTAAAAAGTACAGAGCATCAAGTTGAATGCGAATAACAGCAGCTGCTTGGAAGATCATGCGACTTATTCGCCATACCTTTATCTGTGATCGGGACTGCTGCTTTGATGAAAGTGAGTGCTCTCACTGTAAAATAAGGTAAAAAGGACAGAGCATCAAGTTGAATGCGAATAACAGCAGCTGCTTGCAAGATCATGCCACTTATTCGCCATACCTTTATCTGTGATCGGGACTGCTGCTTTGCTGAAAGTGAGTGTTCTCACTGTAAAATAACGTAAAAAGTACAGTGCATCAAGTTGAATGCAGGTCAAGTTGACCTGCTTGCAAGGTCATGCCATTTATTGACCATACCTTTATCCGTGATCAGGACTGCTGCTTTGATGAAAGTGAGTGCTCTCACTGTAAAGTCCAGTAGAAAGTACAGAGCATCAAGTTGAATGCGAATAACAGTAGCTGCTTGCAAGATCATGCCATTTATAGGCCGTACCTTTATCTGTGATCGGGACTGCTGCATTGATGAAAGTGAGTGCTCTCACTGTAAAATTACGTAAAAAGTACAAAGCATCAAGTTGAATGCGGGTCAAGTTGACCTGCTTGCAAGGTCATGCCATTTATTTGCCGTACCTTTATCTGTGATCGGGACTGCTGCTTTGATGAAAGTGAGTGCTCTCACCGTAAAATAACGTAAAAAGTACAGAGCATCAAGTTGAATGCGAATAACAGTAGCTGCTTGCAAGATCATGCCATTTATTGCCCCAACCTTTATCTGTGATCGGGACGGCTGCTTTGATGAAAGTGAGTGGTATCAGTGTAAAATAACGTAAAAAGTACAGAGCATCCAGCTGAATGCGAATAACAGTAGCTGCTTGCAAGATCATGCCATTTATTTGCCGTACCTTTATCTGTGATCGGGACTGCTGCTTTGATGAAAGTGAGTCCTCTCACCGTAAAATAACGTAAAAAGTACAGAGCATCAAGTTGAATGCGAATAACAGTAGCTGCTTGCAAGATCATGCCATTTATTGGCCGTACCTCTATCTGTGATCGGGACGGCTGCTTTGGTGAAAGTGAGTGCTCTCACTGTAAAATAACGTAAAAAGTACAGAGCATCAAGTTGAATGCGAATAACAGTAGCTGCTTGCAAGATCATGCCATTTATTGGCCGTACCTTTATCTGTGATCGGGACTGCTGCTTTGATGAAAGTGAGTGTTCTCACTGTAAAATAACGTAAAAAGTACAATGCACCAAGTTGAATGCAGGTCAAGCTGACCTGCTTGCACGATCATGCCATTTATTGGCCGTACCTTTATCTGCGATCGGGACTGCTGCTTTGATGAAAGTGAGTGCTCTCACTGTCAAATAAGGTAAAAAGTACAGAGCATCCAGCTGAATGCGAATAACAGTAGCTGCTTGCAAGATCATGCCATTTATTTGCCGTACCTTTATCTGTGATCGGGACTGCTGCTTTGATGAAAGTGAGTGCTCTCACCGTAAAATAACGTAAAAAGTACAGAGCATCAAGTTGAATGCGAATAACAGCAGCTGCTTGCAAGATCATGCCATTTATTGGCCGTACCTTTATCTGTGATCGGGACGGCTGCTTTGGTGAAAGTGAGTGCTATCACTGTAAAATAACGTAAAAAGTACAGTGCACCAAGTTGAATGCAGGTCAAGCTGACCTGCTTGCACGATCATGCCATTTATTGGCCGTACCTTTATCTGTGATCGGGACTGCTGCTTTGATGAAAGTGAGTGCTATCACTGTAAAATAACGTAAAAAGTACAGAGCATCAAGTTGAATGCGAATAACAGTAGCTGCTTGCAAGATCATGCCATTTATTGGCCGTACCTCTATCTGTGATCGGGACGGCTGCTTTGGTGAAAGTGAGTGCTCTCACTGTAAAATCACGTAAAAAGTACAGAGCATCAAGTTGAATGCGAATAACAGTAGCTGCTTGCAAGATCATGCCATTTATAGGCCGTACCTTTATCTGTGATCGGGACTGCTGCTTTGATGAAAGAGAGTGTTCTCACTGTAAAATAACGTAAAAAGTACAGTGCACCAAGTTGAATGCAGGTCAAGCTGACCTGCTTGCAAGGTCATGCCATTTATTGGCCGTACCTTTATCTGTGATCGGGACTGCTGCTTTGATGAAAGTGAGTGCTCTCACTGTAAAATTACGTAAAAAGTACAAAGCATCAAGTTGAATGCGGGTCAAGTTGACCTGCTTGCAAGGTCATGCCATTTATTTGCCGTACCTTTATCTGTGATCGGGACTGCTGCTTTGATGAAAGTGAGTGCTCTCACTGTAAAATTACGTAAAAAGTACAAAGCATCAAGTTGAATGCGGGTCAAGTTGACCTGCTTGCAAGGTCATGCCATTTATTTGCCGTACCTTTATCTGCGATCGGAACTGCTGCTTTGCTGAAAGTGAGTGCTCTCACCGTAAAATAACGTAAAATGTACAGAGCATCAAGTTGAATGCGAATAACAGTAGCTGCTTGCAAGATCATGCCATTTATTGGCCCAACCTTTATCTGTGATCGGGACGGCTGCTTTGATGAAAGTGAGTGCTCTCACTGTAAAATAACGTAAAAAGTACAGAGCATCCAGTTGAATGCGAATAACAGCAGCTGCTTGCAAGATCATGCGACTTATTCGCCATACCTTTATCTGTGATCGGGACTGCTGCTTTGATGAAAGTGAGTGCTCTCACTGTAAAATAAGGTAAAAAGGACAGAGCATCAAGTTGAATGCGAATAACAGCAGCTGCTTGCAAGATCATGCCACTTATTCGCCATACCTTTATCTGTGATCGGGACTGCTGCTTTGATGAAAGTGAGTGCTCTCACTGTAAAATAACGTAAAAAGTACAGAGCATCCAGTTGAATGCGAATAACAGTAGCTGCTTGCAAGATCATGCCATTTATAGGCCGTACCTCTATCTGTGATCGGGACGGCTGCTTTGGTGAAAGTGAGTGCTCTCACTGTAAAATAAGGTAGAGTACAGAGCATCAAGTTGAATGCGAATAACAGCAGCTGCTTGCAAGATCATGCCACTTATTCGCCATACCTTTATCTGTGATCGGGACTGCTGCTTTGCTGAAAGTGAGTGTTCTCACTGTAAAATAACGTAAAAAGTACAGTGCATCAAGTTGAATGCAGGTCAAGTTGACCTGCTTGCAAGGTCATGCCATTTATTGGCCATACCTTTATCCGTGATCAGGACTGCTGCTTTGATGAAAGTGAGTGCTCTCACTGTAAAGTCCAGTAGAAAGTACAGAGCATCAAGTTGAATGCGAATAACAGTAGCTGCTTGCAAGATCATGCCATTTATTTGCCGTACCTTTATCTGTGATCGGGACTGCTGCTTTGATGAAAGTGAGTGCTCTCACTGTCAAATAAGGTAAAAAGTACAGAGCATCCAGCTGAATGCGAATAACAGTAGCTGCTTGCAAGATCATGCCATTTATTTGCCGTACCTTTATCTGTGATCGGGACTGCTGCTTTGATGAAAGTGAGTGCTCTCACCGTAAAATAACGTAAAAAGTACAGAGCATCAAGTTGAATGCGAATAACAGTAGCTGCTTGCAAGATCATGCCATTTATTGCCCCAACCTTTATCTGTGATCGGGACGGCTGCTTTGATGAAAGTGAGTGGTATCAGTGTAAAATAACGTAAAAAGTACAGAGCATCCAGCTGAATGCGAATAACAGTAGCTGCTTGCAAGATCATGCCATTTATTTGCCGTACCTTTATCTGTGATCGGGACTGCTGCTTTGATGAAAGTGAGTGCTCTCACCGTAAAATAACGTAAAAAGTACAGAGCATCAAGTTGAATGCGAATAACAGTAGCTGCTTGCAAGATCATGCCATTTATTGGCCGTACCTCTATCTGTGATCGGGACGGCTGCTTTGGTGAAAGTGAGTGCTCTCACTGTAAAATAACGTAAAAAGTACAGAGCATCAAGTTGAATGCGAATAACAGTAGCTGCTTGCAAGATCATGCCATTTATTGGCCGTACCTTTATCTGTGATCGGGACTGCTGCTTTGATGAAAGTGAGTGTTCTCACTGTAAAATAACGTAAAAAGTACAATGCACCAAGTTGAATGCAGGTCAAGCTGACCTGCTTGCAAGGTCATGCCATTTATTGGCCGTACCTCTATCTGTGATCGGGACGGCTGCTTTGGTGAAAGTGAGTGCTATCACTGTAAAATAACGTAAAAAGTACAGTGCACCAAGTTGAATGCAGGTCAAGCTGACCTGCTTGCACGATCATGCCATTTATTGGCCGTACCTTTATCTGTGATCGGGACTGCTGCTTTGATGAAAGTGAGTGCTATCACTGTAAAATAACGTAAAAAGTACAGAGCATCAAGTTGAATGCGAATAACAGTAGCTGCTTGCAAGATCATGCCATTTATTGGCCGTACCTTTATCTGTGATCGGGGCTGCTGCTTTGATGAAAGTGAGTGCTCTCACTGTAAAATAACGTAAAAAGTACAGTGCACCAAGTTGAATGCAGGTCAAGCTGACCTGCTTGCAAGGTCATGCCATTTATTGGCCGTACCTCTATCTGTGATCGGGACGGCTGCTTTGGTGAAAGTGAGTGCTCTCACTGTAAAATCACGTAAAAAGTACAGAGCATCAAGTTGAATGCGAATAACAGTAGCTGCTTGCAAGATCATGCCATTTATTGGCCGTACCTTTATCTGTGATCGGGACTGCTGCTTTGATGAAAGTGAGTGTTCTCACTGTAAAATAACGTAAAAAGTACAATGCACCAAGTTGAATGCAGGTCAAGCTGACCTGCTTGCAAGGTCATGCCATTTATTGGCCGTACCTCTATCTGTGATCGGGACGGCTGCTTTGGTGAAAGTGAGTGCTATCACTGTAAAATAACGTAAAAAGTACAGAGCATCCAGTTGAATGCGAATAACAGTAGCTGCTTGCAAGATCATGCCATTTATTGGCCGTACCTTTATCTGTGATCGGGACTGCTGCTTTGATGAAAGTGAGTGCTCTCACTGTAAAATAACCTAAAAAGTACAGAGCATCCAGTTGAATGCGAATAACAGTAGCTGCTTGCAAGATCATGCCATTTATAGGCCGTACCTTTATCTGTGATCGGGACTGCTGCTTTGATGAAAGAGAGTGTTCTCACTGTAAAATAACGTAAAAAGTACAGTGCATCAAGTTGAATGCAGGTCAAGTTGACCTGCTTGCAAGGTCATGCCATTTATTGGCCGTACCTCTATCTGTGATCGGGACTGCTGCTTTGATGAAAGTGAGTGCTCTCACCGTAAAATAACGTAAAAAGTACAGAGCATCCAGTTGAATGCGAATAACAGTAGCTGCTTGCAAGATCATGCCATTTATTGGCCCAACCTTTATCTGTGATCGGGACGGCTGCTTTGATCAAAGTGAGTGCTCTCACTGTAAAATAAGGTAAAAAGTACAGAGCATCAAGTTGAATGCGAATAACAGCAGCTGCTTGCAAGATCATGCCACTTATTCGCCATACCTTTATCTGTGATCGGGACTGCTGCTTTGCTGAAAGTGAGTGTTCTCACTGTAAAATAACGTAAAAAGTACAGTGCATCAAGTTGAATGCAGGTCAAGTTGACCTGCTTCCAAGGTCATGCCATTTATTGGCCATACCTTTATCCGTGATCAGGACTGCTGCTTTGATGAAAGTGAGTGCTCTCACTGTAAAATCCAGTAGAAAGTACAGAGCATCAAGTTGAATGCGAATAACAGTAGCTGCTTGCAAGATCATGCCATTTATTTGCCGTACCTTTATCTGTGATCGGGACTGCTGCTTTGATGAAAGTGAGTGCTATCACTGTAAAATAAGGTAAAAAGTACAGAGCATCAAGTTGAATGCGAATAACAGCAGCTGCTTGCAAGATCATGCCACTTATTCGCCATACCTTTATCTGTGATCGGGACTGCTGCTTTGCTGAAAGTGAGTGTTCTCACTGTAAAATAACGTAAAAAGTACAGTGCATCAAGTTGAATGCAGGTCAAGTTGACCTGCTTCCAAGGTCATGCCATTTATTGGCCATACCTTTATCCGTGATCAGGACTGCTGCTTTGATGAAAGTGAGTGCTCTCACTGTAAAATCCAGTAGAAAGTACAGAGCATCAAGTTGAATGCGAATAACAGTAGCTGCTTGCAAGATCATGCCATTTATTGGCCGTACCTTTATCTGTGATCGGGACTGCTGCTTTGATGAAAGTGAGTGCTCTCACTGTAAAATAACGTAAAAAGTACAGTGCACCAAGTTGAATGCAGGTCAAGCTGACCTGCTTGCAAGGTCATGCCATTTATTGGCCGTACCTCTATCTGTGATCGGGACGGCTGCTTTGGTGAAAGTGAGTGCTCTCACTGTAAAATCACGTAAAAAGTACAGAGCATCAAGTTGAATGCGAATAACAGTAGCTGCTTGCAAGATCATGCCATTTATTGGCCGTACCTTTATCTGTGATCGGGACTGCTGCTTTGATGAAAGTGAGTGTTCTCACTGTAAAATAACGTAAAAAGTACAATGCACCAAGTTGAATGCAGGTCAAGCTGACCTGCTTGCAAGGTCATGCCATTTATTGGCCGTACCTCTATCTGTGATCGGGACGGCTGCTTTGGTGAAAGTGAGTGCTATCACTGTAAAATAACGTAAAAAGTACAGAGCATCCAGTTGAATGCGAATAACAGTAGCTGCTTGCAAGATCATGCCATTTATTGGCCGTACCTTTATCTGTGATCGGGACTGCTGCTTTGATGAAAGTGAGTGCTCTCACTGTAAAATAACCTAAAAAGTACAGAGCATCCAGTTGAATGCGAATAACAGTAGCTGCTTGCAAGATCATGCCATTTATAGGCCGTACCTTTATCTGTGATCGGGACTGCTGCTTTGATGAAAGAGAGTGTTCTCACTGTAAAATAACGTAAAAAGTACAGTGCATCAAGTTGAATGCAGGTCAAGTTGACCTGCTTGCAAGGTCATGCCATTTATTGGCCGTACCTCTATCTGTGATCGGGACTGCTGCTTTGATGAAAGTGAGTGCTCTCACCGTAAAATAACGTAAAAAGTACAGAGCATCCAGTTGAATGCGAATAACAGTAGCTGCTTGCAAGATCATGCCATTTATTGGCCCAACCTTTATCTGTGATCGGGACGGCTGCTTTGATCAAAGTGAGTGCTCTCACTGTAAAATAAGGTAAAAAGTACAGAGCATCAAGTTGAATGCGAATAACAGCAGCTGCTTGCAAGATCATGCCACTTATTCGCCATACCTTTATCTGTGATCGGGACTGCTGCTTTGCTGAAAGTGAGTGTTCTCACTGTAAAATAACGTAAAAAGTACAGTGCATCAAGTTGAATGCAGGTCAAGTTGACCTGCTTCCAAGGTCATGCCATTTATTGGCCATACCTTTATCCGTGATCAGGACTGCTGCTTTGATGAAAGTGAGTGCTCTCACTGTAAAATCCAGTAGAAAGTACAGAGCATCAAGTTGAATGCGAATAACAGTAGCTGCTTGCAAGATCATGCCATTTATTTGCCGTACCTTTATCTGTGATCGGGACTGCTGCTTTGATGAAAGTGAGTGCTATCACTGTAAAATAAGGTAAAAAGTACAGAGCATCAAGTTGAATGCGAATAACAGCAGCTGCTTGCAAGATCATGCCACTTATTCGCCATACCTTTATCTGTGATCGGGACTGCTGCTTTGCTGAAAGTGAGTGTTCTCACTGTAAAATAACGTAAAAAGTACAGTGCATCAAGTTGAATGCAGGTCAAGTTGACCTGCTTCCAAGGTCATGCCATTTATTGGCCATACCTTTATCCGTGATCAGGACTGCTGCTTTGATGAAAGTGAGTGCTCTCACTGTAAAATCCAGTAGAAAGTACAGAGCATCAAGTTGAATGCGAATAACAGTAGCTGCTTGCAAGATCATGCCATTTATTGGCCGTACCTTTATCTGTGATCGGGACTGCTGCTTTGATGAAAGTGAGTGCTATCACTGTAAAATAACGTAAAAAGTACAGAGCATCAAGTTGAATGCGAATAACAGTAGCTGCTTGCAAGATCATGCCATTTATTGGCCGTACCTTTATCTGTGATCGGGGCTGCTGCTTTGATGAAAGTGAGTGCTATCACTGTAAAATAACGTAAAAAGTACAGTGCACCAAGTTGAATGCAGGTCAAGTTGACCTGCTTGCAAGGTCATGCCATTTATTGGCCGTACCTCTATCTGTGATCGGGACGGCTGCTTTGGTGAAAGTGAGTGCTATCACTGTAAAATAACGTAAAAAGTACAGTGCACCAAGTTGAATGCAGGTCAAGCTGACCTGCTTGCACGATCATGCCATTTATTGGCCGTACCTTTATCTGTGATCGGGACTGCTGCTTTGATGAAAGTGAGTGCTCTCACTGTAAAATTACGTAAAAAGTACAAAGCATCATGTTGAATGCGGGTCAAGTTGACCTGCTTGCAAGGTCATGCCATTTATTTGCCGTACCTTTATCTGCGATCGGAACTGCTGCTTTGCTGAAAGTGAGTGCTCTCACCGTAAAATAACGTAAAAAGTACAGAGCATCAAGTTGAATGCGAATAACAGTAGCTGCTTGCAAGATCATGCCATTTATTGCCCCAACCTTTATCTGTGATCGGGACGGCTGCTTTGATGAAAGTGAGTGCTCTCACTGTAAAATAACGTAAAAAGTACAGTGCACCAAGTTGAATGCAGGTCAAGCTGACCTGCTTGCAAGGTCATGCCATTTATTGGCCGTACCTCTATCTGTGATCGGGACGGCTGCTTTGGTGAAAGTGAGTGCTCTCACTGTAAAATCACGTAAAAAGTACAGAGCATCAAGTTGAATGCGAATAACAGTAGCTGCTTGCAAGATCATGCCATTTATAGGCCGTACCTTTATCTGTGATCGGGACTGCTGCTTTGATGAAAGAGAGTGTTCTCACTGTAAAATAACGGAAAAAGTACAGTGCACCAAGTTGAATGCAGGTCAAGCTGACCTGCTTGCAAGGTCATGCCATTTATTGGCCGTACCTTTATCTGTGATCGGGACTGCTGCTTTGATGAAAGTGAGTGCTCTCACTGTAAAATTACGTAAAAAGTACAAAGCATCAAGTTGAATGCGGGTCAAGTTGACCTGCTTGCAAGGTCATGCCATTTATTTGCCGTACCTTTATCTGTGATCGGGACTGCTGCTTTGATGAAAGTGAGTGCTCTCACTGTAAAATTACGTAAAAAGTACAAAGCATCATGTTGAATGCGGGTCAAGTTGACCTGCTTGCAAGGTCATGCCATTTATTTGCCGTACCTTTATCTGCGATCGGAACTGCTGCTTTGCTGAAAGTGAGTGCTCTCACCGTAAAATAACGTAAAAAGTACAGAGCATCAAGTTGAATGCGAATAACAGTAGCTGCTTGCAAGATCATGCCATTTATTGGCCCAACCTTTATCTGTGATCGGGACGGCTGCTTTGATGAAAGTGAGTGCTCTCACTGTAAAATAACGTAAAAAGTACAGAGCATCCAGTTGAATGCGAATAACAGTAGCTGCTTGCAAGATCATGCCATTTATAGGCTGTACCTTTATCTGTGATCGGGACTGCTGCTTTGATGAAAGTGAGTGCTCTCACTGTAAAATAAGGTAGAGTACAGAGCATCAAGTTGAATGCGAATAACAGCAGCTGCTTGCAAGATCATGCGACTTATTCGCCATACCTTTATCTGTGATCGGGACTGCTGCTTTGATGAAAGTGAGTGCTCTCACTGTAAAATAAGGTAAAAAGGACAGAGCATCAAGTTGAATGCGAATAACAGCAGCTGCTTGCAAGATCATGCCACTTATTCGCCATACCTTTATCTGTGATCGGGACTGCTGCTTTGCTGAAAGTGAGTGTTCTCACTGTAAAATAACGTAAAAAGTACAGTGCATCAAGTTGAATGCAGGTCAAGTTGACCTGCTTGCAAGGTCATGCCATTTATTGGCCATACCTTTATCCGTGATCAGGACTGCTGCTTTGATGAAAGTGAGTGCTCTCACTGTAAAGTCCAGTAGAAAGTACAGAGCATCAAGTTGAATGCGAATAACAGTAGCTGCTTGCAAGATCATGCCATTTATTTGCCGTACCTTTATCTGTGATCGGGACTGCTGCTTTGATGAAAGTGAGTGCTCTCACTGTCAAATAAGGTAAAAAGTACAGAGCATCCAGCTGAATGCGAATAACAGTAGCTGCTTGCAAGATCATGCCATTTATTTGCCGTACCTTTATCTGTGATCGGGACTGCTGCTTTGATGAAAGTGAGTGGTATCAGTGTAAAATAACGTAAAAAGTACAGAGCATCCAGCTGAATGCGAATAACAGTAGCTGCTTGCAAGATCATGCCATTTATTTGCCGTACCTTTATCTGTGATCGGGACTGCTGCTTTGATGAAAGTGAGTGCTCTCACCGTAAAATAACGTAAAAAGTACAGAGCATCAAGTTGAATGCGAATAACAGTAGCTGCTTGCAAGATCATGCCATTTATTGGCCGTACCTCTATCTGTGATCGGGACGGCTGCTTTGGTGAAAGTGAGTGCTCTCACTGTAAAATAACGTAAAAAGTACAGAGCATCCAGTTGAATGCGAATAACAGTAGCTGCTTGCAAGATCATGCCATTTATTGGCCCAACCTTTATCTGTGATCGGGACGGCTGCTTTGATCAAAGTGAGTGCTCTCACTGTAAAATAAGGTAAAAAGTACAGAGCATCAAGTTGAATGCGAATAACAGCAGCTGCTTGCAAGATCATGCCACTTATTCGCCATACCTTTATCTGTGATCGGGACTGCTGCTTTGCTGAAAGTGAGTGTTCTCACTGTAAAATAACGTAAAAAGTACAGTGCATCAAGTTGAATGCAGGTCAAGTTGACCTGCTTCCAAGGTCATGCCATTTATTGGCCATTCCTTTATCCGTGATCAGGACTGCTGCTTTGATGAAAGTGAGTGCTCTCACTGTAAAATCCAGTAGAAAGTACAGAGCATCAAGTTGAATGCGAATAACAGTAGCTGCTTGCAAGATCATGCCATTTATTGGCCGTACCTTTATCTGTGATCGGGACTGCTGCTTTGATGAAAGTGAGTGCTATCACTGTAAAATAAGGTAAAAAGTACAGAGCATCAAGTTGAATGCGAATAACAGCAGCTGCTTGCAAGATCATGCCACTTATTCGCCATACCTTTATCTGTGATCGGGACTGCTGCTTTGCTGAAAGTGAGTGTTCTCACTGTACAATAACGTAAAAAGTACAGTGCATCAAGTTGAATGCAGGTCAAGTTGACCTGCTTCCAAGGTCATGCCATTTATTGGCCATACCTTTATCCGTGATCAGGACTGCTGCTTTGATGAAAGTGAGTGCTCTCACTGTAAAATCCAGTAGAAAGTACAGAGCATCAAGTTGAATGCGAATAACAGTAGCTGCTTGCAAGATCATGCCATTTATTGGCCGTACCTTTATCTGTGATCGGGACTGCTGCTTTGATGAAAGTGAGTGCTATCACTGTAAAATAACGTAAAAAGTACAGAGCATCAAGTTGAATGCGAATAACAGTAGCTGCTTGCAAGATCATGCCATTTATTGGCCGTACCTTTATCTGTGATCGGGGCTGCTGCTTTGATGAAAGTGAGTGCTATCACTGTAAAATAACGTAAAAAGTACAGTGCACCAAGTTGAATGCAGGTCAAGTTGACCTGCTTGCAAGGTCATGCCATTTATTGGCCGTACCTCTATCTGTGATCGGGACGGCTGCTTTGGTGAAAGTGAGTGCTATCACTGTAAAATAACGTAAAAAGTACAGTGCACCAAGTTGAATGCAGGTCAAGCTGACCTGCTTGCACGATCATGCCATTTATTGGCCGTACCTTTATCTGTGATCGGGACTGCTGCTTTGATGAAAGTGAGTGCTCTCACTGTAAAATTACGTAAAAAGTACAAAGCATCATGTTGAATGCGGGTCAAGTTGACCTGCTTGCAAGGTCATGCCATTTATTTGCCGTACCTTTATCTGCGATCGGAACTGCTGCTTTGCTGAAAGTGAGTGCTCTCACCGTAAAATAACGTAAAAAGTACAGAGCATCAAGTTGAATGCGAATAACAGTAGCTGCTTGCAAGATCATGCCATTTATAGGCCGTACCTTTATCTGTGATCGGGACTGCTGCTTTGATGAAAGAGAGTGTTCTCACTGTAAAATAACGTAAAAAGTACAGTGCATCAAGTTGAATGCAGGTCAAGTTGACCTGCTTGCAAGGTCATGCCATTTATTGGCCATACCTTTATCCGTGATCAGGACTGCTGCTTTGATGAAAGTGAGTGCTCTCACTGTAAAGTCCAGTAGAAAGTACAGAGCATCAAGTTGAATGCGAATAACAGTAGCTGCTTGCAAGATCATGCCATTTATTTGCCGTACCTTTATCTGTGATCGGGACTGCTGCTTTGATGAAAGTGAGTGCTCTCACTGTCAAATAAGGTAAAAAGTACAGAGCATCCAGCTGAATGCGAATAACAGTAGCTGCTTGCAAGATCATGCCATTTATTTGCCGTACCTTTATCTGTGATCGGGACTGCTGCTTTGATGAAAGTGAGTGGTATCAGTGTAAAATAACGTAAAAAGTACAGAGCATCCAGCTGAATGCGAATAACAGTAGCTGCTTGCAAGATCATGCCATTTATTTGCCGTACCTTTATCTGTGATCGGGACTGCTGCTTTGATGAAAGTGAGTGCTCTCACCGTAAAATAACGTAAAAAGTACAGAGCATCAAGTTGAATGCGAATAACAGTAGCTGCTTGCAAGATCATGCCATTTATTGGCCGTACCTCTATCTGTGATCGGGACGGCTGCTTTGGTGAAAGTGAGTGCTCTCACTGTAAAATAACGTAAAAAGTACAGAGCATCAAGTTGAATGCGAATAACAGTAGCTGCTTGCAAGATCATGCCATTTATTGGCCGTACCTTTATCTGTGATCGGGACTGCTGCTTTGATGAAAGTGAGTGTTCTCACTGTAAAATAACGTAAAAAGTACAATGCACCAAGTTGAATGCAGGTCAAGCTGACCTGCTTGCAAGGTCATGCCATTTATTGGCCGTACCTCTATCTGTGATCGGGACGGCTGCTTTGGTGAAAGTGAGTGCTATCACTGTAAAATAACGTAAAAAGTACAGAGCATCCAGTTGAATGCGAATAACAGTAGCTGCTTGCAAGATCATGCCATTTATAGGCCGTACCTTTATCTGTGATCGGGACTGCTGCTTTGATGAAAGAGAGTGTTCTCACTGTAAAATAACGTAAAAAGTACAGTGCATCAAGTTGAATGCAGGTCAAGTTGACCTGCTTCCAAGGTCATGCCATTTATTGGCCATACCTTTATCCGTGATCAGGACTGCTGCTTTGATGAAAGTGAGTGCTCTCACTGTAAAATCCAGTAGAAAGTACAGAGCATCAAGTTGAATGCGAATAACAGTAGCTGCTTGCAAGATCATGCCATTTATTGGCCGTACCTTTATCTGTGATCGGGACTGCTGCTTTGATGAAAGTGAGTGCTATCACTGTAAAATAACCTAAAAAGTACAGAGCATCCAGTTGAATGCGAATAACAGTAGCTGCTTGCAACATCATGCCATTTATAGGCCGTACCTTTATCTGTGATCGGGACTGCTGCTTTGATGAAAGAGAGTGTTCTCACTGTAAAATAACGTAAAAAGTACAGTGCATCAAGTTGAATGCAGGTCAAGTTGACCTGCTTGCAAGGTCATGCCATTTATTGGCCGTACCTTTATCTGTGATCGGGACTGCTGCTTTGATGAAAGTGAGTGCTCTCACTGTAAAATCCAGTAGAAAGTACAGAGCATCAAGTTGAATGCGAATAACAGTAGCTGCTTGCAAGATCATGCCATTTATTGGCCGTACCTTTATCTGTGATCGGGACTGCTGCTTTGATGAAAGTGAGTGCTATCACTGTAAAATAACGTAAAAAGTACAGAGCATCAAGTTGAATGCGAATAACAGTAGCTGCTTGCAAGATCATGCCATTTATTGGCCGTACCTCTATCTGTGATCGGGACGGCTGCTTTGGTGAAAGTGAGTGCTCTCACTGTAAAATAACGTAAAAAGTACAGTGCACCAAGTTGAATGCAGGTCAAGCTGACCTGCTTGCACGATCATGCCATTTATTGGCCGTACCTTTATCTGTGATCGGGACTGCTGCTTTGATGAAAGTGAGTGGTATCAGTGTAAAATAACGTAAAAAGTACAGAGCATCCAGCTGAATGCGAATAACAGTAGCTGCTTGCAAGATCATGCCATTTATTTGCCGTACCTTTATCTGTGATCGGGACTGCTGCTTTGATGAAAGTGAGTGCTCTCACCGTAAAATAACGTAAAAAGTACAGAGCATCAAGTTGAATGCGAATAACAGTAGCTGCTTGCAAGATCATGCCATTTATTGGCCGTACCTCTATCTGTGATCGGGACGGCTGCTTTGGTGAAAGTGAGTGCTCTCACTGTAAAATAACGTAAAAAGTACAGAGCATCAAGTTGAATGCGAATAACAGTAGCTGCTTGCAAGATCATGCCATTTATTGGCCGTACCTTTATCTGTGATCGGGACTGCTGCTTTGATGAAAGTGAGTGTTCTCACTGTAAAATAACGTAAAAAGTACAATGCACCAAGTTGAATGCAGGTCAAGCTGACCTGCTTGCAAGGTCATGCCATTTATTGGCCTTACCTCTATCTGTGATCGGGACGGCTGCTTTGGTGAAAGTGAGTGCTATCACTGTAAAATAACGTAAAAAGTACAGAGCATCCAGTTGAATGCGAATAACAGTAGCTGCTTGCAAGATCATGCCATTTATAGGCCGTACCTTTATCTGTGATCGGGACTGCTGCTTTGATGAAAGAGAGTGTTCTCACTGTAAAATAACGTAAAAAGTACAGTGCATCAAGTTGAATGCAGGTCAAGTTGACCTGCTTCCAAGGTCATGCCATTTATTGGCCATACCTTTATCCGTGATCAGGACTGCTGCTTTGATGAAAGTGAGTGCTCTCACTGTAAAATCCAGTAGAAAGTACAGAGCATCAAGTTGAATGCGAATAACAGTAGCTGCTTGCAAGATCATGCCATTTATTGGCCGTACCTTTATCTGTGATCGGGACTGCTGCTTTGATGAAAGTGAGTGCTATCACTGTAAAATAACGTAAAAAGTACAGAGCATCAAGTTGAATGCGAATAACAGTAGCTGCTTGCAAGATCATGCCATTTATTGGCCGTACCTTTATCTGTGATCGGGGCTGCTGCTTTGATGAAAGTGAGTGCTATCACTGTAAAATAACGTAAAAAGTACAGAGCATCCAGCTGAATGCGAATAACAGTAGCTGCTTGCAAGATCATGCCATTTATTTGCCGTACCTTTATCTGTGATCGGGACTGCTGCTTTGATGAAAGTGAGTGCTCTCACCGTAAAATAACGTAAAAAGTACAGAGCATCAAGTTGAATGCGAATAACAGTAGCTGCTTGCAAGATCATGCCATTTATTGGCCGTACCTCTATCTGTGATCGGGACGGCTGCTTTGGTGAAAGTGAGTGCTCTCACTGTAAAATAACGTAAAAAGTACAGTGCACCAAGTTGAATGCAGGTCAAGCTGACCTGCTTGCACGATCATGCCATTTATTGGCCGTACCTTTATCTGTGATCGGGACTGCTGCTTTGATGAAAGTGAGTGGTATCAGTGTAAAATAACGTAAAAAGTACAGAGCATCCAGCTGAATGCGAATAACAGTAGCTGCTTGCAAGATCATGCCATTTATTGGCCGTACCTCTATCTGTGATCGGGACGGCTGCTTTGGTGAAAGTGAGTGCTCTCACTGTAAAATAACGTAAAAAGTACAGAGCATCAAGTTGAATGCGAATAACAGTAGCTGCTTGCAAGATCATGCCATTTATTGGCCGTACCTTTATCTGTGATCGGGACTGCTGCTTTGATGAAAGTGAGTGTTCTCACTGTAAAATAACGTAAAAAGTACAATGCACCAAGTTGAATGCAGGTCAAGCTGACCTGCTTGCAAGGTCATGCCATTTATTGGCCTTACCTCTATCTGTGATCGGGACGGCTGCTTTGGTGAAAGTGAGTGCTATCACTGTAAAATAACGTAAAAAGTACAGTGCACCAAGTTGAATGCAGGTCAAGCTGACCTGCTTGCACGATCATGCCATTTATTGGCCGTACCTTTATCTGTGATCGGGACTGCTGCTTTGATGAAAGTGAGTGCTATCACTGTAAAATAACGTAAAAAGTACAGAGCATCAAGTTGAATGCGAATAACAGTAGCTGCTTGCAAGATCATGCCATTTATTGGCCGTACCTTTATCTGTGATCAGGGCTGCTGCTTTGATGAAAGTGAGTGCTCTCACTGTAAAATAACGTAAAAAGTACAGTGCACCAAGTTGAATGCAGGTCAAGCTGACCTGCTTGCAAGGTCATGCCATTTATTGGCCGTACCTCTATCTGTGATCGGGACGGCTGCTTTGGTGAAAGTGAGTGCTCTCACTGTAAAATCACGTAAAAAGTACAGAGCATCCAGTTGAATGCGAATAACAGTAGCTGCTTGCAAGATCATGCCATTTATAGGCCGTACCTTTATCTGTGATCGGGACTGCTGCTTTGATGAAAGAGAGTGTTCTCACTGTAAAATAACGTAAAAAGTACAGTGCATCAAGTTGAATGCAGGTCAAGTTGACCTGCTTCCAAGGTCATGCCATTTATTGGCCATACCTTTATCCGTGATCAGGACTGCTGCTTTGATGAAAGTGAGTGCTCTCACTGTAAAATCCAGTAGAAAGTACAGAGCATCAAGTTGAATGCGAATAACAGTAGCTGCTTGCAAGATCATGCCATTTATTGGCCGTACCTTTATCTGTGATCGGGACTGCTGCTTTGATGAAAGTGAGTGCTATCACTGTAAAATAACGTAAAAAGTACAGAGCATCAAGTTGAATGCGAATAACAGTAGCTGCTTGCAAGATCATGCCATTTATTGGCCGTACCTCTATCTGTGATCGGGACGGCTGCTTTGGTGAAAGTGAGTGCTCTCACTGTAAAATAACGTAAAAAGTACAGTGCACCAAGTTGAATGCAGGTCAAGCTGACCTGCTTGCACGATCATGCCATTTATTGGCCGTACCTTTATCTGTGATCGGGACTGCTGCTTTGATGAAAGTGAGTGGTATCAGTGTAAAATAACGTAAAAAGTACAGAGCATCCAGTTGAATGCGAATAACAGTAGCTGCTTGCAAGATCATGCCATTTATTGGCCGTACCTTTATCTGTGATCAGGGCTGCTGCTTTGATGAAAGTGAGTGCTCTCACTGTAAAATAACGTAAAAAGTACAGTCCACCAAGTTGAATGCAGGTCAAGCTGACCTGCTTGCAAGGTCATGCCATTTATTGGCCGTACCTCTATCTGTGATCGGGACGGCTGCTTTGGTGAAAGTGAGTGCTCTCACTGTAAAATCACGTAAAAAGTACAGAGCATCAAGTTGAATGCGAATAACAGTAGCTGCTTGCAAGATCATGCCATTTATTGGCCGTACCTTTATCTGTGATCGGGACTGCTGCTTTGATGAAAGTGAGTGTTCTCACTGTAAAATAACGTAAAAAGTACAATGCACCAAGTTGAATGCAGGTCAAGCTGACCTGCTTGCAAGGTCATGCCATTTATTGGCCGTACCTCTATCTGTGATCGGGACGGCTGCTTTGGTGAAAGTGAGTGCTATCACTGTAAAATAACGTAAAAAGTACAGAGCATCCAGTTGAATGCGAATAACAGTAGCTGCTTGCAAGATCATGCCATTTATAGGCCGTACCTCTATCTGTGATCGGGACGGCTGCTTTGGTGAAAGTGAGTGCTCTCACTGTAAAATAACGTAAAAAGTACAGAGCATCCAGTTGAATGCGAATAACAGTAGCTGCTTGCAAGATCATGCCATTTATAGGCCGTACCTTTATCTGTGATCGGGACTGCTGCTTTGATGAAAGTGAGTGCTCTCACTGTAAAATAACCTAAAAAGTACAGAGCATCCAGTTGAATGCGAATAACAGTAGCTGCTTGCAAGATCATGCCATTTATAGGCCGTACCTTTATCTGTGATCGGGACTGCTGCTTTGATGAAAGAGAGTGTTCTCACTGTAAAATAACGTAAAAAGTACAGTGCATCAAGTTGAATGCAGGTCAAGTTGACCTGCTTGCAAGGTCATGCCATTTATTGGCCGTACCTCTATCTGTGATCGGGACTGCTGCTTTGATGAAAGTGAGTGCTCTCACCGTAAAATAACGTAAAAAGTACAGAGCATCCAGTTGAATGCGAATAACAGTAGCTGCTTGCAAGATCATGCCATTTATTGGCCCAACCTTTATCTGTGATCGGGACGGCTGCTTTGATCAAAGTGAGTGCTCTCACTGTAAAATAAGGTAAAAAGTACAGAGCATCAAGTTGAATGCGAATAACAGCAGCTGCTTGCAAGATCATGCCACTTATTCGCCATACCTTTATCTGTGATCGGGACTGCTGCTTTGCTGAAAGTGAGTGTTCTCACTGTAAAATAACGTAAAAAGTACAGTGCATCAAGTTGAATGCAGGTCAAGTTGACCTGCTTCCAAGGTCATGCCATTTATTGGCCATACCTTTATCCGTGATCAGGACTGCTGCTTTGATGAAAGTGAGTGCTCTCACTGTAAAATCCAGTAGAAAGTACAGAGCATCCAGTTGAATGCGAATAACAGTAGCTGCTTGCAAGATCATGCCATTTATTGGCCGTACCTTTATCTGTGATCAGGGCTGCTGCTTTGATGAAAGTGAGTGCTCTCACTGTAAAATAACGTAAAAAGTACAGTCCACCAAGTTGAATGCAGGTCAAGCTGACCTGCTTGCAAGGTCATGCCATTTATTGGCCGTACCTCTATCTGTGATCGGGACGGCTGCTTTGGTGAAAGTGAGTGCTCTCACTGTAAAATCACGTAAAAAGTACAGAGCATCAAGTTGAATGCGAATAACAGTAGCTGCTTGCAAGATCATGCCATTTATTGGCCGTACCTTTATCTGTGATCGGGACTGCTGCTTTGATGAAAGTGAGTGTTCTCACTGTAAAATAACGTAAAAAGTACAATGCACCAAGTTGAATGCAGGTCAAGCTGACCTGCTTGCAAGGTCATGCCATTTATTGGCCGTACCTCTATCTGTGATCGGGACGGCTGCTTTGGTGAAAGTGAGTGCTATCACTGTAAAATAACGTAAAAAGTACAGAGCATCCAGTTGAATGCGAATAACAGTAGCTGCTTGCAAGATCATGCCATTTATAGGCCGTACCTCTATCTGTGATCGGGACGGCTGCTTTGGTGAAAGTGAGTGCTCTCACTGTAAAATAACGTAAAAAGTACAGAGCATCCAGTTGAATGCGAATAACAGTAGCTGCTTGCAAGATCATGCCATTTATAGGCCGTACCTTTATCTGTGATCGGGACTGCTGCTTTGATGAAAGTGAGTGCTCTCACTGTAAAATAACCTAAAAAGTACAGAGCATCCAGTTGAATGCGAATAACAGTAGCTGCTTGCAAGATCATGCCATTTATAGGCCGTACCTTTATCTGTGATCGGGACTGCTGCTTTGATGAAAGAGAGTGTTCTCACTGTAAAATAACGTAAAAAGTACAGTGCATCAAGTTGAATGCAGGTCAAGTTGACCTGCTTGCAAGGTCATGCCATTTATTGGCCGTACCTCTATCTGTGATCGGGACTGCTGCTTTGATGAAAGTGAGTGCTCTCGCCGTAAAATAACGTAAAAAGTACAGAGCATCCAGTTGAATGCGAATAACAGTAGCTGCTTGCAAGATCATGCCATTTATTGGCCCAACCTTTATCTGTGATCGGGACGGCTGCTTTGATCAAAGTGAGTGCTCTCACTGTAAAATAAGGTAAAAAGTACAGAGCATCAAGTTGAATGCGAATAACAGCAGCTGCTTGCAAGATCATGCCACTTATTCGCCATACCTTTATCTGTGATCGGGACTGCTGCTTTGCTGAAAGTGAGTGTTCTCACTGTAAAATAACGTAAAAAGTACAGTGCATCAAGTTGAATGCAGGTCAAGTTGACCTGCTTCCAAGGTCATGCCATTTATTGGCCATACCTTTATCCGTGATCAGGACTGCTGCTTTGATGAAAGTGAGTGCTCTCACTGTAAAATCCAGTAGAAAGTACAGAGCATCAAGTTGAATGCGAATAACAGTAGCTGCTTGCAAGATCATGCCATTTATTGGCCGTACCTTTATCTGTGATCGGGACTGCTGCTTTGATGAAAGTGAGTGCTATCACTGTAAAATAACCTAAAAAGTACAGAGCATCCAGTTGAATGCGAATAACAGTAGCTGCTTGCAAGATCATGCCATTTATAGGCCGTACCTTTATCTGTGATCGGGACTGCTGCTTTGATGAAAGAGAGTGTTCTCACTGTAAAATAACGTAAAAAGTACAGTGCATCAAGTTGAATGCAGGTCAAGTTGACCTGCTTGCAAGGTCATGCCATTTATTGGCCGTACCTTTATCTGTGATCGTGACTGCTGCTTTGATGAAAGTGAGTGCTCTCACCGTAAAATAACGTAAAAAGTACAGAGCATCCAGTTGAATGCGAATAACAGTAGCTGCTTGCAAGATCATGCCATTTATAGGCCGTACCTTTATCTGTGATCGGGACTGCTGCTTTGATGAAAGAGAGTGTTCTCACTGTAAAATAACGTAAAAAGTACAGTGCATCAAGTTGAATGCAGGTCAAGTTGACCTGCTTCCAAGGTCATGCCATTTATTGGCCATACCTTTATCCGTGATCAGGACTGCTGCTTTGATGAAAGTGAGTGCTCTCACTGTAAAATCCAGTAGAAAGTACAGAGCATCAAGTTGAATGCGAATAACAGTAGCTGCTTGCAAGATCATGCCATTTATTGGCCGTACCTTTATCTGTGATCGGGACTGCTGCTTTGATGAAAGTGAGTGCTATCACTGTAAAATAACGTAAAAAGTACAGAGCATCAAGTTGAATGCGAATAACAGTAGCTGCTTGCAAGATCATGCCATTTATTGGCCGTACCTTTATCTGTGATCGGGGTTGCTGCTTTGATGAAAGTGAGTGCTATCACTGTAAAATAACGTAAAAAGTACAGTGCACCAAGTTGAATGCAGGTCAAGTTGACCTGCTTGCAAGGTCATGCCATTTATTGGCCGTACCTCTATCTGTGATCGGGACGGCTGCTTTGGTGAAAGTGAGTGCTATCACTGTAAAATAACGTAAAAAGTACAGTGCACCAAGTTGAATGCAGGTCAAGCTGACCTGCTTGCAAGGTCATGCCATTTATTGGCCGTACCTCTATCTGTGATCGGGACGGCTGCTTTGGTGAAAGTGAGTGCTCTCACTGTAAAATCACGTAAAAAGTACAGAGCATCAAGTTGAATGCGAATAACAGTAGCTGCTTGCAAGATCATGCCATTTATTGGCCGTACCTTTATCTGTGATCGGGGCTGCTGCTTTGATGAAAGTGAGTGCTATCACTGTAAAATAACGTAAAAAGTACAGTGCACCAAGTTGAATGCAGGTCAAGTTGACCTGCTTGCAAGGTCATGCCATTTATAGGCCGTACCTTTATCTGTGATCGGGACTGCTGCTTTGATGAAAGAGAGTGTTCTCACTGTAAAATAACGTAAAAAGTACAGTGCACCAAGTTGAATGAAGGTCAAGCTGACCTGCTTGCAAGGTCATGCCATTTATTGGCCGTACCTTTATCTGTGATCGGGACTGCTGCTTTGATGAAAGTTAGTGCTCTCACTGTAAAATTACGTAAAAAGTACAAAGCATCAAGTTGAATGCGGGTCAAGTTGACCTGCTTGCAAGGTCATGCCATTTATTTGCCGTACCTTTATCTGTGATCGGGACTGCTGCTTTGATGAAAGTGAGTGCTCTCACTGTAAAATTACGTAAAAAGTACAAAGCATCATGTTGAATGCGGGTCAAGTTGACCTGCTTGCAAGGTCATGCCATTTATTTGCCGTACCTTTATCTGCGATCGGAACTGCTGCTTTGCTGAAAGTGAGTGCTCTCACCGTAAAATAACGTAAAAAGTACAGAGCATCAAGTTGAATGCGAATAACAGTAGCTGCTTGCAAGATCATGCCATTTATTGGCCCAACCTTTATCTGTGATCGGGACGGCTGCTTTGATGAAAGTGAGTGCTCTCACTGTAAAATAACGTAAAAAGTACAGAGCATCCAGTTGAATGCGAATAACAGTAGCTGCTTGCAAGATCATGCCATTTATAGGCTGTACCTTTATCTGTGATCGGGACTGCTGCTTTGATGAAAGTGAGTGCTCTCACTGTAAAATAAGGTAGAGTACAGAGCATCAAGTTGAATGCGAATAACAGCAGCTGCTTGCAAGATCATGCGACTTATTCGCCATACCTTTATCTGTGATCGGGACTGCTGCTTTGATGAAAGTGAGTGCTCTCACTGTCAAATAAGGTAAAAAGTACAGAGCATCCAGCTGAATGCGAATAACAGTAGCTGCTTGCAAGATCATGCCATTTATTTGCCGTACCTTTATCTGTGATCGGGACTGCTGCTTTGATGAAAGTGAGTGCTCTCACTGTCAAATAAGGTAAAAAGTACAGAGCATCCAGCTGAATGCGAATAACAGTAGCTGCTTGCAAGATCATGCCATTTATTTGCCGTACCTTTATCTGTGATCGGGACTGCTGCTTTGATGAAAGTGAGTGCTCTCACCGTAAAATAACGTAAAAAGTACAGAGCATCAAGTTGAATGCGAATAACAGTAGCTGCTTGCAAGATCATGCCATTTATTGCCCCAACCTTTATCTGTGATCGGGACGGCTGCTTTGATGAAAGTGAGTGGTATCAGTGTAAAATAACGTAAAAAGTACAGAGCATCCAGCTGAATGCGAATAACAGTAGCTGCTTGCAAGATCATGCCATTTATTTGCCGTACCTTTATCTGTGATCGGGACTGCTGCTTTGATGAAAGTGAGTGCTCTCACCGTAAAATAACGTAAAAAGTACAGAGCATCAAGTTGAATGCGAATAACAGTAGCTGCTTGCAAGATCATGCCATTTATTGGCCGTACCTCTATCTGTGATCGGGACGGCTGCTTTGGTGAAAGTGAGTGCTCTCACTGTAAAATAACGTAAAAAGTACAGAGCATCAAGTTGAATGCGAATAACAGTAGCTGCTTGCAAGATCATGCCATTTATTGGCCGTACCTTTATCTGTGATCGGGACTGCTGCTTTGATGAAAGTGAGTGCTCTCACCGTAAAATAACGTAAAAAGTACAGAGCATCAAGTTGAATGCGAATAACAGTAGCTGCTTGCAAGATCATGCCATTTATTGCCCCAACCTTTATCTGTGATCGGGACGGCTGCTTTGATGAAAGTGAGTGGTATCAGTGTAAAATAACGTAAAAAGTACAGAGCATCCAGCTGAATGCGAATAACAGTAGCTGCTTGCAAGATCATGCCATTTATTTGCCGTACCTTTATCTGTGATCGGGACTGCTGCTTTGATGAAAGTGAGTGCTCTCACCGTAAAATAACGTAAAAAGTACAGAGCATCAAGTTGAATGCGAATAACAGTAGCTGCTTGCAAGATCATGCCATTTATTGGCCCAACCTTTATCTGTGATCGGGACGGCTGCTTTGATGAAAGTGAGTGGTATCAGTGTAAAATAACGTAAAAAGTACAGAGCATCCAGCTGAATGCGAATAACAGTAGCTGCTTGCAAGATCATGCCATTTATTGGCCGTACCTTTATCTGTGATCGGGACTGCTGCTTTGATGAAAGTGAGTGCTATCACTGTAAAATAACCTAAAAAGTACAGTGCATCAAGTTGAATGCAGGTCAAGTTGACCTGCTTGCAAGGTCATGCCATTTATTGGCCGTACCTTTATCTGTGATCGGGACTGCTGCTTTGATGAAAGTGAGTGCTCTCACCGTAAAATAACGTAAAAAGTACAGAGCATCAAGTTGAATGCGAATAACAGTAGCTGCTTGCAAGATCATGCCATTTATTGGCCCAACCTTTATCTGTGATTGGGACTGCTGCTTTGATGAAAGTGAGTGCTCTCACCGTAAAATAACGTAAAAAGTACAGAGCATCAAGTTGAATGCGAATAACAGTAGCTGCTTGCAAGATCATGCCATTTATTGGCCCAACCTTTATCTGTGATCGGGACGGCTGCTTTGATCAAAGTGAGTGCTCTCACTGTAAAATAAGGTAAAAAGTACA
This sequence comes from Ectemnius cavifrons, assembly GCA_964023945.1. NCBI lineage: Eukaryota > Metazoa > Arthropoda > Insecta > Hymenoptera > Crabronidae > Ectemnius > Ectemnius cavifrons. Next base: position 5,673,020 of record OZ030377.1, read on the forward strand.
GAGCATCAAGTTGAATGCGAATAACAGCAGCTGCTTGCAAGATCATGCCACTTATTCGCCATACCTTTATCCGTGATCGGGACTGCTGCTTTGCTGAAAGTGAGTGTTCTCACTGTAAAATAACGTAAAAAGTACAGTGCATCAAGTTGACCTGCTTCCAAGGTCATGCCATTTATTGGCCATACCTTTATCCGTGATCAGGACTGCTGCTTTGATGAAAGTGAGTGCTCTCACTGTAAAATCCAGTAGAAAGTACAGAGCATCAAGTTGAATGCGAATAACAGTAGCTGCTTGCAAGATCATGCCATTTATTGGCCGTACCTTTATCTGTGATCGGGACTGCTGCTTTGATGAAAGTGAGTGCTATCACTGTAAAATAACGTAAAAAGTACAGAGCATCAAGTTGAATGCGAATAACAGTAGCTGCTTGCAAGATCATGCCATTTATTGGCCGTACCTTTATCTGTGATCGGGGCTGCTGCTTTGATGAAAGTGAGTGCTATCACTGTAAAATAACGTAAAAAGTACAGAGCATCAAGTTGAATGCGAATAACAGTAGCTGCTTGCAAGATCATGCCATTTATTGGCCGTACCTTTATCTGTGATCGGGACTGCTGCTTTGATGAAAGTGAGTGTTCTCACTGTAAAATAACGTAAAAAGTACAGTGCAGCAAGTTGAATGCAGGTCAAGCTGACCTGCTTGCACGATCATGCCATTTATTGGCCGTACCTTTATCTGTGATCGGGACTGCTGCTTTGATGAAAGTGAGTGGTATCAGTGTAAAATAACGTAAAAAGTACAGAGCATCCAGCTGAATGCGAATAACAGTAGCTGCTTGCAAGATCATGCCATTTATTTGCCGTACCTTTATCTGTGATCGGGACTGCTGCTTTGATGAAAGTGAGTGCTCTCACCGTAAAATAACGTAAAAAGTACAGAGCATCAAGTTGAATGCGAATAACAGTAGCTGCTTGCAAGATCATGCCATTTATTGGCCGTACCTCTATCTGTGATCGGGACGGCTGCTTTGGTGAAAGTGAGTGCTCTCACTGTAAAATAACGTAAAAAGTACAGAGCATCAAGTTGAATGCGAATAACAGTAGCTGCTTGCAAGATCATGCCATTTATTGGCCGTACCTTTATCTGTGATCGGGACTGCTGCTTTGATGAAAGTGAGTGTTCTCACTGTAAAATAACGTAAAAAGTACAATGCACCAAGTTGAATGCAGGTCAAGCTGACCTGCTTGCAAGGTCATGCCATTTATTGGCCTTACCTCTATCTGTGATCGGGACGGCTGCTTTGGTGAAAGTGAGTGCTATCACTGTAAAATAACGTAAAAAGTACAGTGCACCAAGTTGAATGCAGGTCAAGCTGACCTGCTTGCACGATCATGCCATTTATTGGCCGTACCTTTATCTGTGATCGGGACTGCTGCTTTGATGAAAGTGAGTGCTATCACTGTAAAATAACGTAAAAAGTACAGAGCATCAAGTTGAATGCGAATAACAGGAGCTGCTTGCAAGATCATGCCATTTATTGGCCGTACCTTTATCTGTGATCAGGGCTGCTGCTTTGATGAAAGTGAGTGCTCTCACTGTAAAATAACGTAAAAAGTACAGTGCACCAAGTTGAATGCAGGTCAAGCTGACCTGCTTGCAAGGTCATGCCATTTATTGGCCGTACCTCTATCTGTGATCGGGACGGCTGCTTTGGTGAAAGTGAGTGCTCTCACTGTAAAATCACGTAAAAAGTACAGAGCATCAAGTTGAATGCGAATAACAGTAGCTGCTTGCAAGATCATGCCATTTATTGGCCGTACCTTTATCTGTGATCGGGACTGCTGCTTTGATGAAAGTGAGTGTTCTCACTGTAAAATAACGTAAAAAGTACAATGCACCAAGTTGAATGCAGGTCAAGCTGACCTGCTTGCAAGGTCATGCCATTTATTGGCCGTACCTCTATCTGTGATCGGGACGGCTGCTTTGGTGAAAGTGAGTGCTATCACTGTAAAATAACGTAAAAAGTACAGAGCATCCAGTTGAATGCGAATAACAGTAGCTGCTTGCAAGATCATGCCATTTATAGGCCGTACCTCTATCTGTGATCGGGACGGCTGCTTTGGTGAAAGTGAGTGCTCTCACTGTAAAATAACGTAAAAAGTACAGAGCATCAAGTTGAATGCGAATAACAGTAGCTGCTTGCAAGATCATGCCATTTATTGGCCGTACCTTTATCTGTGATCGGGACTGCTGCTTTGATGAAAGTGAGTGCTCTCACTGTAAAATAACCTAAAAAGTACAGAGCATCCAGTTGAATGCGAATAACAGTAGCTGCTTGCAAGATCATGCCATTTATAGGCCGTACCTTTATCTGTGATCGGGACTGCTGCTTTCATGAAAGAGAGTGTTCTCACTGTAAAATAACGTAAAAAGTACAGTGCATCAAGTTGAATGCAGGTCAAGTTGACCTGCTTGCAAGGTCATGCCATTTATTGGCCGTACCTCTATCTGTGATCGGGACTGCTGCTTTGATGAAAGTGAGTGCTCTCACCGTAAAATAACGTAAAAAGTACAGAGCATCCAGTTGAATGCGAATAACAGTAGCTGCTTGCAAGATCATGCCATTTATTGGCCCAACCTTTATCTGTGATCGGGACGGCTGCTTTGATCAAAGTGAGTGCTCTCACTGTAAAATAAGGTAAAAAGTACAGAGCATCAAGTTGAATGCGAATAACAGCAGCTGCTTGCAAGATCATGCCACTTATTCGCCATACCTTTATCTGTGATCGGGACTGCTGCTTTGCTGAAAGTGAGTGTTCTCACTGTAAAATAACGTAAAAAGTACAGTGCATCAAGTTGAATGCAGGTCAAGTTGACCTGCTTCCAAGGTCATGCCATTTATTGGCCATACCTTTATCCGTGATCAGGACTGCTGCTTTGATGAAAGTGAGTGCTCTCACTGTAAAATCCAGTAGAAAGTACAGAGCATCAAGTTGAATGCGAATAACAGTAGCTGCTTGCAAGATCATGCCATTTATTGGCCGTACCTTTATCTGTGATCGGGACTGCTGCTTTGATGAAAGTGAGTGCTCTCACCGTAAAATAACGTAAAAAGTACAGAGCATCAAGTTGAATGCGAATAACAGTAGCTGCTTGCAAGATCATGCCATTTATTGGCCGTACCTCTATCTGTGATCGGGACGGCTGCTTTGGTGAAAGTGAGTGCTCTCACTGTAAAATAACGTAAAAAGTACAGAGCATCAAGTTGAATGCGAATAACAGTAGCTGCTTGCAAGATCATGCCATTTATTGGCCGTACCTTTATCTGTGATCGGGACTGCTGCTTTGATGAAAGTGAGTGTTCTCACTGTAAAATAACGTAAAAAGTACAATGCACCAAGTTGAATGCAGGTCAAGCTGACCTGCTTGCAAGGTCATGCCATTTATTGGCCTTACCTCTATCTGTGATCGGGACGGCTGCTTTGGTGAAAGTGAGTGCTATCACTGTAAAATAACGTAAAAAGTACAGAGCATCCAGTTGAATGCGAATAACAGTAGCTGCTTGCAAGATCATGCCATTTATAGGCCGTACCTTTATCTGTGATCGGGACTGCTGCTTTGATGAAAGAGAGTGTTCTCACTGTAAAATAACGTAAAAAGTACAGTGCATCAAGTTGAATGCAGGTCAAGTTGACCTGCTTCCAAGGTCATGCCATTTATTGGCCATACCTTTATCCGTGATCAGGACTGCTGCTTTGATGAAAGTGAGTGCTCTCACTGTAAAATCCAGTAGAAAGTACAGAGCATCAAGTTGAATGCGAATAACAGTAGCTGCTTGCAAGATCATGCCATTTATTGGCCGTACCTTTATCTGTGATCGGGACTGCTGCTTTGATGAAAGTGAGTGCTATCACTGTAAAATAACGTAAAAAGTACAGAGCATCAAGTTGAATGCGAATAACAGTAGCTGCTTGCAAGATCATGCCATTTATTGGCCGTACCTTTATCTGTGATCGGGGCTGCTGCTTTGATGAAAGTGAGTGCTATCACTGTAAAATAACGTAAAAAGTACAGAGCATCCAGCTGAATGCGAATAACAGTAGCTGCTTGCAAGATCATGCCATTTATTTGCCGTACCTTTATCTGTGATCGGGACTGCTGCTTTGATGAAAGTGAGTGCTCTCACCGTAAAATAACGTAAAAAGTACAGAGCATCAAGTTGAATGCGAATAACAGTAGCTGCTTGCAAGATCATGCCATTTATTGGCCGTACCTCTATCTGTGATCGGGACGGCTGCTTTGGTGAAAGTGAGTGCTCTCACTGTAAAATAACGTAAAAAGTACAGTGCACCAAGTTGAATGCAGGTCAAGCTGACCTGCTTGCACGATCATGCCATTTATTGGCCGTACCTTTATCTGTGATCGGGACTGCTGCTTTGATGAAAGTGAGTGGTATCAGTGTAAAATAACGTAAAAAGTACAGAGCATCCAGCTGAATGCGAATAACAGTAGCTGCTTGCAAGATCATGCCATTTATTGGCCGTACCTCTATCTGTGATCGGGACGGCTGCTTTGGTGAAAGTGAGTGCTCTCACTGTAAAATAACGTAAAAAGTACAGAGCATCAAGTTGAATGCGAATAACAGTAGCTGCTTGCAAGATCATGCCATTTATTGGCCGTACCTTTATCTGTGATCGGGACTGCTGCTTTGATGAAAGTGAGTGTTCTCACTGTAAAATAACGTAAAAAGTACAATGCACCAAGTTGAATGCAGGTCAAGCTGACCTGCTTGCAAGGTCATGCCATTTATTGGCCTTACCTCTATCTGTGATCGGGACGGCTGCTTTGGTGAAAGTGAGTGCTATCACTGTAAAATAACGTAAAAAGTACAGTGCACCAAGTTGAATGCAGGTCAAGCTGACCTGCTTGCACGATCATGCCATTTATTGGCCGTACCTTTATCTGTGATCGGGACTGCTGCTTTGATGAAAGTGAGTGCTATCACTGTAAAATAACGTAAAAAGTACAGAGCATCAAGTTGAATGCGAATAACAGTAGCTGCTTGCAAGATCATGCCATTTATTGGCCGTACCTTTATCTGTGATCAGGGCTGCTGCTTTGATGAAAGTGAGTGCTCTCACTGTAAAATAACGTAAAAAGTACAGTGCACCAAGTTGAATGCAGGTCAAGCTGACCTGCTTGCAAGGTCATGCCATTTATTGGCCGTACCTCTATCTGTGATCGGGACGGCTGCTTTGGTGAAAGTGAGTGCTCTCACTGTAAAATCACGTAAAAAGTACAGAGCATCCAGTTGAATGCGAATAACAGTAGCTGCTTGCAAGATCATGCCATTTATAGGCCGTACCTTTATCTGTGATCGGGACTGCTGCTTTGATGAAAGAGAGTGTTCTCACTGTAAAATAACGTAAAAAGTACAGTGCATCAAGTTGAATGCAGGTCAAGTTGACCTGCTTCCAAGGTCATGCCATTTATTGGCCATACCTTTATCCGTGATCAGGACTGCTGCTTTGATGAAAGTGAGTGCTCTCACTGTAAAATCCAGTAGAAAGTACAGAGCATCAAGTTGAATGCGAATAACAGTAGCTGCTTGCAAGATCATGCCATTTATTGGCCGTACCTTTATCTGTGATCGGGACTGCTGCTTTGATGAAAGTGAGTGCTATCACTGTAAAATAACGTAAAAAGTACAGAGCATCAAGTTGAATGCGAATAACAGTAGCTGCTTGCAAGATCATGCCATTTATTGGCCGTACCTTTATCTGTGATCGGGGCTGCTGCTTTGATGAAAGTGAGTGCTATCACTGTAAAATAACGTAAAAAGTACAGAGCATCAAGTTGAATGCGAATAACAGTAGCTGCTTGCAAGATCATGCCATTTATTGGCCGTACCTCTATCTGTGATCGGGACGGCTGCTTTGGTGAAAGTGAGTGCTCTCACTGTAAAATAACGTAAAAAGTACAGTGCACCAAGTTGAATGCAGGTCAAGCTGACCTGCTTGCACGATCATGCCATTTATTGGCCGTACCTTTATCTGTGATCGGGACTGCTGCTTTGATGAAAGTGAGTGGTATCAGTGTAAAATAACGTAAAAAGTACAGAGCATCCAGTTGAATGCGAATAACAGTAGCTGCTTGCAAGATCATGCCATTTATTGGCCGTACCTTTATCTGTGATCAGGGCTGCTGCTTTGATGAAAGTGAGTGCTCTCACTGTAAAATAACGTAAAAAGTACAGTCCACCAAGTTGAATGCAGGTCAAGCTGACCTGCTTGCAAGGTCATGCCATTTATTGGCCGTACCTCTATCTGTGATCGGGACGGCTGCTTTGGTGAAAGTGAGTGCTCTCACTGTAAAATCACGTAAAAAGTACAGAGCATCAAGTTGAATGCGAATAACAGTAGCTGCTTGCAAGATCATGCCATTTATTGGCCGTACCTTTATCTGTGATCGGGACTGCTGCTTTGATGAAAGTGAGTGTTCTCACTGTAAAATAACGTAAAAAGTACAATGCACCAAGTTGAATGCAGGTCAAGCTGACCTGCTTGCAAGGTCATGCCATTTATTGGCCGTACCTCTATCTGTGATCGGGACGGCTGCTTTGGTGAAAGTGAGTGCTATCACTGTAAAATAACGTAAAAAGTACAGAGCATCCAGTTGAATGCGAATAACAGTAGCTGCTTGCAAGATCATGCCATTTATAGGCCGTACCTCTATCTGTGATCGGGACGGCTGCTTTGGTGAAAGTGAGTGCTCTCACTGTAAAATAACGTAAAAAGTACAGAGCATCCAGTTGAATGCGAATAACAGTAGCTGCTTGCAAGATCATGCCATTTATAGGCCGTACCTTTATCTGTGATCGGGACTGCTGCTTTGATGAAAGTGAGTGCTCTCACTGTAAAATAACCTAAAAAGTACAGAGCATCCAGTTGAATGCGAATAACAGTAGCTGCTTGCAAGATCATGCCATTTATAGGCCGTACCTTTATCTGTGATCGGGACTGCTGCTTTGATGAAAGAGAGTGTTCTCACTGTAAAATAACGTAAAAAGTACAGTGCATCAAGTTGAATGCAGGTCAAGTTGACCTGCTTGCAAGGTCATGCCATTTATTGGCCGTACCTCTATCTGTGATCGGGACTGCTGCTTTGATGAAAGTGAGTGCTCTCACCGTAAAATAACGTAAAAAGTACAGAGCATCCAGTTGAATGCGAATAACAGTAGCTGCTTGCAAGATCATGCCATTTATTGGCCCAACCTTTATCTGTGATCGGGACGGCTGCTTTGATCAAAGTGAGTGCTCTCACTGTAAAATAAGGTAAAAAGTACAGAGCATCAAGTTGAATGCGAATAACAGCAGCTGCTTGCAAGATCATGCCACTTATTCGCCATACCTTTATCTGTGATCGGGACTGCTGCTTTGCTGAAAGTGAGTGTTCTCACTGTAAAATAACGTAAAAAGTACAGTGCATCAAGTTGAATGCAGGTCAAGTTGACCTGCTTCCAAGGTCATGCCATTTATTGGCCATACCTTTATCCGTGATCAGGACTGCTGCTTTGATGAAAGTGAGTGCTCTCACTGTAAAATCCAGTAGAAAGTACAGAGCATCCAGTTGAATGCGAATAACAGTAGCTGCTTGCAAGATCATGCCATTTATTGGCCGTACCTTTATCTGTGATCAGGGCTGCTGCTTTGATGAAAGTGAGTGCTCTCACTGTAAAATAACGTAAAAAGTACAGTCCACCAAGTTGAATGCAGGTCAAGCTGACCTGCTTGCAAGGTCATGCCATTTATTGGCCGTACCTCTATCTGTGATCGGGACGGCTGCTTTGGTGAAAGTGAGTGCTCTCACTGTAAAATCACGTAAAAAGTACAGAGCATCAAGTTGAATGCGAATAACAGTAGCTGCTTGCAAGATCATGCCATTTATTGGCCGTACCTTTATCTGTGATCGGGACTGCTGCTTTGATGAAAGTGAGTGTTCTCACTGTAAAATAACGTAAAAAGTACAATGCACCAAGTTGAATGCAGGTCAAGCTGACCTGCTTGCAAGGTCATGCCATTTATTGGCCGTACCTCTATCTGTGATCGGGACGGCTGCTTTGGTGAAAGTGAGTGCTATCACTGTAAAATAACGTAAAAAGTACAGAGCATCCAGTTGAATGCGAATAACAGTAGCTGCTTGCAAGATCATGCCATTTATAGGCCGTACCTCTATCTGTGATCGGGACGGCTGCTTTGGTGAAAGTGAGTGCTCTCACTGTAAAATAACGTAAAAAGTACAGAGCATCCAGTTGAATGCGAATAACAGTAGCTGCTTGCAAGATCATGCCATTTATAGGCCGTACCTTTATCTGTGATCGGGACTGCTGCTTTGATGAAAGTGAGTGCTCTCACTGTAAAATAACCTAAAAAGTACAGAGCATCCAGTTGAATGCGAATAACAGTAGCTGCTTGCAAGATCATGCCATTTATAGGCCGTACCTTTATCTGTGATCGGGACTGCTGCTTTGATGAAAGAGAGTGTTCTCACTGTAAAATAACGTAAAAAGTACAGTGCATCAAGTTGAATGCAGGTCAAGTTGACCTGCTTGCAAGGTCATGCCATTTATTGGCCGTACCTCTATCTGTGATCGGGACTGCTGCTTTGATGAAAGTGAGTGCTCTCGCCGTAAAATAACGTAAAAAGTACAGAGCATCCAGTTGAATGCGAATAACAGTAGCTGCTTGCAAGATCATGCCATTTATTGGCCCAACCTTTATCTGTGATCGGGACGGCTGCTTTGATCAAAGTGAGTGCTCTCACTGTAAAATAAGGTAAAAAGTACAGAGCATCAAGTTGAATGCGAATAACAGCAGCTGCTTGCAAGATCATGCCACTTATTCGCCATACCTTTATCTGTGATCGGGACTGCTGCTTTGCTGAAAGTGAGTGTTCTCACTGTAAAATAACGTAAAAAGTACAGTGCATCAAGTTGAATGCAGGTCAAGTTGACCTGCTTCCAAGGTCATGCCATTTATTGGCCATACCTTTATCCGTGATCAGGACTGCTGCTTTGATGAAAGTGAGTGCTCTCACTGTAAAATCCAGTAGAAAGTACAGAGCATCAAGTTGAATGCGAATAACAGTAGCTGCTTGCAAGATCATGCCATTTATTGGCCGTACCTTTATCTGTGATCGGGACTGCTGCTTTGATGAAAGTGAGTGCTATCACTGTAAAATAACCTAAAAAGTACAGAGCATCCAGTTGAATGCGAATAACAGTAGCTGCTTGCAAGATCATGCCATTTATAGGCCGTACCTTTATCTGTGATCGGGACTGCTGCTTTGATGAAAGAGAGTGTTCTCACTGTAAAATAACGTAAAAAGTACAGTGCATCAAGTTGAATGCAGGTCAAGTTGACCTGCTTGCAAGGTCATGCCATTTATTGGCCGTACCTTTATCTGTGATCGTGACTGCTGCTTTGATGAAAGTGAGTGCTCTCACCGTAAAATAACGTAAAAAGTACAGAGCATCCAGTTGAATGCGAATAACAGTAGCTGCTTGCAAGATCATGCCATTTATAGGCCGTACCTTTATCTGTGATCGGGACTGCTGCTTTGATGAAAGAGAGTGTTCTCACTGTAAAATAACGTAAAAAGTACAGTGCATCAAGTTGAATGCAGGTCAAGTTGACCTGCTTCCAAGGTCATGCCATTTATTGGCCATACCTTTATCCGTGATCAGGACTGCTGCTTTGATGAAAGTGAGTGCTCTCACTGTAAAATCCAGTAGAAAGTACAGAGCATCAAGTTGAATGCGAATAACAGTAGCTGCTTGCAAGATCATGCCATTTATTGGCCGTACCTTTATCTGTGATCGGGACTGCTGCTTTGATGAAAGTGAGTGCTATCACTGTAAAATAACGTAAAAAGTACAGAGCATCAAGTTGAATGCGAATAACAGTAGCTGCTTGCAAGATCATGCCATTTATTGGCCGTACCTTTATCTGTGATCGGGGTTGCTGCTTTGATGAAAGTGAGTGCTATCACTGTAAAATAACGTAAAAAGTACAGTGCACCAAGTTGAATGCAGGTCAAGTTGACCTGCTTGCAAGGTCATGCCATTTATTGGCCGTACCTCTATCTGTGATCGGGACGGCTGCTTTGGTGAAAGTGAGTGCTATCACTGTAAAATAACGTAAAAAGTACAGTGCACCAAGTTGAATGCAGGTCAAGCTGACCTGCTTGCAAGGTCATGCCATTTATTGGCCGTACCTCTATCTGTGATCGGGACGGCTGCTTTGGTGAAAGTGAGTGCTCTCACTGTAAAATCACGTAAAAAGTACAGAGCATCAAGTTGAATGCGAATAACAGTAGCTGCTTGCAAGATCATGCCATTTATTGGCCGTACCTTTATCTGTGATCGGGGCTGCTGCTTTGATGAAAGTGAGTGCTATCACTGTAAAATAACGTAAAAAGTACAGTGCACCAAGTTGAATGCAGGTCAAGTTGACCTGCTTGCAAGGTCATGCCATTTATAGGCCGTACCTTTATCTGTGATCGGGACTGCTGCTTTGATGAAAGAGAGTGTTCTCACTGTAAAATAACGTAAAAAGTACAGTGCACCAAGTTGAATGAAGGTCAAGCTGACCTGCTTGCAAGGTCATGCCATTTATTGGCCGTACCTTTATCTGTGATCGGGACTGCTGCTTTGATGAAAGTTAGTGCTCTCACTGTAAAATTACGTAAAAAGTACAAAGCATCAAGTTGAATGCGGGTCAAGTTGACCTGCTTGCAAGGTCATGCCATTTATTTGCCGTACCTTTATCTGTGATCGGGACTGCTGCTTTGATGAAAGTGAGTGCTCTCACTGTAAAATTACGTAAAAAGTACAAAGCATCATGTTGAATGCGGGTCAAGTTGACCTGCTTGCAAGGTCATGCCATTTATTTGCCGTACCTTTATCTGCGATCGGAACTGCTGCTTTGCTGAAAGTGAGTGCTCTCACCGTAAAATAACGTAAAAAGTACAGAGCATCAAGTTGAATGCGAATAACAGTAGCTGCTTGCAAGATCATGCCATTTATTGGCCCAACCTTTATCTGTGATCGGGACGGCTGCTTTGATGAAAGTGAGTGCTCTCACTGTAAAATAACGTAAAAAGTACAGAGCATCCAGTTGAATGCGAATAACAGTAGCTGCTTGCAAGATCATGCCATTTATAGGCTGTACCTTTATCTGTGATCGGGACTGCTGCTTTGATGAAAGTGAGTGCTCTCACTGTAAAATAAGGTAGAGTACAGAGCATCAAGTTGAATGCGAATAACAGCAGCTGCTTGCAAGATCATGCGACTTATTCGCCATACCTTTATCTGTGATCGGGACTGCTGCTTTGATGAAAGTGAGTGCTCTCACTGTCAAATAAGGTAAAAAGTACAGAGCATCCAGCTGAATGCGAATAACAGTAGCTGCTTGCAAGATCATGCCATTTATTTGCCGTACCTTTATCTGTGATCGGGACTGCTGCTTTGATGAAAGTGAGTGCTCTCACTGTCAAATAAGGTAAAAAGTACAGAGCATCCAGCTGAATGCGAATAACAGTAGCTGCTTGCAAGATCATGCCATTTATTTGCCGTACCTTTATCTGTGATCGGGACTGCTGCTTTGATGAAAGTGAGTGCTCTCACCGTAAAATAACGTAAAAAGTACAGAGCATCAAGTTGAATGCGAATAACAGTAGCTGCTTGCAAGATCATGCCATTTATTGCCCCAACCTTTATCTGTGATCGGGACGGCTGCTTTGATGAAAGTGAGTGGTATCAGTGTAAAATAACGTAAAAAGTACAGAGCATCCAGCTGAATGCGAATAACAGTAGCTGCTTGCAAGATCATGCCATTTATTTGCCGTACCTTTATCTGTGATCGGGACTGCTGCTTTGATGAAAGTGAGTGCTCTCACCGTAAAATAACGTAAAAAGTACAGAGCATCAAGTTGAATGCGAATAACAGTAGCTGCTTGCAAGATCATGCCATTTATTGGCCGTACCTCTATCTGTGATCGGGACGGCTGCTTTGGTGAAAGTGAGTGCTCTCACTGTAAAATAACGTAAAAAGTACAGAGCATCAAGTTGAATGCGAATAACAGTAGCTGCTTGCAAGATCATGCCATTTATTGGCCGTACCTTTATCTGTGATCGGGACTGCTGCTTTGATGAAAGTGAGTGCTCTCACCGTAAAATAACGTAAAAAGTACAGAGCATCAAGTTGAATGCGAATAACAGTAGCTGCTTGCAAGATCATGCCATTTATTGCCCCAACCTTTATCTGTGATCGGGACGGCTGCTTTGATGAAAGTGAGTGGTATCAGTGTAAAATAACGTAAAAAGTACAGAGCATCCAGCTGAATGCGAATAACAGTAGCTGCTTGCAAGATCATGCCATTTATTTGCCGTACCTTTATCTGTGATCGGGACTGCTGCTTTGATGAAAGTGAGTGCTCTCACCGTAAAATAACGTAAAAAGTACAGAGCATCAAGTTGAATGCGAATAACAGTAGCTGCTTGCAAGATCATGCCATTTATTGGCCCAACCTTTATCTGTGATCGGGACGGCTGCTTTGATGAAAGTGAGTGGTATCAGTGTAAAATAACGTAAAAAGTACAGAGCATCCAGCTGAATGCGAATAACAGTAGCTGCTTGCAAGATCATGCCATTTATTGGCCGTACCTTTATCTGTGATCGGGACTGCTGCTTTGATGAAAGTGAGTGCTATCACTGTAAAATAACCTAAAAAGTACAGTGCATCAAGTTGAATGCAGGTCAAGTTGACCTGCTTGCAAGGTCATGCCATTTATTGGCCGTACCTTTATCTGTGATCGGGACTGCTGCTTTGATGAAAGTGAGTGCTCTCACCGTAAAATAACGTAAAAAGTACAGAGCATCAAGTTGAATGCGAATAACAGTAGCTGCTTGCAAGATCATGCCATTTATTGGCCCAACCTTTATCTGTGATTGGGACTGCTGCTTTGATGAAAGTGAGTGCTCTCACCGTAAAATAACGTAAAAAGTACAGAGCATCAAGTTGAATGCGAATAACAGTAGCTGCTTGCAAGATCATGCCATTTATTGGCCCAACCTTTATCTGTGATCGGGACGGCTGCTTTGATCAAAGTGAGTGCTCTCACTGTAAAATAAGGTAAAAAGTACAGAGCATCAAGTTGAATGCGAATAACAGCAGCTGCTTGCAAGATCATGCCACTTATTCGCCATACCTTTATCCGTGATCGGGACTGCTGCTTTGCTGAAAGTGAGTGTTCTCACTGTAAAATAACGTAAAAAGTACAGTGCATCAAGTTGACCTGCTTCCAAGGTCATGCCATTTATTGGCCATACCTTTATCCGTGATCAGGACTGCTGCTTTGATGAAAGTGAGTGCTCTCACTGTAAAATCCAGTAGAAAGTACAGAGCATCAAGTTGAATGCGAATAACAGTAGCTGCTTGCAAGATCATGCCATTTATTGGCCGTACCTTTATCTGTGATCGGGACTGCTGCTTTGATGAAAGTGAGTGCTATCACTGTAAAATAACGTAAAAAGTACAGAGCATCAAGTTGAATGCGAATAACAGTAGCTGCTTGCAAGATCATGCCATTTATTGGCCGTACCTTTATCTGTGATCGGGGCTGCTGCTTTGATGAAAGTGAGTGCTATCACTGTAAAATAACGTAAAAAGTACAGAGCATCAAGTTGAATGCGAATAACAGTAGCTGCTTGCAAGATCATGCCATTTATTGGCCGTACCTTTATCTGTGATCGGGACTGCTGCTTTGATGAAAGTGAGTGTTCTCACTGTAAAATAACGTAAAAAGTACAGTGCAGCAAGTTGAATGCAGGTCAAGCTGACCTGCTTGCACGATCATGCCATTTATTGGCCGTACCTTTATCTGTGATCGGGACTGCTGCTTTGATGAAAGTGAGTGGTATCAGTGTAAAATAACGTAAAAAGTACAGAGCATCCAGCTGAATGCGAATAACAGTAGCTGCTTGCAAGATCATGCCATTTATTTGCCGTACCTTTATCTGTGATCGGGACTGCTGCTTTGATGAAAGTGAGTGCTCTCACCGTAAAATAACGTAAAAAGTACAGAGCATCAAGTTGAATGCGAATAACAGTAGCTGCTTGCAAGATCATGCCATTTATTGGCCGTACCTCTATCTGTGATCGGGACGGCTGCTTTGGTGAAAGTGAGTGCTCTCACTGTAAAATAACGTAAAAAGTACAGAGCATCAAGTTGAATGCGAATAACAGTAGCTGCTTGCAAGATCATGCCATTTATTGGCCGTACCTTTATCTGTGATCGGGACTGCTGCTTTGATGAAAGTGAGTGTTCTCACTGTAAAATAACGTAAAAAGTACAATGCACCAAGTTGAATGCAGGTCAAGCTGACCTGCTTGCAAGGTCATGCCATTTATTGGCCTTACCTCTATCTGTGATCGGGACGGCTGCTTTGGTGAAAGTGAGTGCTATCACTGTAAAATAACGTAAAAAGTACAGTGCACCAAGTTGAATGCAGGTCAAGCTGACCTGCTTGCACGATCATGCCATTTATTGGCCGTACCTTTATCTGTGATCGGGACTGCTGCTTTGATGAAAGTGAGTGCTATCACTGTAAAATAACGTAAAAAGTACAGAGCATCAAGTTGAATGCGAATAACAGGAGCTGCTTGCAAGATCATGCCATTTATTGGCCGTACCTTTATCTGTGATCAGGGCTGCTGCTTTGATGAAAGTGAGTGCTCTCACTGTAAAATAACGTAAAAAGTACAGTGCACCAAGTTGAATGCAGGTCAAGCTGACCTGCTTGCAAGGTCATGCCATTTATTGGCCGTACCTCTATCTGTGATCGGGACGGCTGCTTTGGTGAAAGTGAGTGCTCTCACTGTAAAATCACGTAAAAAGTACAGAGCATCAAGTTGAATGCGAATAACAGTAGCTGCTTGCAAGATCATGCCATTTATTGGCCGTACCTTTATCTGTGATCGGGACTGCTGCTTTGATGAAAGTGAGTGTTCTCACTGTAAAATAACGTAAAAAGTACAATGCACCAAGTTGAATGCAGGTCAAGCTGACCTGCTTGCAAGGTCATGCCATTTATTGGCCGTACCTCTATCTGTGATCGGGACGGCTGCTTTGGTGAAAGTGAGTGCTATCACTGTAAAATAACGTAAAAAGTACAGAGCATCCAGTTGAATGCGAATAACAGTAGCTGCTTGCAAGATCATGCCATTTATAGGCCGTACCTCTATCTGTGATCGGGACGGCTGCTTTGGTGAAAGTGAGTGCTCTCACTGTAAAATAACGTAAAAAGTACAGAGCATCAAGTTGAATGCGAATAACAGTAGCTGCTTGCAAGATCATGCCATTTATTGGCCGTACCTTTATCTGTGATCGGGACTGCTGCTTTGATGAAAGTGAGTGCTCTCACTGTAAAATAACCTAAAAAGTACAGAGCATCCAGTTGAATGCGAATAACAGTAGCTGCTTGCAAGATCATGCCATTTATAGGCCGTACCTTTATCTGTGATCGGGACTGCTGCTTTCATGAAAGAGAGTGTTCTCACTGTAAAATAACGTAAAAAGTACAGTGCATCAAGTTGAATGCAGGTCAAGTTGACCTGCTTGCAAGGTCATGCCATTTATTGGCCGTACCTCTATCTGTGATCGGGACTGCTGCTTTGATGAAAGTGAGTGCTCTCACCGTAAAATAACGTAAAAAGTACAGAGCATCCAGTTGAATGCGAATAACAGTAGCTGCTTGCAAGATCATGCCATTTATTGGCCCAACCTTTATCTGTGATCGGGACGGCTGCTTTGATCAAAGTGAGTGCTCTCACTGTAAAATAAGGTAAAAAGTACAGAGCATCAAGTTGAATGCGAATAACAGCAGCTGCTTGCAAGATCATGCCACTTATTCGCCATACCTTTATCTGTGATCGGGACTGCTGCTTTGCTGAAAGTGAGTGTTCTCACTGTAAAATAACGTAAAAAGTACAGTGCATCAAGTTGAATGCAGGTCAAGTTGACCTGCTTCCAAGGTCATGCCATTTATTGGCCATACCTTTATCCGTGATCAGGACTGCTGCTTTGATGAAAGTGAGTGCTCTCACTGTAAAATCCAGTAGAAAGTACAGAGCATCAAGTTGAATGCGAATAACAGTAGCTGCTTGCAAGATCATGCCATTTATTGGCCGTACCTTTATCTGTGATCGGGACTGCTGCTTTGATGAAAGTGAGTGCTATCACTGTAAAATAACCTAAAAAGTACAGAGCATCCAGTTGAATGCGAATAACAGTAGCTGCTTGCAAGATCATGCCATTTATAGGCCGTACCTTTATCTGTGATCGGGACTGCTGCTTTGATGAAAGAGAGTGTTCTCACTGTAAAATAACGTAAAAAGTACAGTGCATCAAGTTGAATGCAGGTCAAGTTGACCTGCTTGCAAGGTCATGCCATTTATTGGCCGTACCTCTATCTGTGATCGGGACTGCTGCTTTGATGAAAGTGAGTGCTCTCACCGTAAAATAACGTAAAAAGTACAGAGCATCAAGTTGAATGCGAATAACAGTAGCTGCTTGCAAGATCATGCCATTTATTGGCCCAACCTTTATCTGTGATCGGGACGGCTGCTTTGATCAAAGTGAGTGCTCTCACTGTAAAATAAGGTAAAAAGTACAGAGCATCAAGTTGAATGCGAATAACAGTAGCTGCTTGCAAGATCATGCCATTTATTCGCCATACCTTTATCTGTGATCGGGACTGCTGCTTTGATGAAAGTGAGTGCTCTCACTGTAAAATAAGGTAAAAAGGACAGAGCATCAAGTTGAATGCGAATAACAGCAGCTGCTTGCAAGATCATGCCACTTATTCGCCATACCTTTATCTGTGATCGGGACTGCTGCTTTGCTGAAAGTGAGTGTTCTCACTGTAAAATAACGTAAAAAGTACAGTGCATCAAGTTGAATGCAGGTCAAGTTGACCTGCTTGCAAGGTCATGCCATTTATTGGCCATACCTTTATCCGTGATCAGGACTGCTGCTTTGATGAAAGTGAGTGCTCTCACTGTAAAGTCCAGTAGAAAGTACAGAGCATCAAGTTGAATGCGAATAACAGCAGCTGCTTGCAAGATCATGCCATTTATAGGCCGTACCTCTATCTGTGATCGGGACGGCTGCTTTGGTGAAAGTGAGTGCTCTCACTGTAAAATAACGTAAAAAGTACAGAGCATCAAGTTGAATGCGAATAACAGGAGCTGCTTGCAAGATCATGCCATTTATTGGCCGTACCTTTATCTGTGATCAGGGCTGCTGCTTTGATGAAAGTGAGTGCTCTCACTGTAAAATAACGTAAAAAGTACAGTGCACCAAGTTGAATGCAGGTCAAGCTGACCTGCTTGCAAGGTCATGCCATTTATTGGCCGTACCTCTATCTGTGATCGGGACGGCTGCTTTGGTGAAAGTGAGTGCTCTCACTGTAAAATCACGTAAAAAGTACAGAGCATCAAGTTGAATGCGAATAACAGTAGCTGCTTGCAAGATCATGCCATTTATTGGCCGTACCTTTATCTGTGATCGGGACTGCTGCTTTGATGAAAGTGAGTGTTCTCACTGTAAAATAACGTAAAAAGTACAATGCACCAAGTTGAATGCAGGTCAAGCTGACCTGCTTGCAAGGTCATGCCATTTATTGGCCGTACCTCTATCTGTGATCGGGACGGCTGCTTTGGTGAAAGTGAGTGCTATCACTGTAAAATAACGTAAAAAGTACAGAGCATCCAGTTGAATGCGAATAACAGTAGCTGCTTGCAAGATCATGCCATTTATAGGCCGTACCTCTATCTGTGATCGGGACGGCTGCTTTGGTGAAAGTGAGTGCTCTCACTGTAAAATAACGTAAAAAGTACAGAGCATCAAGTTGAATGCGAATAACAGTAGCTGCTTGCAAGATCATGCCATTTATTGGCCGTACCTTTATCTGTGATCGGGACTGCTGCTTTGATGAAAGTGAGTGCTCTCACTGTAAAATAACCTAAAAAGTACAGAGCATCCAGTTGAATGCGAATAACAGTAGC
Source organism: Ectemnius cavifrons (assembly GCA_964023945.1). Lineage (NCBI taxonomy): Eukaryota > Metazoa > Arthropoda > Insecta > Hymenoptera > Crabronidae > Ectemnius > Ectemnius cavifrons. The sequence goes on from OZ030377.1 coordinate 5,691,150, forward strand.
TGCTTGCAAGATCATGCCATTTATAGGCCGTACCTTTATCTGTGATCGGGACTGCTGCTTTGATGAAAGAGAGTGTTCTCACTGTAAAATAACGTAAAAAGTACAGTGCATCAAGTTGAATGCAGGTCAAGTTGACCTGCTTGCAAGGTCATGCCATTTATTGGCCGTACCTCTATCTGTGATCGGGACTGCTGCTTTGATGAAAGTGAGTGCTCTCACCGTAAAATAACGTAAAAAGTACAGAGCATCAAGTTGAATGCGAATAACAGTAGCTGCTTGCAAGATCATGCCATTTATTGGCCCAACCTTTATCTGTGATCGGGACGGCTGCTTTGATCAAAGTGAGTGCTCTCACTGTAAAATAAGGTAAAAAGTACAGAGCATCAAGTTGAATGCGAATAACAGCAGCTGCTTGCAAGATCATGCCACTTATTCGCCATACCTTTATCTGTGATCGGGACTGCTGCTTTGCTGAAAGTGAGTGTTCTCACTGTAAAATAACGTAAAAAGTACAGTGCATCAAGTTGAATGCAGGTCAAGTTGACCTGCTTCCAAGGTCATGCCATTTATTGGCCATACCTTTATCCGTGATCAGGACTGCTGCTTTGATGAAAGTGAGTGCTCTCACTGTAAAATCCAGTAGAAAGTACAGAGCATCAAGTTGAATGCGAATAACAGTAGCTGCTTGCAAGATCATGCCATTTATTCGCCATACCTTTATCTGTGATCGGGACTGCTGCTTTGATGAAAGTGAGTGCTCTCACTGTAAAATAAGGTAAAAAGGACAGAGCATCAAGTTGAATGCGAATAACAGCAGCTGCTTGCAAGATCATGCCACTTATTCGCCATACCTTTATCTGTGATCGGGACTGCTGCTTTGCTGAAAGTGAGTGTTCTCACTGTAAAATAACGTAAAAAGTACAGTGCATCAAGTTGAATGCAGGTCAAGTTGACCTGCTTGCAAGGTCATGCCATTTATTGGCCATACCTTTATCCGTGATCAGGACTGCTGCTTTGATGAAAGTGAGTGCTCTCACTGTAAAGTCCAGTAGAAAGTACAGAGCATCAAGTTGAATGCGAATAACAGTAGCTGCTTGCAAGATCATGCCATTTATTTGCCGTACCTTTATCTGTGATCGGGACTGCTGCTTTGATGAAAGTGAGTGCTCTCACTGTCAAATAAGGTAAAAAGTACAGAGCATCCAGCTGAATGCGAATAACAGTAGCTGCTTGCAAGATCATGCCATTTATTTGCCGTACCTTTATCTGTGATCGGGACTGCTGCTTTGATGAAAGTGAGTGCTCTCACCGTAAAATAACGTAAAAAGTACAGAGCATCAAGTTGAATGCGAATAACAGTAGCTGCTTGCAAGATCATGCCATTTATTGCCCCAACCTTTATCTGTGATCGGGACGGCTGCTTTGATGAAAGTGAGTGGTATCAGTGTAAAATAACGTAAAAAGTACAGAGCATCCAGCTGAATGCGAATAACAGTAGCTGCTTGCAAGATCATGCCATTTATTTGCCGTACCTTTATCTGTGATCGGGACTGCTGCTTTGATGAAAGTGAGTGCTCTCACCGTAAAATAACGTAAAAAGTACAGAGCATCAAGTTGAATGCGAATAACAGTAGCTGCTTGCAAGATCATGCCATTTATTGGCCGTACCTCTATCTGTGATCGGGACGGCTGCTTTGGTGAAAGTGAGTGCTCTCACTGTAAAATAACGTAAAAAGTACAGAGCATCAAGTTGAATGCGAATAACAGTAGCTGCTTGCAAGATCATGCCATTTATTGGCCGTACCTTTATCTGTGATCGGGACTGCTGCTTTGATGAAAGTGAGTGCTATCACTGTAAAATAACGTAAAAAGTACAGTGTACCAAGTTGAATGCAGGTCAAGCTGACCTGCTTGCACGATCATGCCATTTATAGGCCGTACCTCTATCTGTGATCGGGACGGCTGCTTTGGTGAAAGTGACTGCTCTCACTGTAAAATAACGTAAAAAGTACAGAGCATCAAGTTGAATGCGAATAACAGTAGCTGCTTGCAAGATCATGCCATTTATTGGCCGTACCTTTATCTGTGATCGGGACTGCTGCTTTGATGAAAGTGAGTGCTCTCACTGTAAAAGAACCTAAAAAGTACAGAGCATCCAGTTGAATGCGAATAACAGTAGCTGCTTGCAAGATCATGCCATTTATAGGCCGTACCTTTATCTGTGATCGGGACTGCTGCTTTGATGAAAGAGAGTGTTCTCACTGTAAAATAACGTAAAAAGTACAGTGCATCAAGTTGAATGCAGGTCAAGTTGACCTGCTTGCAAGGTCATGCCATTTATTGGCCGTACCTCTATCTGTGATCGGGACTGCTGCTTTGATGAAAGTGAGTGCTCTCACCGTAAAATAACGTAAAAAGTACAGAGCATCAAGTTGAATGCGAATAACAGTAGCTGCTTGCAAGATCATGCCATTTATTGGCCCAACCTTTATCTGTGATCGGGACGGCTGCTTTGATCAAAGTGAGTGCTCTCACTGTAAAATAAGGTAAAAAGTACAGAGCATCAAGTTGAATGCGAATAACAGCAGCTGCTTGCAAGATCATGCCACTTATTCGCCATACCTTTATCTGTGATCGGGACTGCTGCTTTGCTGAAAGTGAGTGTTCTCACTGTAAAATAACGTAAAAAGTACAGTGCATCAAGTTGAATGCAGGTCAAGTTGACCTGCTTCCAAGGTCATGCCATTTATTGGCCATACCTTTATCCGTGATCAGGACTGCTGCTTTGATGAAAGTGAGTGCTCTCACTGTAAAATCCAGTAGAAAGTACAGAGCATCAAGTTGAATGCGAATAACAGTAGCTGCTTGCAAGATCATGCCATTTATTGGCCGTACCTTTATCTGTGATCGGGACTGCTGCTTTGATGAAAGTGAGTGCTCTCACTGTAAAATAACCTAAAAAGTACAGAGCATCCATTTGAATGCGAATAACAGTAGCTGCTTGCAAGATCATGCCATTTATAGGCCGTACCTTTATCTGTGATTGGGACTGCTGCTTTGATGAAAGAGAGTGTTCTCACTGTAAAATAACGTAAAAAGTACAGTGCATCAAGTTGAATGCAGGTCAAGTTGACCTGCTTGCAAGGTCATGCCATTTATTGCCCGTACCTTTATCTGTGATCGGGGCTGCTGCTTTGACGAAAGTGAGTGCTCTCACTGTAAAATAACGTAAAAAGTACAGTGCACCAAGTTGAATGCAGGTCAAGTTGACCTGCTTGCAAGGTCATGCCATTTATTGGCCGTACCTCTATCTGTGATCGGGACTGCTGCTTTGATGAAAGTGAGTGCTCTCACCGTAAAATAACGTAAAAAGTACAGAGCATCCAGTTGAATGCGAATAACAGTAGCTGCTTGCAAGATCATGCCATTTATTGGCCCAACCTTTATCTGTGATCGGGACGGCTGCTTTGATCAAAGTGAGTGCTCTCACTGTAAAGTCCAGTAGAAAGTACAGAGCATCAAGTTGAATGCGAATAACAGTAGCTGCTTGCAAGATCATGCCATTTATTTGCCGTACCTTTATCTGTGATCGGGACTGCTGCTTTGATGAAAGTGAGTGCTCTCACTGTCAAATAAGGTAAAAAGTACAGAGCATCCAGCTGAATGCGAATAACAGTAGCTGCTTGCAAGATCATGCCATTTATTTGCCGTACCTTTATCTGTGATCGGGACTGCTGCTTTGATGAAAGTGAGTGCTCTCACCGTAAAATAACGTAAAAAGTACAGAGCATCCAGCTGAATGCGAATAACAGTAGCTGCTTGCAAGATCATGCCATTTATTTGCCGTACCTTTATCTGTGATCGGGACTGCTGCTTTGATGAAAGTGAGTGCTCTCACCGTAAAATAACGTAAAAAGTACAGAGCATCAAGTTGAATGCGAATAACAGTAGCTGCTTGCAAGATCATGCCATTTATTGGCCGTACCTCTATCTGTGATCGGGACGGCTGCTTTGGTGAAAGTGAGTGCTATCACTGTAAAATAACGTAAAAAGTACAGAGCATCAAGTTGAATGCGAATAACAGTAGCTGCTTGCAAGATCATGCCATTTATTGGCCGTACCTTTATCTGTGATCGGGGCTGCTGCTTTGATGAAAGTGAGTGCTCTCACTGTAAAATAACGTAAAAAGTACAGTGCACCAAGTTGAATGCAGGTCAAGCTGACCTGCTTGCAAGGTCATGCCATTTATTGGCAGTACCTCTATCTGTGATCGGGACGGCTGCTTTGGTGAAAGTGAGTGCTCTCACTGTAAAATCACGTAAAAAGTACAGAGCATCAAGTTGAATGCGAATAACAGTAGCTGCTTGCAAGATCATGCCATTTATTGGCCGTACCTTTATCTGTGATCGGGACTGCTGCTTTGATGAAAGTGAGTGCTATCACTGTAAAATAACGTAAAAAGTACAGAGCATCAAGTTGAATGCGAATAACAGTAGCTGCTTGCAAGATCATGCCATTTATTGGCCGTACCTTTATCTGTGATCGGGGCTGCTGCTTTGATGAAAGTGAGTGCTCTCACTGTAAAATAACGTAAAAAGTACAGTGCACCAAGTTGAATGCAGGTCAAGCTGACCTGCTTGCAAGGTCATGCCATTTATTGGCCGTACCTCTATCTGTGATCGGGACGGCTGCTTTGGTGAAAGTGAGTGCTCTCACTGTAAAATCACGTAAAAAGTACAGAGCATCAAGTTGAATGCGAATAACAGTAGCTGCTTGCAAGATCATGCCATTTATAGGCCGTACCTTTATCTGTGATCGGGACTGCTGCTTTGATGAAAGAGAGTGTTCTCACTGTAAAATAACGTAAAAAGTACAGTGCATCAAGTTGAATGCAGGTCAAGTTGACCTGCTTGCAAGGTCATGCCATTTATTGGCCGTACCTCTATCTGTGATCGGGACTGCTGCTTTGATGAAAGTGAGTGCTCTCACTGTAAAATAAGGTAAAAAGTACAGAGCATCAAGTTGAATGCGAATAACAGCAGCTGCTTGCAAGATCATGCCACTTATTCGCCATACCTTTATCTGTGATCGGGGCTGCTGCTTTGATGAAAGTGAGTGCTCTCACTGTAAAATAACGTAAAAAGTACAGTGCACCAAGTTGAATGCAGGTCAAGCTGACCTGCTTGCAAGGTCATGCCATTTATTGGCCGTACCTCTATCTGTGATCGGGACGGCTGCTTTGGTGAAAGTGAGTGCTCTCACTGTAAAATCACGTAAAAAGTACAGAGCATCAAGTTGAATGCGAATAACAGTAGCTGCTTGCAAGATCATGCCATTTATTGGCCGTACCTTTATCTGTGATCGGGACTGCTGCTTTGATGAAAGTGAGTGTTCTCACTGTAAAATAACGTAAAAAGTACAGTGCATCAAGTTGAATGCAGGTCAAGTTGACCTGCTTGCAAGGTCATGCCATTTATTGGCCATACCTTTATCCGTGATCAGGACTGCTGCTTTGATGAAAGTGAGTGCTCTCACTGTAAAGTCCAGTAGAAAGTACAGAGCATCAAGTTGAATGCGAATAACAGTAGCTGCTTGCAAGATCATGCCATTTATTTGCCGTACCTTTATCTGTGATCGGGACTGCTGCTTTGATGAAAGTGAGTGCTCTCACTGTCAAATAAGGTAAAAAGTACAGAGCATCCAGCTGAATGCGAATAACAGTAGCTGCTTGCAAGATCATGCCATTTATTTGCCGTACCTTTATCTGTGATCGGGACTGCTGCTTTGATGAAAGTGAGTGCTCTCACCGTAAAATAACGTAAAAAGTACAGAGCATCAAGTTGAATGCGAATAACAGTAGCTGCTTGCAAGATCATGCCATTTATTGCCCCAACCTTTATCTGTGATCGGGACGGCTGCTTTGATGAAAGTGAGTGGTATCAGTGTAAAATAACGTAAAAAGTACAGAGCATCCAGCTGAATGCGAATAACAGTAGCTGCTTGCAAGATCATGCCATTTATTTGCCGTACCTTTATCTGTGATCGGGACTGCTGCTTTGATGAAAGTGAGTGCTCTCACCGTAAAATAACGTAAAAAGTACAGAGCATCAAGTTGAATGCGAATAACAGTAGCTGCTTGCAAGATCATGCCATTTATTGGCCGTACCTCTATCTGTGATCGGGACGGCTGCTTTGGTGAAAGTGAGTGCTCTCACTGTAAAATAACGTAAAAAGTACAGAGCATCAAGTTGAATGCGAATAACAGTAGCTGCTTGCAAGATCATGCCATTTATTGGCCGTACCTTTATCTGTGATCGGGACTGCTGCTTTGATGAAAGTGAGTGCTATCACTGTAAAATAACGTAAAAAGTACAGTGCACCAAGTTGAATGCAGGTCAAGCTGACCTGCTTGCACGATCATGCCATTTATAGGCCGTACCTCTATCTGTGATCGGGACGGCTGCTTTGGTGAAAGTGACTGCTCTCACTGTAAAATAACGTAAAAAGTACAGAGCATCAAGTTGAATGCGAATAACAGTAGCTGCTTGCAAGATCATGCCATTTATTGGCCGTACCTTTATCTGTGATCGGGACTGCTGCTTTGATGAAAGTGAGTGCTCTCACTGTAAAAGAACCTAAAAAGTACAGAGCATCCAGTTGAATGCGAATAACAGTAGCTGCTTGCAAGATCATGCCATTTATAGGCCGTACCTTTATCTGTGATCGGGACTGCTGCTTTGATGAAAGAGAGTGTTCTCACTGTAAAATAACGTAAAAAGTACAGTGCATCAAGTTGAATGCAGGTCAAGTTGACCTGCTTGCAAGGTCATGCCATTTATTGCCCGTACCTTTATCTGTGATCGGGGCTGCTGCTTTGACGAAAGTGAGTGCTCTCACTGTAAAATAACGTAAAAAGTACAGTGCACCAAGTTGAATGCAGGTCAAGTTGACCTGCTTGCAAGGTCATGCCATTTATTGGCCGTACCTCTATCTGTGATCGGGACTGCTGCTTTGATGAAAGTGAGTGCTCTCACCGTAAAATAACGTAAAAAGTACAGAGCATCCAGTTGAATGCGAATAACAGTAGCTGCTTGCAAGATCATGCCATTTATTGGCCCAACCTTTATCTGTGATCGGGACGGCTGCTTTGATCAAAGTGAGTGCTCTCACTGTAAAGTCCAGTAGAAAGTACAGAGCATCAAGTTGAATGCGAATAACAGTAGCTGCTTGCAAGATCATGCCATTTATTTGCCGTACCTTTATCTGTGATCGGGACTGCTGCTTTGATGAAAGTGAGTGCTCTCACTGTCAAATAAGGTAAAAAGTACAGAGCATCCAGCTGAATGCGAATAACAGTAGCTGCTTGCAAGATCATGCCATTTATTTGCCGTACCTTTATCTGTGATCGGGACTGCTGCTTTGATGAAAGTGAGTGCTCTCACCGTAAAATAACGTAAAAAGTACAGAGCATCCAGCTGAATGCGAATAACAGTAGCTGCTTGCAAGATCATGCCATTTATTTGCCGTACCTTTATCTGTGATCGGGACTGCTGCTTTGATGAAAGTGAGTGCTCTCACCGTAAAATAACGTAAAAAGTACAGAGCATCAAGTTGAATGCGAATAACAGTAGCTGCTTGCAAGATCATGCCATTTATTGGCCGTACCTCTATCTGTGATCGGGACGGCTGCTTTGGTGAAAGTGAGTGCTATCACTGTAAAATAACGTAAAAAGTACAGAGCATCAAGTTGAATGCGAATAACAGTAGCTGCTTGCAAGATCATGCCATTTATTGGCCGTACCTTTATCTGTGATCGGGGCTGCTGCTTTGATGAAAGTGAGTGCTCTCACTGTAAAATAACGTAAAAAGTACAGTGCACCAAGTTGAATGCAGGTCAAGCTGACCTGCTTGCAAGGTCATGCCATTTATTGGCCGTACCTCTATCTGTGATCGGGACGGCTGCTTTGGTGAAAGTGAGTGCTATCACTGTAAAATAACGTAAAAAGTACAGAGCATCAAGTTGAATGCGAATAACAGTAGCTGCTTGCAAGATCATGCCATTTATTGGCCGTACCTTTATCTGTGATCGGGACTGCTGCTTTGATGAAAGAGAGTGTTCTCACTGTAAAATAACGTAAAAAGTACAGTGCACCAAGTTGAATGAAGGTCAAGCTGACCTGCTTGCAAGGTCATGCCATTTATTGGCCGTACCTTTATCTGTGATCGGGACTGCTGCTTTGATGAAAGTGAGTGCTCTCACTGTAAAATTACGTAAAAAGTACAAAGCATCAAGTTGAATGCGGGTCAAGTTGACCTGCTTGCAAGGTCATGCCATTTATTTGCCGTACCTTTATCTGTGATCGGGACTGCTGCTTTGATGAAAGTGAGTGCTCTCACTGTAAAATTACGTAAAAAGTACAAAGCATCATGTTGAATGCGAATAACAGTAGCTGCTTGCAAGATCATGCCATTTATTGGCCGTACCTTTATCTGTGATCGGGGCTGCTGCTTTGATGAAAGTGAGTGCTCTCACTGTAAAATAACGTAAAAAGTACAGTGCACCAAGTTGAATGCAGGTCAAGCTGACCTGCTTGCAAGGTCATGCCATTTATTGGCCGTACCTCTATCTGTGATCGGGACGGCTGCTTTGGTGAAAGTGAGTGCTCTCACTGTAAAATCACGTAAAAAGTACAGAGCATCAAGTTGAATGCGAATAACAGTAGCTGCTTGCAAGATCATGCCATTTATAGGCCGTACCTTTATCTGTGATCGGGACTGCTGCTTTGATGAAAGAGAGTGTTCTCACTGTAAAATAACGTAAAAAGTACAGTGCATCAAGTTGAATGCAGGTCAAGTTGACCTGCTTGCAAGGTCATGCCATTTATTGGCCGTACCTCTATCTGTGATCGGGACTGCTGCTTTGATGAAAGTGAGTGCTCTCACTGTAAAATAAGGTAAAAAGTACAGAGCATCAAGTTGAATGCGAATAACAGCAGCTGCTTGCAAGATCATGCCACTTATTCGCCATACCTTTATCTGTGATCGGGGCTGCTGCTTTGATGAAAGTGAGTGCTCTCACTGTAAAATAACGTAAAAAGTACAGTGCACCAAGTTGAATGCAGGTCAAGCTGACCTGCTTGCAAGGTCATGCCATTTATTGGCCGTACCTCTATCTGTGATCGGGACGGCTGCTTTGGTGAAAGTGAGTGCTCTCACTGTAAAATCACGTAAAAAGTACAGAGCATCAAGTTGAATGCGAATAACAGTAGCTGCTTGCAAGATCATGCCATTTATTGGCCGTACCTTTATCTGTGATCGGGACTGCTGCTTTGATGAAAGTGAGTGTTCTCACTGTAAAATAACGTAAAAAGTACAATGCACCAAGTTGAATGCAGGTCAAGCTGACCTGCTTGCAAGGTCATGCCATTTATTGGCCGTACCTCTATCTGTGGTCGGGACGGCTGCTTTGGTGAAAGTGTGTGCTATCACTGTAAAATAACGTAAAAAGTACAGAGCATCCAGTTGAATGCGAATAACAGTAGCTGCTTGCAAGATCATGCCATTTATAGGCCGTACCTCTATCTGTGATCGGGACGGCTGCTTTGATGAAAGTGAGTGCTATCACTGTAAAATAACGTAAAAAGTACAGTGCACCAAGTTGAATGCAGGTCAAGTTGACCTGCTTGCAAGGTCATGCCATTTATTGGCCGTACCTCTATCTGTGATCGGGACGGCTGCTTTGGTGAAAGTGAGTGCTCTCACTGTAAAATCACGTAAAAAGTACAGAGCATCAAGTTGAATGCGAATAACAGTAGCTGCTTGCAAGATCATGCCATTTATTGGCCGTACCTTTATCTGTGATCGGGGCTGCTGCTTTGATGAAAGTGAGTGCTATCACTGTAAAATAACGTAAAAAGTACAGTGCACCAAGTTGAATGCAGGTCAAGTTGACCTGCTTGCAAGGTCATGCCATTTATAGGCCGTACCTTTATCTGTGATCGGGACTGCTGCTTTGATGAAAGAGAGTGTTCTCACTGTAAAATAACGTAAAAAGTACAGTGCACCAAGTTGAATGAAGGTCAAGCTGACCTGCTTGCAAGGTCATGCCATTTATTGGCCGTACCTTTATCTGTGATCGGGACTGCTGCTTTGATGAAAGTGAGTGCTCTCACTGTAAAATTACGTAAAAAGTACAAAGCATCAAGTTGAATGCGGGTCAAGTTGACCTGCTTGCAAGGTCATGCCATTTATTTGCCGTACCTTTATCTGTGATCGGGACTGCTGCTTTGATGAAAGTGAGTGCTCTCACTGTAAAATTACGTAAAAAGTACAAAGCATCATGTTGAATGCGAATAACAGTAGCTGCTTGCAAGATCATGCCATTTATTGGCCGTACCTTTATCTGTGATCGGGGCTGCTGCTTTGATGAAAGTGAGTGCTCTCACTGTAAAATAACGTAAAAAGTACAGTGCACCAAGTTGAATGCAGGTCAAGCTGACCTGCTTGCAAGGTCATGCCATTTATTGGCCGTACCTCTATCTGTGATCGGGACGGCTGCTTTGGTGAAAGTGAGTGCTCTCACTGTAAAATCACGTAAAAAGTACAGAGCATCAAGTTGAATGCGAATAACAGTAGCTGCTTGCAAGATCATGCCATTTATAGGCCGTACCTTTATCTGTGATCGGGACTGCTGCTTTGATGAAAGAGAGTGTTCTCACTGTAAAATAACGTAAAAAGTACAGTGCATCAAGTTGAATGCAGGTCAAGTTGACCTGCTTGCAAGGTCATGCCATTTATTGGCCGTACCTCTATCTGTGATCGGGACTGCTGCTTTGATGAAAGTGAGTGCTCTCACTGTAAAATAAGGTAAAAAGTACAGAGCATCAAGTTGAATGCGAATAACAGCAGCTGCTTGCAAGATCATGCCACTTATTCGCCATACCTTTATCTGTGATCGGGGCTGCTGCTTTGATGAAAGTGAGTGCTCTCACTGTAAAATAACGTAAAAAGTACAGTGCACCAAGTTGAATGCAGGTCAAGCTGACCTGCTTGCAAGGACATGCCATTTATTGGCCGTACCTCTATCTGTGATCGGGACGGCTGCTTTGGTGAAAGTGAGTGCTCTCACTGTAAAATCACGTAAAAAGTACAGAGCATCAAGTTGAATGCGAATAACAGTAGCTGCTTGCAAGATCATGCCATTTATTGGCCGTACCTTTATCTGTGATCGGGACTGCTGCTTTGATGAAAGTGAGTGTTCTCACTGTAAAATAACGTAAAAAGTACAATGCACCAAGTTGAATGCAGGTCAAGCTGACCTGCTTGCAAGGTCATGCCATTTATTGGCCGTACCTCTATCTGTGGTCGGGACGGCTGCTTTGGTGAAAGTGTGTGCTATCACTGTAAAATAACGTAAAAAGTACAGAGCATCAAGTTGAATGCGAATAACAGTAGCTGCTTGCAAGATCATGCCATTTATTGGCCGTACCTTTATCTGTGATCGGGGTTGCTGCTTTGATGAAAGTGAGTGCTATCACTGTAAAATAACGTAAAAAGTACAGTGCACCAAGTTGAATGCAGGTCAAGTTGACCTGCTTGCAAGGTCATGCCATTTATTGGCCGTACCTCTATCTGTGATCGGGACGGCTGCTTTGGTGAAAGTGAGTGCTATCACTGTAAAATAACGTAAAAAGTACAGTGCACCAAGTTGAATGCAGGTCAAGCTGACCTGCTTGCAAGGTCATGCCATTTATTGGCCGTACCTCTATCTGTGATCGGGACGGCTGCTTTGGTGAAAGTGAGTGCTCTCACTGTAAAATCACGTAAAAAGTACAGAGCATCAAGTTGAATGCGAATAACAGTAGCTGCTTGCAAGATCATGCCATTTATTGGCCGTACCTTTATCTGTGATCGGGGCTGCTGCTTTGATGAAAGTGAGTGCTATCACTGTAAAATAACGTAAAAAGTACAGTGCACCAAGTTGAATGCAGGTCAAGTTGACCTGCTTGCAAGGTCATGCCATTTATAGGCCGTACCTTTATCTGTGATCGGGACTGCTGCTTTGATGAAAGAGAGTGTTCTCACTGTAAAATAACGTAAAAAGTACAGTGCACCAAGTTGAATGAAGGTCAAGCTGACCTGCTTGCAAGGTCATGCCATTTATTGGCCGTACCTTTATCTGTGATCGGGACTGCTGCTTTGATGAAAGTTAGTGCTCTCACTGTAAAATTACGTAAAAAGTACAAAGCATCAAGTTGAATGCGGGTCAAGTTGACCTGCTTGCAAGGTCATGCCATTTATTTGCCGTACCTTTATCTGTGATCGGGACTGCTGCTTTGATGAAAGTGAGTGCTCTCACTGTAAAATTACGTAAAAAGTACAAAGCATCATGTTGAATGCGGGTCAAGTTGACCTGCTTGCAAGGTCATGCCATTTATTTGCCGTACCTTTATCTGCGATCGGAACTGCTGCTTTGCTGAAAGTGAGTGCTCTCACCGTAAAATAACGTAAAAAGTACAGAGCATCAAGTTGAATGCGAATAACAGTAGCTGCTTGCAAGATCATGCCATTTATTGGCCCAACCTTTATCTGTGATCGGGACGGCTGCTTTGATGAAAGTGAGTGCTCTCACTGTAAAATAACGTAAAAAGTACAGAGCATCCAGTTGAATGCGAATAACAGTAGCTGCTTGCAAGATCATGCCATTTATAGGCTGTACCTTTATCTGTGATCGGGACTGCTGCTTTGATGAAAGTGAGTGCTCTCACTGTAAAATAAGGTAGAGTACAGAGCATCAAGTTGAATGCGAATAACAGCAGCTGCTTGCAAGATCATGCGACTTATTCGCCATACCTTTATCTGTGATCGGGACTGCTGCTTTGATGAAAGTGAGTGCTCTCACTGTCAAATAAGGTAAAAAGTACAGAGCATCCAGCTGAATGCGAATAACAGTAGCTGCTTGCAAGATCATGCCATTTATTTGCCGTACCTTTATCTGTGATCGGGACTGCTGCTTTGATGAAAGTGAGTGCTCTCACTGTCAAATAAGGTAAAAAGTACAGAGCATCCAGCTGAATGCGAATAACAGTAGCTGCTTGCAAGATCATGCCATTTATTTGCCGTACCTTTATCTGTGATCGGGACTGCTGCTTTGATGAAAGTGAGTGCTCTCACCGTAAAATAACGTAAAAAGTACAGAGCATCAAGTTGAATGCGAATAACAGTAGCTGCTTGCAAGATCATGCCATTTATTGCCCCAACCTTTATCTGTGATCGGGACGGCTGCTTTGATGAAAGTGAGTGGTATCAGTGTAAAATAACGTAAAAAGTACAGAGCATCCAGCTGAATGCGAATAACAGTAGCTGCTTGCAAGATCATGCCATTTATTTGCCGTACCTTTATCTGTGATCGGGACTGCTGCTTTGATGAAAGTGAGTGCTCTCACCGTAAAATAACGTAAAAAGTACAGAGCATCAAGTTGAATGCGAATAACAGTAGCTGCTTGCAAGATCATGCCATTTATTGGCCGTACCTCTATCTGTGATCGGGACGGCTGCTTTGGTGAAAGTGAGTGCTCTCACTGTAAAATAACGTAAAAAGTACAGAGCATCAAGTTGAATGCGAATAACAGTAGCTGCTTGCAAGATCATGCCATTTATTGGCCGTACCTTTATCTGTGATCGGGACTGCTGCTTTGATGAAAGTGAGTGCTCTCACCGTAAAATAACGTAAAAAGTACAGAGCATCAAGTTGAATGCGAATAACAGTAGCTGCTTGCAAGATCATGCCATTTATTGCCCCAACCTTTATCTGTGATCGGGACGGCTGCTTTGATGAAAGTGAGTGGTATCAGTGTAAAATAACGTAAAAAGTACAGAGCATCCAGCTGAATGCGAATAACAGTAGCTGCTTGCAAGATCATGCCATTTATTTGCCGTACCTTTATCTGTGATCGGGACTGCTGCTTTGATGAAAGTGAGTGCTCTCACCGTAAAATAACGTAAAAAGTACAGAGCATCAAGTTGAATGCGAATAACAGTAGCTGCTTGCAAGATCATGCCATTTATTGGCCCAACCTTTATCTGTGATCGGGACGGCTGCTTTGATGAAAGTGAGTGGTATCAGTGTAAAATAACGTAAAAAGTACAGAGCATCCAGCTGAATGCGAATAACAGTAGCTGCTTGCAAGATCATGCCATTTATTGGCCGTACCTTTATCTGTGATCGGGACTGCTGCTTTGATGAAAGTGAGTGCTATCACTGTAAAATAACCTAAAAAGTACAGTGCATCAAGTTGAATGCAGGTCAAGTTGACCTGCTTGCAAGGTCATGCCATTTATTGGCCGTACCTTTATCTGTGATCGGGACTGCTGCTTTGATGAAAGTGAGTGCTCTCACCGTAAAATAACGTAAAAAGTACAGAGCATCAAGTTGAATGCGAATAACAGTAGCTGCTTGCAAGATCATGCCATTTATTGGCCCAACCTTTATCTGTGATTGGGACTGCTGCTTTGATGAAAGTGAGTGCTCTCACCGTAAAATAACGTAAAAAGTACAGAGCATCAAGTTGAATGCGAATAACAGTAGCTGCTTGCAAGATCATGCCATTTATTGGCCCAACCTTTATCTGTGATCGGGACGGCTGCTTTGATCAAAGTGAGTGCTCTCACTGTAAAATAAGGTAAAAAGTACAGAGCATCAAGTTGAATGCGAATAACAGCAGCTGCTTGCAAGATCATGCCACTTATTCGCCATACCTTTATCCGTGATCGGGACTGCTGCTTTGCTGAAAGTGAGTGTTCTCACTGTAAAATAACGTAAAAAGTACAGTGCATCAAGTTGACCTGCTTCCAAGGTCATGCCATTTATTGGCCATACCTTTATCCGTGATCAGGACTGCTGCTTTGATGAAAGTGAGTGCTCTCACTGTAAAATCCAGTAGAAAGTACAGAGCATCAAGTTGAATGCGAATAACAGTAGCTGCTTGCAAGATCATGCCATTTATTGGCCGTACCTTTATCTGTGATCGGGACTGCTGCTTTGATGAAAGTGAGTGCTATCACTGTAAAATAACGTAAAAAGTACAGAGCATCAAGTTGAATGCGAATAACAGTAGCTGCTTGCAAGATCATGCCATTTATTGGCCGTACCTTTATCTGTGATCGGGGCTGCTGCTTTGATGAAAGTGAGTGCTATCACTGTAAAATAACGTAAAAAGTACAGAGCATCAAGTTGAATGCGAATAACAGTAGCTGCTTGCAAGATCATGCCATTTATTGGCCGTACCTTTATCTGTGATCGGGACTGCTGCTTTGATGAAAGTGAGTGTTCTCACTGTAAAATAACGTAAAAAGTACAGTGCAGCAAGTTGAATGCAGGTCAAGCTGACCTGCTTGCACGATCATGCCATTTATTGGCCGTACCTTTATCTGTGATCGGGACTGCTGCTTTGATGAAAGTGAGTGGTATCAGTGTAAAATAACGTAAAAAGTACAGAGCATCCAGCTGAATGCGAATAACAGTAGCTGCTTGCAAGATCATGCCATTTATTTGCCGTACCTTTATCTGTGATCGGGACTGCTGCTTTGATGAAAGTGAGTGCTCTCACCGTAAAATAACGTAAAAAGTACAGAGCATCAAGTTGAATGCGAATAACAGTAGCTGCTTGCAAGATCATGCCATTTATTGGCCGTACCTCTATCTGTGATCGGGACTGCTGCTTTGATGAAAGTGAGTGCTCTCACCGTAAAATAACGTAAAAAGTACAGAGCATCCAGTTGAATGCGAATAACAGTAGCTGCTTGCAAGATCATGCCATTTATTGGCCGTACCTTTATCTGTGATCGGGACTGCTGCTTTGATGAAAGTGAGTGTTCTCACTGTAAAATAACGTAAAAAGTACAATGCACCAAGTTGAATGCAGGTCAAGCTGACCTGCTTGCAAGGTCATGCCATTTATTGGCCGTACCTCTATCTGTGGTCGGGACGGCTGCTTTGGTGAAAGTGTGTGCTATCACTGTAAAATAACGTAAAAAGTACAGAGCATCAAGTTGAATGCGAATAACAGTAGCTGCTTGCAAGATCATGCCATTTATTGGCCGTACCTTTATCTGTGATCGGGGTTGCTGCTTTGATGAAAGTGAGTGCTATCACTGTAAAATAACGTAAAAAGTACAGTGCACCAAGTTGAATGCAGGTCAAGTTGACCTGCTTGCAAGGTCATGCCATTTATTGGCCGTACCTCTATCTGTGATCGGGACGGCTGCTTTGGTGAAAGTGAGTGCTATCACTGTAAAATAACGTAAAAAGTACAGTGCACCAAGTTGAATGCAGGTCAAGCTGACCTGCTTGCAAGGTCATGCCATTTATTGGCCGTACCTCTATCTGTGATCGGGACGGCTGCTTTGGTGAAAGTGAGTGCTCTCACTGTAAAATCACGTAAAAAGTACAGAGCATCAAGTTGAATGCGAATAACAGTAGCTGCTTGCAAGATCATGCCATTTATTGGCCGTACCTTTATCTGTGATCGGGGCTGCTGCTTTGATGAAAGTGAGTGCTATCACTGTAAAATAACGTAAAAAGTACAGTGCACCAAGTTGAATG
This sequence comes from Ectemnius cavifrons, assembly GCA_964023945.1. Classification (NCBI taxonomy): domain Eukaryota; kingdom Metazoa; phylum Arthropoda; class Insecta; order Hymenoptera; family Crabronidae; genus Ectemnius; species Ectemnius cavifrons. The sequence continues at coordinate 5,707,753 of OZ030377.1, forward strand.
CAGGTCAAGTTGACCTGCTTGCAAGGTCATGCCATTTATAGGCCGTACCTTTATCTGTGATCGGGACTGCTGCTTTGATGAAAGAGAGTGTTCTCACTGTAAAATAACGTAAAAAGTACAGTGCACCAAGTTGAATGAAGGTCAAGCTGACCTGCTTGCAAGGTCATGCCATTTATTGGCCGTACCTTTATCTGTGATCGGGACTGCTGCTTTGATGAAAGTTAGTGCTCTCACTGTAAAATTACGTAAAAAGTACAAAGCATCAAGTTGAATGCGGGTCAAGTTGACCTGCTTGCAAGGTCATGCCATTTATTTGCCGTACCTTTATCTGTGATCGGGACTGCTGCTTTGATGAAAGTGAGTGCTCTCACTGTAAAATTACGTAAAAAGTACAAAGCATCATGTTGAATGCGGGTCAAGTTGACCTGCTTGCAAGGTCATGCCATTTATTTGCCGTACCTTTATCTGCGATCGGAACTGCTGCTTTGCTGAAAGTGAGTGCTCTCACCGTAAAATAACGTAAAAAGTACAGAGCATCAAGTTGAATGCGAATAACAGTAGCTGCTTGCAAGATCATGCCATTTATTGGCCCAACCTTTATCTGTGATCGGGACGGCTGCTTTGATGAAAGTGAGTGCTCTCACTGTAAAATAACGTAAAAAGTACAGAGCATCCAGTTGAATGCGAATAACAGTAGCTGCTTGCAAGATCATGCCATTTATAGGCTGTACCTTTATCTGTGATCGGGACTGCTGCTTTGATGAAAGTGAGTGCTCTCACTGTAAAATAAGGTAGAGTACAGAGCATCAAGTTGAATGCGAATAACAGCAGCTGCTTGCAAGATCATGCGACTTATTCGCCATACCTTTATCTGTGATCGGGACTGCTGCTTTGATGAAAGTGAGTGCTCTCACTGTCAAATAAGGTAAAAAGTACAGAGCATCCAGCTGAATGCGAATAACAGTAGCTGCTTGCAAGATCATGCCATTTATTTGCCGTACCTTTATCTGTGATCGGGACTGCTGCTTTGATGAAAGTGAGTGCTCTCACTGTCAAATAAGGTAAAAAGTACAGAGCATCCAGCTGAATGCGAATAACAGTAGCTGCTTGCAAGATCATGCCATTTATTTGCCGTACCTTTATCTGTGATCGGGACTGCTGCTTTGATGAAAGTGAGTGCTCTCACCGTAAAATAACGTAAAAAGTACAGAGCATCAAGTTGAATGCGAATAACAGTAGCTGCTTGCAAGATCATGCCATTTATTGCCCCAACCTTTATCTGTGATCGGGACGGCTGCTTTGATGAAAGTGAGTGGTATCAGTGTAAAATAACGTAAAAAGTACAGAGCATCCAGCTGAATGCGAATAACAGTAGCTGCTTGCAAGATCATGCCATTTATTTGCCGTACCTTTATCTGTGATCGGGACTGCTGCTTTGATGAAAGTGAGTGCTCTCACCGTAAAATAACGTAAAAAGTACAGAGCATCAAGTTGAATGCGAATAACAGTAGCTGCTTGCAAGATCATGCCATTTATTGGCCGTACCTCTATCTGTGATCGGGACGGCTGCTTTGGTGAAAGTGAGTGCTCTCACTGTAAAATAACGTAAAAAGTACAGAGCATCAAGTTGAATGCGAATAACAGTAGCTGCTTGCAAGATCATGCCATTTATTGGCCGTACCTTTATCTGTGATCGGGACTGCTGCTTTGATGAAAGTGAGTGCTCTCACCGTAAAATAACGTAAAAAGTACAGAGCATCAAGTTGAATGCGAATAACAGTAGCTGCTTGCAAGATCATGCCATTTATTGCCCCAACCTTTATCTGTGATCGGGACGGCTGCTTTGATGAAAGTGAGTGGTATCAGTGTAAAATAACGTAAAAAGTACAGAGCATCCAGCTGAATGCGAATAACAGTAGCTGCTTGCAAGATCATGCCATTTATTTGCCGTACCTTTATCTGTGATCGGGACTGCTGCTTTGATGAAAGTGAGTGCTCTCACCGTAAAATAACGTAAAAAGTACAGAGCATCAAGTTGAATGCGAATAACAGTAGCTGCTTGCAAGATCATGCCATTTATTGGCCCAACCTTTATCTGTGATCGGGACGGCTGCTTTGATGAAAGTGAGTGGTATCAGTGTAAAATAACGTAAAAAGTACAGAGCATCCAGCTGAATGCGAATAACAGTAGCTGCTTGCAAGATCATGCCATTTATTGGCCGTACCTTTATCTGTGATCGGGACTGCTGCTTTGATGAAAGTGAGTGCTATCACTGTAAAATAACCTAAAAAGTACAGTGCATCAAGTTGAATGCAGGTCAAGTTGACCTGCTTGCAAGGTCATGCCATTTATTGGCCGTACCTTTATCTGTGATCGGGACTGCTGCTTTGATGAAAGTGAGTGCTCTCACCGTAAAATAACGTAAAAAGTACAGAGCATCAAGTTGAATGCGAATAACAGTAGCTGCTTGCAAGATCATGCCATTTATTGGCCCAACCTTTATCTGTGATTGGGACTGCTGCTTTGATGAAAGTGAGTGCTCTCACCGTAAAATAACGTAAAAAGTACAGAGCATCAAGTTGAATGCGAATAACAGTAGCTGCTTGCAAGATCATGCCATTTATTGGCCCAACCTTTATCTGTGATCGGGACGGCTGCTTTGATCAAAGTGAGTGCTCTCACTGTAAAATAAGGTAAAAAGTACAGAGCATCAAGTTGAATGCGAATAACAGCAGCTGCTTGCAAGATCATGCCACTTATTCGCCATACCTTTATCCGTGATCGGGACTGCTGCTTTGCTGAAAGTGAGTGTTCTCACTGTAAAATAACGTAAAAAGTACAGTGCATCAAGTTGACCTGCTTCCAAGGTCATGCCATTTATTGGCCATACCTTTATCCGTGATCAGGACTGCTGCTTTGATGAAAGTGAGTGCTCTCACTGTAAAATCCAGTAGAAAGTACAGAGCATCAAGTTGAATGCGAATAACAGTAGCTGCTTGCAAGATCATGCCATTTATTGGCCGTACCTTTATCTGTGATCGGGACTGCTGCTTTGATGAAAGTGAGTGCTATCACTGTAAAATAACGTAAAAAGTACAGAGCATCAAGTTGAATGCGAATAACAGTAGCTGCTTGCAAGATCATGCCATTTATTGGCCGTACCTTTATCTGTGATCGGGGCTGCTGCTTTGATGAAAGTGAGTGCTATCACTGTAAAATAACGTAAAAAGTACAGAGCATCAAGTTGAATGCGAATAACAGTAGCTGCTTGCAAGATCATGCCATTTATTGGCCGTACCTTTATCTGTGATCGGGACTGCTGCTTTGATGAAAGTGAGTGTTCTCACTGTAAAATAACGTAAAAAGTACAGTGCAGCAAGTTGAATGCAGGTCAAGCTGACCTGCTTGCACGATCATGCCATTTATTGGCCGTACCTTTATCTGTGATCGGGACTGCTGCTTTGATGAAAGTGAGTGGTATCAGTGTAAAATAACGTAAAAAGTACAGAGCATCCAGCTGAATGCGAATAACAGTAGCTGCTTGCAAGATCATGCCATTTATTTGCCGTACCTTTATCTGTGATCGGGACTGCTGCTTTGATGAAAGTGAGTGCTCTCACCGTAAAATAACGTAAAAAGTACAGAGCATCAAGTTGAATGCGAATAACAGTAGCTGCTTGCAAGATCATGCCATTTATTGGCCGTACCTCTATCTGTGATCGGGACGGCTGCTTTGGTGAAAGTGAGTGCTCTCACTGTAAAATAACGTAAAAAGTACAGAGCATCAAGTTGAATGCGAATAACAGTAGCTGCTTGCAAGATCATGCCATTTATTGGCCGTACCTTTATCTGTGATCGGGACTGCTGCTTTGATGAAAGTGAGTGTTCTCACTGTAAAATAACGTAAAAAGTACAATGCACCAAGTTGAATGCAGGTCAAGCTGACCTGCTTGCAAGGTCATGCCATTTATTGGCCTTACCTCTATCTGTGATCGGGACGGCTGCTTTGGTGAAAGTGAGTGCTATCACTGTAAAATAACGTAAAAAGTACAGTGCACCAAGTTGAATGCAGGTCAAGCTGACCTGCTTGCACGATCATGCCATTTATTGGCCGTACCTTTATCTGTGATCGGGACTGCTGCTTTGATGAAAGTGAGTGCTATCACTGTAAAATAACGTAAAAAGTACAGAGCATCAAGTTGAATGCGAATAACAGGAGCTGCTTGCAAGATCATGCCATTTATTGGCCGTACCTTTATCTGTGATCAGGGCTGCTGCTTTGATGAAAGTGAGTGCTCTCACTGTAAAATAACGTAAAAAGTACAGTGCACCAAGTTGAATGCAGGTCAAGCTGACCTGCTTGCAAGGTCATGCCATTTATTGGCCGTACCTCTATCTGTGATCGGGACGGCTGCTTTGGTGAAAGTGAGTGCTCTCACTGTAAAATCACGTAAAAAGTACAGAGCATCAAGTTGAATGCGAATAACAGTAGCTGCTTGCAAGATCATGCCATTTATTGGCCGTACCTTTATCTGTGATCGGGACTGCTGCTTTGATGAAAGTGAGTGTTCTCACTGTAAAATAACGTAAAAAGTACAATGCACCAAGTTGAATGCAGGTCAAGCTGACCTGCTTGCAAGGTCATGCCATTTATTGGCCGTACCTCTATCTGTGATCGGGACGGCTGCTTTGGTGAAAGTGAGTGCTATCACTGTAAAATAACGTAAAAAGTACAGAGCATCCAGTTGAATGCGAATAACAGTAGCTGCTTGCAAGATCATGCCATTTATAGGCCGTACCTCTATCTGTGATCGGGACGGCTGCTTTGGTGAAAGTGAGTGCTCTCACTGTAAAATAACGTAAAAAGTACAGAGCATCAAGTTGAATGCGAATAACAGTAGCTGCTTGCAAGATCATGCCATTTATTGGCCGTACCTTTATCTGTGATCGGGACTGCTGCTTTGATGAAAGTGAGTGCTCTCACTGTAAAATAACCTAAAAAGTACAGAGCATCCAGTTGAATGCGAATAACAGTAGCTGCTTGCAAGATCATGCCATTTATAGGCCGTACCTTTATCTGTGATCGGGACTGCTGCTTTCATGAAAGAGAGTGTTCTCACTGTAAAATAACGTAAAAAGTACAGTGCATCAAGTTGAATGCAGGTCAAGTTGACCTGCTTGCAAGGTCATGCCATTTATTGGCCGTACCTCTATCTGTGATCGGGACTGCTGCTTTGATGAAAGTGAGTGCTCTCACCGTAAAATAACGTAAAAAGTACAGAGCATCCAGTTGAATGCGAATAACAGTAGCTGCTTGCAAGATCATGCCATTTATTGGCCCAACCTTTATCTGTGATCGGGACGGCTGCTTTGATCAAAGTGAGTGCTCTCACTGTAAAATAAGGTAAAAAGTACAGAGCATCAAGTTGAATGCGAATAACAGCAGCTGCTTGCAAGATCATGCCACTTATTCGCCATACCTTTATCTGTGATCGGGACTGCTGCTTTGCTGAAAGTGAGTGTTCTCACTGTAAAATAACGTAAAAAGTACAGTGCATCAAGTTGAATGCAGGTCAAGTTGACCTGCTTCCAAGGTCATGCCATTTATTGGCCATACCTTTATCCGTGATCAGGACTGCTGCTTTGATGAAAGTGAGTGCTCTCACTGTAAAATCCAGTAGAAAGTACAGAGCATCAAGTTGAATGCGAATAACAGTAGCTGCTTGCAAGATCATGCCATTTATTGGCCGTACCTTTATCTGTGATCGGGACTGCTGCTTTGATGAAAGTGAGTGCTATCACTGTAAAATAACCTAAAAAGTACAGAGCATCCAGTTGAATGCGAATAACAGTAGCTGCTTGCAAGATCATGCCATTTATAGGCCGTACCTTTATCTGTGATCGGGACTGCTGCTTTGATGAAAGAGAGTGTTCTCACTGTAAAATAACGTAAAAAGTACAGTGCATCAAGTTGAATGCAGGTCAAGTTGACCTGCTTGCAAGGTCATGCCATTTATTGGCCGTACCTCTATCTGTGATCGGGACTGCTGCTTTGATGAAAGTGAGTGCTCTCACCGTAAAATAACGTAAAAAGTACAGAGCATCAAGTTGAATGCGAATAACAGTAGCTGCTTGCAAGATCATGCCATTTATTGGCCCAACCTTTATCTGTGATCGGGACGGCTGCTTTGATCAAAGTGAGTGCTCTCACTGTAAAATAAGGTAAAAAGTACAGAGCATCAAGTTGAATGCGAATAACAGTAGCTGCTTGCAAGATCATGCCATTTATTCGCCATACCTTTATCTGTGATCGGGACTGCTGCTTTGATGAAAGTGAGTGCTCTCACTGTAAAATAAGGTAAAAAGGACAGAGCATCAAGTTGAATGCGAATAACAGCAGCTGCTTGCAAGATCATGCCACTTATTCGCCATACCTTTATCTGTGATCGGGACTGCTGCTTTGCTGAAAGTGAGTGTTCTCACTGTAAAATAACGTAAAAAGTACAGTGCATCAAGTTGAATGCAGGTCAAGTTGACCTGCTTGCAAGGTCATGCCATTTATTGGCCATACCTTTATCCGTGATCAGGACTGCTGCTTTGATGAAAGTGAGTGCTCTCACTGTAAAGTCCAGTAGAAAGTACAGAGCATCAAGTTGAATGCGAATAACAGCAGCTGCTTGCAAGATCATGCCACTTATTCGCCATACCTTTATCTGTGATCGGGACTGCTGCTTTGATGAAAGTGAGTGCTATCACTGTAAAATAACGTAAAAAGTACAGAGCATCAAGTTGAATGCGAATAACAGGAGCTGCTTGCAAGATCATGCCATTTATTGGCCGTACCTTTATCTGTGATCAGGGCTGCTGCTTTGATGAAAGTGAGTGCTCTCACTGTAAAATAACGTAAAAAGTACAGTGCACCAAGTTGAATGCAGGTCAAGCTGACCTGCTTGCAAGGTCATGCCATTTATTGGCCGTACCTCTATCTGTGATCGGGACGGCTGCTTTGGTGAAAGTGAGTGCTCTCACTGTAAAATCACGTAAAAAGTACAGAGCATCAAGTTGAATGCGAATAACAGTAGCTGCTTGCAAGATCATGCCATTTATTGGCCGTACCTTTATCTGTGATCGGGACTGCTGCTTTGATGAAAGTGAGTGTTCTCACTGTAAAATAACGTAAAAAGTACAATGCACCAAGTTGAATGCAGGTCAAGCTGACCTGCTTGCAAGGTCATGCCATTTATTGGCCGTACCTCTATCTGTGATCGGGACGGCTGCTTTGGTGAAAGTGAGTGCTATCACTGTAAAATAACGTAAAAAGTACAGAGCATCCAGTTGAATGCGAATAACAGTAGCTGCTTGCAAGATCATGCCATTTATAGGCCGTACCTCTATCTGTGATCGGGACGGCTGCTTTGGTGAAAGTGAGTGCTCTCACTGTAAAATAACGTAAAAAGTACAGAGCATCAAGTTGAATGCGAATAACAGTAGCTGCTTGCAAGATCATGCCATTTATTGGCCGTACCTTTATCTGTGATCGGGACTGCTGCTTTGATGAAAGTGAGTGCTCTCACTGTAAAATAACCTAAAAAGTACAGAGCATCCAGTTGAATGCGAATAACAGTAGCTGCTTGCAAGATCATGCCATTTATAGGCCGTACCTTTATCTGTGATCGGGACTGCTGCTTTGATGAAAGAGAGTGTTCTCACTGTAAAATAACGTAAAAAGTACAGTGCATCAAGTTGAATGCAGGTCAAGTTGACCTGCTTGCAAGGTCATGCCATTTATTGGCCGTACCTCTATCTGTGATCGGGACTGCTGCTTTGATGAAAGTGAGTGCTCTCACCGTAAAATAACGTAAAAAGTACAGAGCATCCAGTTGAATGCGAATAACAGTAGCTGCTTGCAAGATCATGCCATTTATTGGCCCAACCTTTATCTGTGATCGGGACGGCTGCTTTGATCAAAGTGAGTGCTCTCACTGTAAAATAAGGTAAAAAGTACAGAGCATCAAGTTGAATGCGAATAACAGCAGCTGCTTGCAAGATCATGCCACTTATTCGCCATACCTTTATCTGTGATCGGGACTGCTGCTTTGATGAAAGTGAGTGCTATCACTGTAAAATAACGTAAAAAGTACAGAGCATCCAGTTGAATGCGAATAACAGTAGCTGCTTGCAAGATCATGCCATTTATAGGCCGTACCTTTATCTGTGATCGGGACTGCTGCTTTGATGAAAGAGAGTGTTCTCACTGTAAAATAACGTAAAAAGTACAGTGCATCAAGTTGAATGCAGGTCAAGTTGACCTGCTTGCAAGGTCATGCCATTTATTGGCCGTACCTCTATCTGTGATCGGGACTGCTGCTTTGATGAAAGTGAGTGCTCTCACCGTAAAATAACGTAAAAAGTACAGAGCATCAAGTTGAATGCGAATAACAGTAGCTGCTTGCAAGATCATGCCATTTATTGGCCCAACCTTTATCTGTGATCGGGACGGCTGCTTTGATCAAAGTGAGTGCTCTCACTGTAAAATAAGGTAAAAAGTACAGAGCATCAAGTTGAATGCGAATAACAGCAGCTGCTTGCAAGATCATGCCACTTATTCGCCATACCTTTATCTGTGATCGGGACTGCTGCTTTGCTGAAAGTGAGTGTTCTCACTGTAAAATAACGTAAAAAGTACAGTGCATCAAGTTGAATGCAGGTCAAGTTGACCTGCTTCCAAGGTCATGCCATTTATTGGCCATACCTTTATCCGTGATCAGGACTGCTGCTTTGATGAAAGTGAGTGCTCTCACTGTAAAATCCAGTAGAAAGTACAGAGCATCAAGTTGAATGCGAATAACAGTAGCTGCTTGCAAGATCATGCCATTTATTCGCCATACCTTTATCTGTGATCGGGACTGCTGCTTTGATGAAAGTGAGTGCTCTCACTGTAAAATAAGGTAAAAAGGACAGAGCATCAAGTTGAATGCGAATAACAGCAGCTGCTTGCAAGATCATGCCACTTATTCGCCATACCTTTATCTGTGATCGGGACTGCTGCTTTGCTGAAAGTGAGTGTTCTCACTGTAAAATAACGTAAAAAGTACAGTGCATCAAGTTGAATGCAGGTCAAGTTGACCTGCTTGCAAGGTCATGCCATTTATTGGCCATACCTTTATCCGTGATCAGGACTGCTGCTTTGATGAAAGTGAGTGCTCTCACTGTAAAGTCCAGTAGAAAGTACAGAGCATCAAGTTGAATGCGAATAACAGTAGCTGCTTGCAAGATCATGCCATTTATTTGCCGTACCTTTATCTGTGATCGGGACTGCTGCTTTGATGAAAGTGAGTGCTCTCACTGTCAAATAAGGTAAAAAGTACAGAGCATCCAGCTGAATGCGAATAACAGTAGCTGCTTGCAAGATCATGCCATTTATTTGCCGTACCTTTATCTGTGATCGGGACTGCTGCTTTGATGAAAGTGAGTGCTCTCACCGTAAAATAACGTAAAAAGTACAGAGCATCAAGTTGAATGCGAATAACAGTAGCTGCTTGCAAGATCATGCCATTTATTGCCCCAACCTTTATCTGTGATCGGGACGGCTGCTTTGATGAAAGTGAGTGGTATCAGTGTAAAATAACGTAAAAAGTACAGAGCATCCAGCTGAATGCGAATAACAGTAGCTGCTTGCAAGATCATGCCATTTATTTGCCGTACCTTTATCTGTGATCGGGACTGCTGCTTTGATGAAAGTGAGTGCTCTCACCGTAAAATAACGTAAAAAGTACAGAGCATCAAGTTGAATGCGAATAACAGTAGCTGCTTGCAAGATCATGCCATTTATTGGCCGTACCTCTATCTGTGATCGGGACGGCTGCTTTGGTGAAAGTGAGTGCTCTCACTGTAAAATAACGTAAAAAGTACAGAGCATCAAGTTGAATGCGAATAACAGTAGCTGCTTGCAAGATCATGCCATTTATTGGCCGTACCTTTATCTGTGATCGGGACTGCTGCTTTGATGAAAGTGAGTGCTATCACTGTAAAATAACGTAAAAAGTACAGTGTACCAAGTTGAATGCAGGTCAAGCTGACCTGCTTGCACGATCATGCCATTTATAGGCCGTACCTCTATCTGTGATCGGGACGGCTGCTTTGGTGAAAGTGACTGCTCTCACTGTAAAATAACGTAAAAAGTACAGAGCATCAAGTTGAATGCGAATAACAGTAGCTGCTTGCAAGATCATGCCATTTATTGGCCGTACCTTTATCTGTGATCGGGACTGCTGCTTTGATGAAAGTGAGTGCTCTCACTGTAAAAGAACCTAAAAAGTACAGAGCATCCAGTTGAATGCGAATAACAGTAGCTGCTTGCAAGATCATGCCATTTATAGGCCGTACCTTTATCTGTGATCGGGACTGCTGCTTTGATGAAAGAGAGTGTTCTCACTGTAAAATAACGTAAAAAGTACAGTGCATCAAGTTGAATGCAGGTCAAGTTGACCTGCTTGCAAGGTCATGCCATTTATTGGCCGTACCTCTATCTGTGATCGGGACTGCTGCTTTGATGAAAGTGAGTGCTCTCACCGTAAAATAACGTAAAAAGTACAGAGCATCAAGTTGAATGCGAATAACAGTAGCTGCTTGCAAGATCATGCCATTTATTGGCCCAACCTTTATCTGTGATCGGGACGGCTGCTTTGATCAAAGTGAGTGCTCTCACTGTAAAATAAGGTAAAAAGTACAGAGCATCAAGTTGAATGCGAATAACAGCAGCTGCTTGCAAGATCATGCCACTTATTCGCCATACCTTTATCTGTGATCGGGACTGCTGCTTTGCTGAAAGTGAGTGTTCTCACTGTAAAATAACGTAAAAAGTACAGTGCATCAAGTTGAATGCAGGTCAAGTTGACCTGCTTCCAAGGTCATGCCATTTATTGGCCATACCTTTATCCGTGATCAGGACTGCTGCTTTGATGAAAGTGAGTGCTCTCACTGTAAAATCCAGTAGAAAGTACAGAGCATCAAGTTGAATGCGAATAACAGTAGCTGCTTGCAAGATCATGCCATTTATTGGCCGTACCTTTATCTGTGATCGGGACTGCTGCTTTGATGAAAGTGAGTGCTCTCACTGTAAAATAACCTAAAAAGTACAGAGCATCCATTTGAATGCGAATAACAGTAGCTGCTTGCAAGATCATGCCATTTATAGGCCGTACCTTTATCTGTGATTGGGACTGCTGCTTTGATGAAAGAGAGTGTTCTCACTGTAAAATAACGTAAAAAGTACAGTGCATCAAGTTGAATGCAGGTCAAGTTGACCTGCTTGCAAGGTCATGCCATTTATTGCCCGTACCTTTATCTGTGATCGGGGCTGCTGCTTTGACGAAAGTGAGTGCTCTCACTGTAAAATAACGTAAAAAGTACAGTGCACCAAGTTGAATGCAGGTCAAGTTGACCTGCTTGCAAGGTCATGCCATTTATTGGCCGTACCTCTATCTGTGATCGGGACTGCTGCTTTGATGAAAGTGAGTGCTCTCACCGTAAAATAACGTAAAAAGTACAGAGCATCCAGTTGAATGCGAATAACAGTAGCTGCTTGCAAGATCATGCCATTTATTGGCCCAACCTTTATCTGTGATCGGGACGGCTGCTTTGATCAAAGTGAGTGCTCTCACTGTAAAGTCCAGTAGAAAGTACAGAGCATCAAGTTGAATGCGAATAACAGTAGCTGCTTGCAAGATCATGCCATTTATTTGCCGTACCTTTATCTGTGATCGGGACTGCTGCTTTGATGAAAGTGAGTGCTCTCACTGTCAAATAAGGTAAAAAGTACAGAGCATCCAGCTGAATGCGAATAACAGTAGCTGCTTGCAAGATCATGCCATTTATTTGCCGTACCTTTATCTGTGATCGGGACTGCTGCTTTGATGAAAGTGAGTGCTCTCACCGTAAAATAACGTAAAAAGTACAGAGCATCCAGCTGAATGCGAATAACAGTAGCTGCTTGCAAGATCATGCCATTTATTTGCCGTACCTTTATCTGTGATCGGGACTGCTGCTTTGATGAAAGTGAGTGCTCTCACCGTAAAATAACGTAAAAAGTACAGAGCATCAAGTTGAATGCGAATAACAGTAGCTGCTTGCAAGATCATGCCATTTATTGGCCGTACCTCTATCTGTGATCGGGACGGCTGCTTTGGTGAAAGTGAGTGCTATCACTGTAAAATAACGTAAAAAGTACAGAGCATCAAGTTGAATGCGAATAACAGTAGCTGCTTGCAAGATCATGCCATTTATTGGCCGTACCTTTATCTGTGATCGGGGCTGCTGCTTTGATGAAAGTGAGTGCTCTCACTGTAAAATAACGTAAAAAGTACAGTGCACCAAGTTGAATGCAGGTCAAGCTGACCTGCTTGCAAGGTCATGCCATTTATTGGCAGTACCTCTATCTGTGATCGGGACGGCTGCTTTGGTGAAAGTGAGTGCTCTCACTGTAAAATCACGTAAAAAGTACAGAGCATCAAGTTGAATGCGAATAACAGTAGCTGCTTGCAAGATCATGCCATTTATTGGCCGTACCTTTATCTGTGATCGGGACTGCTGCTTTGATGAAAGTGAGTGCTATCACTGTAAAATAACGTAAAAAGTACAGAGCATCAAGTTGAATGCGAATAACAGTAGCTGCTTGCAAGATCATGCCATTTATTGGCCGTACCTTTATCTGTGATCGGGGCTGCTGCTTTGATGAAAGTGAGTGCTCTCACTGTAAAATAACGTAAAAAGTACAGTGCACCAAGTTGAATGCAGGTCAAGCTGACCTGCTTGCAAGGTCATGCCATTTATTGGCCGTACCTCTATCTGTGATCGGGACGGCTGCTTTGGTGAAAGTGAGTGCTCTCACTGTAAAATCACGTAAAAAGTACAGAGCATCAAGTTGAATGCGAATAACAGTAGCTGCTTGCAAGATCATGCCATTTATAGGCCGTACCTTTATCTGTGATCGGGACTGCTGCTTTGATGAAAGAGAGTGTTCTCACTGTAAAATAACGTAAAAAGTACAGTGCATCAAGTTGAATGCAGGTCAAGTTGACCTGCTTGCAAGGTCATGCCATTTATTGGCCGTACCTCTATCTGTGATCGGGACTGCTGCTTTGATGAAAGTGAGTGCTCTCACTGTAAAATAAGGTAAAAAGTACAGAGCATCAAGTTGAATGCGAATAACAGCAGCTGCTTGCAAGATCATGCCACTTATTCGCCATACCTTTATCTGTGATCGGGGCTGCTGCTTTGATGAAAGTGAGTGCTCTCACTGTAAAATAACGTAAAAAGTACAGTGCACCAAGTTGAATGCAGGTCAAGCTGACCTGCTTGCAAGGTCATGCCATTTATTGGCCGTACCTCTATCTGTGATCGGGACGGCTGCTTTGGTGAAAGTGAGTGCTCTCACTGTAAAATCACGTAAAAAGTACAGAGCATCAAGTTGAATGCGAATAACAGTAGCTGCTTGCAAGATCATGCCATTTATTGGCCGTACCTTTATCTGTGATCGGGACTGCTGCTTTGATGAAAGTGAGTGTTCTCACTGTAAAATAACGTAAAAAGTACAGTGCATCAAGTTGAATGCAGGTCAAGTTGACCTGCTTGCAAGGTCATGCCATTTATTGGCCATACCTTTATCCGTGATCAGGACTGCTGCTTTGATGAAAGTGAGTGCTCTCACTGTAAAGTCCAGTAGAAAGTACAGAGCATCAAGTTGAATGCGAATAACAGTAGCTGCTTGCAAGATCATGCCATTTATTTGCCGTACCTTTATCTGTGATCGGGACTGCTGCTTTGATGAAAGTGAGTGCTCTCACTGTCAAATAAGGTAAAAAGTACAGAGCATCCAGCTGAATGCGAATAACAGTAGCTGCTTGCAAGATCATGCCATTTATTTGCCGTACCTTTATCTGTGATCGGGACTGCTGCTTTGATGAAAGTGAGTGCTCTCACCGTAAAATAACGTAAAAAGTACAGAGCATCAAGTTGAATGCGAATAACAGTAGCTGCTTGCAAGATCATGCCATTTATTGCCCCAACCTTTATCTGTGATCGGGACGGCTGCTTTGATGAAAGTGAGTGGTATCAGTGTAAAATAACGTAAAAAGTACAGAGCATCCAGCTGAATGCGAATAACAGTAGCTGCTTGCAAGATCATGCCATTTATTTGCCGTACCTTTATCTGTGATCGGGACTGCTGCTTTGATGAAAGTGAGTGCTCTCACCGTAAAATAACGTAAAAAGTACAGAGCATCAAGTTGAATGCGAATAACAGTAGCTGCTTGCAAGATCATGCCATTTATTGGCCGTACCTCTATCTGTGATCGGGACGGCTGCTTTGGTGAAAGTGAGTGCTCTCACTGTAAAATAACGTAAAAAGTACAGAGCATCAAGTTGAATGCGAATAACAGTAGCTGCTTGCAAGATCATGCCATTTATTGGCCGTACCTTTATCTGTGATCGGGACTGCTGCTTTGATGAAAGTGAGTGCTATCACTGTAAAATAACGTAAAAAGTACAGTGCACCAAGTTGAATGCAGGTCAAGCTGACCTGCTTGCACGATCATGCCATTTATAGGCCGTACCTCTATCTGTGATCGGGACGGCTGCTTTGGTGAAAGTGACTGCTCTCACTGTAAAATAACGTAAAAAGTACAGAGCATCAAGTTGAATGCGAATAACAGTAGCTGCTTGCAAGATCATGCCATTTATTGGCCGTACCTTTATCTGTGATCGGGACTGCTGCTTTGATGAAAGTGAGTGCTCTCACTGTAAAAGAACCTAAAAAGTACAGAGCATCCAGTTGAATGCGAATAACAGTAGCTGCTTGCAAGATCATGCCATTTATAGGCCGTACCTTTATCTGTGATCGGGACTGCTGCTTTGATGAAAGAGAGTGTTCTCACTGTAAAATAACGTAAAAAGTACAGTGCATCAAGTTGAATGCAGGTCAAGTTGACCTGCTTGCAAGGTCATGCCATTTATTGCCCGTACCTTTATCTGTGATCGGGGCTGCTGCTTTGACGAAAGTGAGTGCTCTCACTGTAAAATAACGTAAAAAGTACAGTGCACCAAGTTGAATGCAGGTCAAGTTGACCTGCTTGCAAGGTCATGCCATTTATTGGCCGTACCTCTATCTGTGATCGGGACTGCTGCTTTGATGAAAGTGAGTGCTCTCACCGTAAAATAACGTAAAAAGTACAGAGCATCCAGTTGAATGCGAATAACAGTAGCTGCTTGCAAGATCATGCCATTTATTGGCCCAACCTTTATCTGTGATCGGGACGGCTGCTTTGATCAAAGTGAGTGCTCTCACCGTAAAATAACGTAAAAAGTACAGAGCATCCAGCTGAATGCGAATAACAGTAGCTGCTTGCAAGATCATGCCATTTATTTGCCGTACCTTTATCTGTGATCGGGACTGCTGCTTTGATGAAAGTGAGTGCTCTCACTGTCAAATAAGGTAAAAAGTACAGAGCATCCAGCTGAATGCGAATAACAGTAGCTGCTTGCAAGATCATGCCATTTATTTGCCGTACCTTTATCTGTGATCGGGACTGCTGCTTTGATGAAAGTGAGTGCTCTCACCGTAAAATAACGTAAAAAGTACAGAGCATCCAGCTGAATGCGAATAACAGTAGCTGCTTGCAAGATCATGCCATTTATTTGCCGTACCTTTATCTGTGATCGGGACTGCTGCTTTGATGAAAGTGAGTGCTCTCACCGTAAAATAACGTAAAAAGTACAGAGCATCAAGTTGAATGCGAATAACAGTAGCTGCTTGCAAGATCATGCCATTTATTGGCCGTACCTCTATCTGTGATCGGGACGGCTGCTTTGGTGAAAGTGAGTGCTATCACTGTAAAATAACGTAAAAAGTACAGAGCATCAAGTTGAATGCGAATAACAGTAGCTGCTTGCAAGATCATGCCATTTATTGGCCGTACCTTTATCTGTGATCGGGGCTGCTGCTTTGATGAAAGTGAGTGCTCTCACTGTAAAATAACGTAAAAAGTACAGTGCACCAAGTTGAATGCAGGTCAAGTTGACCTGCTTGCAAGGTCATGCCATTTATTGGCCGTACCTCTATCTGTGATCGGGACGGCTGCTTTGGTGAAAGTGAGTGCTATCACTGTAAAATAACGTAAAAAGTACAGTGCACCAAGTTGAATGCAGGTCAAGCTGACCTGCTTGCAAGGTCATGCCATTTATTGGCCGTACCTCTATCTGTGATCGGGACGGCTGCTTTGGTGAAAGTGAGTGCTCTCACTGTAAAATCACGTAAAAAGTACAGAGCATCAAGTTGAATGCGAATAACAGTAGCTGCTTGCAAGATCATGCCATTTATTGGCCGTACCTTTATCTGTGATCGGGGCTGCTGCTTTGATGAAAGTGAGTGCTATCACTGTAAAATAACGTAAAAAGTACAGTGCACCAAGTTGAATGCAGGTCAAGTTGACCTGCTTGCAAGGTCATGCCATTTATAGGCCGTACCTTTATCTGTGATCGGGACTGCTGCTTTGATGAAAGAGAGTGTTCTCACTGTAAAATAACGTAAAAAGTACAGTGCACCAAGTTGAATGAAGGTCAAGCTGACCTGCTTGCAAGGTCATGCCATTTATTGGCCGTACCTTTATCTGTGATCGGGACTGCTGCTTTGATGAAAGTGAGTGCTCTCACTGTAAAATTACGTAAAAAGTACAAAGCATCAAGTTGAATGCGGGTCAAGTTGACCTGCTTGCAAGGTCATGCCATTTATTTGCCGTACCTTTATCTGTGATCGGGACTGCTGCTTTGATGAAAGTGAGTGCTCTCACTGTAAAATTACGTAAAAAGTACAAAGCATCATGTTGAATGCGAATAACAGTAGCTGCTTGCAAGATCATGCCATTTATTGGCCGTACCTTTATCTGTGATCGGGGCTGCTGCTTTGATGAAAGTGAGTGCTCTCACTGTAAAATAACGTAAAAAGTACAGTGCACCAAGTTGAATGCAGGTCAAGCTGACCTGCTTGCAAGGTCATGCCATTTATTGGCCGTACCTCTATCTGTGATCGGGACGGCTGCTTTGGTGAAAGTGAGTGCTCTCACTGTAAAATCACGTAAAAAGTACAGAGCATCAAGTTGAATGCGAATAACAGTAGCTGCTTGCAAGATCATGCCATTTATAGGCCGTACCTTTATCTGTGATCGGGACTGCTGCTTTGATGAAAGAGAGTGTTCTCACTGTAAAATAACGTAAAAAGTACAGTGCATCAAGTTGAATGCAGGTCAAGTTGACCTGCTTGCAAGGTCATGCCATTTATTGGCCGTACCTCTATCTGTGATCGGGACTGCTGCTTTGATGAAAGTGAGTGCTCTCACTGTAAAATAAGGTAAAAAGTACAGAGCATCAAGTTGAATGCGAATAACAGCAGCTGCTTGCAAGATCATGCCACTTATTCGCCATACCTTTATCTGTGATCGGGGCTGCTGCTTTGATGAAAGTGAGTGCTCTCACTGTAAAATAACGTAAAAAGTACAGTGCACCAAGTTGAATGCAGGTCAAGCTGACCTGCTTGCAAGGTCATGCCATTTATTGGCCGTACCTCTATCTGTGATCGGGACGGCTGCTTTGGTGAAAGTGAGTGCTCTCACTGTAAAATCACGTAAAAAGTACAGAGCATCAAGTTGAATGCGAATAACAGTAGCTGCTTGCAAGATCATGCCATTTATTGGCCGTACCTTTATCTGTGATCGGGACTGCTGCTTTGATGAAAGTGAGTGTTCTCACTGTAAAATAACGTAAAAAGTACAATGCACCAAGTTGAATGCAGGTCAAGCTGACCTGCTTGCAAGGTCATGCCATTTATTGGCCGTACCTCTATCTGTGGTCGGGACGGCTGCTTTGGTGAAAGTGTGTGCTATCACTGTAAAATAACGTAAAAAGTACAGAGCATCCAGTTGAATGCGAATAACAGTAGCTGCTTGCAAGATCATGCCATTTATAGGCCGTACCTCTATCTGTGATCGGGACGGCTGCTTTGGTGAAAGTGAGTGCTCTCACTGTAAAATAACCTAAAAAGTACAGAGCATCCAGTTGAATGCGAATAACAGTAGCTGCTTGCAAGATCATGCCATTTATAGGCCGTACCTTTATCTGTGATCGGGACTGCTGCTTTGATGAAAGAGAGTGTTCTCACTGTAAAATAACGTAAAAAGAAAAGTGCATCAAGTTGAATGCAGGTCAAGTTGATCTGCTTGCAAGGTCATGCCATTTATTGGCCGTACCTCTATCTGTGATCGGGACTGCTGCTTTGATGAAAGTGAGTGCTCTCACCGTAAAATAACGTAAAAAGTACAGAGCATCCAGTTGAATGCGAATAACAGTAGCTGCTTGCAAGATCATGCCATTTATTGGCCCAACCTTTATCTGTGATCGGGACGGCTGCTTTGATCAAAGTGAGTGCTCTCACTGTAAAATAAGGTAAAAAGTACAGAGCATCAAGTTGAATGCGAATAACAGCAGCTGCTTGCAAGATCATGCCACTTATTCGCCATATCAGGAGACTCGGTAGAGTCTCGCGCCAAGTAGTAGTTATATATATAGTACAGCGCGCGACTACCGAGGATACTTATCCCGAAGTGTAGCGGTTTTCGTCCGCTATAAAACTTTCACCTCGATTTATGGAAAAGTTACAGCTCCAAGGATTTATTTCTAAATTTTGTATTTTTTCGTTGATTTTTCTGAATCGAATGAGCTAAGAATCAAGCGAATCGGTTCAGTCGTTCAAGAGATATGGATTTCTCCTGCTTATTCTTCTCGTGAAAACGGCAAGGCAAATTAAGATTCATCAGGGGAACTAATTCCTAAAAATGTGGTTTTCACTTTTCTCATACGAGATGGCAGCAAACGGGAATATCGTATTTACGTTACCGATCTATAATCTGTAATCTGTGTCATACCGACACATTGGTTAAGCCAGTTATGCCATGGCTGGTTATGTGTCATAATGGTTATGTGATACAGTCCAATTTTATTATTTTATTTTATTCCAGATTCCATGCTTTTATTTAGTTAATAAAAGAGTATAGTGTCCTTGCCCCTGTCCCTGTAATCTTGTCATTATTAAGAATTATGAAGTGTCAAATGTGTTTGGTGAACGAGTGCTGATTTCCAATAATTAAAATTGTCAAGAGTGTAGCATATTTATCTTTAAAGCAATATTAGCAATTATTTATTTACAGTTCAAGGGAATGCTCGGTATTAATAATCAGTACTTGCTCAAACTAATTTCAGTACATTAGGTTTGCGCTCCGTCAGCTAGGTATTTGACAGTCAGGAATAATTTGTAAAGTGTTAAGTCCAATCATTTAAAATTTCAATATATTATAGCTATTGGGAATCTCTCTTTTGCTACTCTGAATCATTATTTGATTTAACGCTTCAGAATTATAATATATAAACCAAGCAGAATGCTCATAGGCAATCTAATTTAGTTGTATTATGATCATGACTGTCAAGTTCATCGCTCAAGGAACACTTCAGCTAAAGAATAAAATGAATCAAGCAAGCAATAATTATCAATCATGTGTCATTAAGCGATATACTATCTATTGATAATCAGTACTTGCTTAGTAAATTTCATTACTTTAGGTTTGCGCTTCGTGAGCTAGGTATTTGACAGTCAGGAATAATTTGTAAAGTGTTAAGTCCAATCATTTAAAATTTCAATATATTATAGCTATTGGGAATCCCTCTTTTGCTACTCTGAATCATTATTTGATTTAACGCTTTAGAATTATAATATATAAACCAAGCAGAATGCTCATAGGCAATCTAATTTAGTTGTATCATGATCATGACTGTCAAGTTCATCGCTCAAGGAACACTTCAGCTAAAGAATTAAATGAATTAAGCAAGCAATAATTATCAATCATGTGTCATTTAGCGACATACTAGCTATTGGTAATCAGTACTTATTTAACAAATTTTATTACATTAGATTATGCGCTCCCTGAGGTACGCATTTGGCTGTCAAGATACACCAATGTTAGAGTGCGTGTGAGGGTATAGCTTATCTAATTTGCAATTTAAATGCATCCTAGCTATTGGTAATTTTTCTTTTGCTAATGTGAATTTGTCAAGTGCAAAGTATATTATCTGAGGAATCTATATTCTCACATTCAGCTCAATTTCTTAGATCTCCTCCTATGTGCATGATTAAGTTATAAATACATTGTAACATTAAAGTTACATTATAACATAAACATGCACATAGATGATGGTGCATACTTGAACAGAAATGGCACTTGATATTTTAATAAAATTTTACTTTTATATTTATTAATTAAACCATTGATAAATACTTAGAATTTTTATTGTCTTTATTGTTAAGCATTAACTAACAAAAAGGCATGAAATCCGTCGAAAAACATTAAACTGCAAAAAATTCGTCAAGTAGCAGTTTGATTTTCCCACAAAAATGAAACATTGATAAATAATTACAAATTTTATTGCCTTTATTGTTAAGCATTAACTAACAAAAAGACATGAAATCCGTACAAAAACATTAAAATGTAAGAAAATGCGCCAAGTAGCAGTTGGATTTCCCCACAAAAATATAACAAATATAATATACAATGAAATATAACAAAAAAAATAGATATCATACAAGAAAGCCAAGCTTTCATTCAAAGATATCTCGATTTAACTCGCATTAGCAATTAACAATAAATTAACAATAAATTACCGATTAACAATACAAAAAATCTTGGCGTGTGCGCGCTTCATTCGAGGCACTTGCTCCGGTAATATTACTAAAAAGCTTTTAAAGAAACATATACGCGATGAACTGAGAGAACCTCCTTCTTATCAATATCGAGGAAAATGATCTCCTTGTCAGTTATGTTGGAGGCAAAAATGGGATAACAAGGCCGCTGTATATAGTATATATGATTGAAAATGAAAGATTTATTAGGATTTACTCATATTGTAGTAAAGTCCGTGTTAGGTTCAACACCAGTACTACCGAACGAGTCGAAATTACTTTTTTTTACGTGGTTCGATATAACACCATAACAATCATCGGTAGTTCTAGTGTTAAATCAGTCTTCCATTGCCTTTTTACCTCACAATGAAGCGCGCACACGCCAAGATTTTTTGTATTGTTAATCGGTAATTTATTGTTAATTGCTAATGCGAGTTAAATCGAGATATCTTTGAATGAAAGCTTGGCTTTCTTGTATGATATCTATTTTTTTTGTTATATTTCATTGTATATTATATTTGTTATATTTTTGTGGGGAAATCCAACTGCTACTTGGCGCATTTTCTTACATTTTAATGTTTTTGTACGGATACCTTTATCTGTGATCGGGACTGCTGCTTTGCTGAAAGTGAGTGTTCTCACTGTAAAATAACGTAAAAAGTACAGTGCATCAAGTTGAATGCAGGTCAAGTTGACCTGCTTCCAAGGTCATGCCATTTATTGGCCATACCTTTATCCGTGATCAGGACTGCTGCTTTGATGAAAGTGAGTGCTCTCACTGTAAAATCCAGTAGAAAGTACAGAGCATCAAGTTGAATGCGAATAACAGTAGCTGCTTGCAAGATAATGCCATTTATAGGCCGTACCTTTATCTGTGATCGGGACTGCTGCTTTGATGAAAGAGAGTGTTCTCACTGTAAAATAACGTAAAAAGTACAGTGCATCAAGTTGAATGCAGGTCAAGTTGACCTGCTTGCAAGGTCATGCCATTTATTGGCCGTACCTCTATCTGTGATCGGGACTGCTGCTTTGATGAAAGTGAGTGCTCTCACCGTAAAATAACGTAAAAAGTACAGAGCATCCAGTTGAATGCGAATAACAGTAGCTGCTTGCAAGATCATGCCATTTATTGGCCCAACCTTTATCTGTGATCGGGACGGCTGCTTTGATCAAAGTGAGTGCTCTCACTGTAAAATAAGGTAAAAAGTACAGAGCATCAAGTTGAATGCGAATAACAGCAGCTGCTTGCAAGATCATGCCACTTATTCGCCATACCTTTATCTGTGATCGGGGCTGCTGCTTTGATGAAAGTGAGTGCTCTCACTGTAAAATAACGTAAAAAGTACAGTGCACCAAGTTGAATGCAGGTCAAGCTGACCTGCTTGCAAGGTCATGCCATTTATTGGCCATACCTTTATCCGTGATCAGGACTGCTGCTTTGATGAAAGTGAGTGCTCTCACTGTAAAGTCCAGTAGAAAGTACAGAGCATCAAGTTGAATGCGAATAACAGTAGCTGCTTGCAAGATCATGCCATTTATTTGCCGTACCTTTATCTGTGATCGGGACTGCTGCTTTGATGAAAGTGAGTGCTCTCACTGTCAAATAAGGTAAAAAGTACAGAGCATCCAGCTGAATGCGAATAACAGTAGCTGCTTGCAAGATCATGCCATTTATTTGCCGTACCTTTATCTGTGATCGGGACTGCTGCTTTGATGAAAGTGAGTGCTCTCACCGTAAAATAACGTAAAAAGTACAGAGCATCAAGTTGAATGCGAATAACAGTAGCTGCTTGCAAGATCATGCCATTTATTGCCCCAACCTTTATCTGTGATCGGGACGGCTGCTTTGATGAAAGTGAGTGGTATCAGTGTAAAATAACGTAAAAAGTACAGAGCATCCAGCTGAATGCGAATAACAGTAGCTGCTTGCAAGATCATGCCATTTATTTGCCGTACCTTTATCTGTGATCGGGACTGCTGCTTTGATGAAAGTGAGTGCTCTCACCGTAAAATAACGTAAAAAGTACAGAGCATCAAGTTGAATGCGAATAACAGTAGCTGCTTGCAAGATCATGCCATTTATTGGCCGTACCTCTATCTGTGATCGGGACGGCTGCTTTGGTGAAAGTGAGTGCTCTCACTGTAAAATAACGTAAAAAGTACAGAGCATCAAGTTGAATGCGAATAACAGTAGCTGCTTGCAAGATCATGCCATTTATTGGCCGTACCTTTATCTGTGATCGGGACTGCTGCTTTGATGAAAGTGAGTGCTATCACTGTAAAATAACGTAAAAAGTACAGTGCACCAAGTTGAATGCAGGTCAAGCTGACCTGCTTGCACGATCATGCCATTTATAGGCCGTACCTCTATCTGTGATCGGGACGGCTGCTTTGGTGAAAGTGACTGCTCTCACTGTAAAATAACGTAAAAAGTACAGAGCATCAAGTTGAATGCGAATAACAGTAGCTGCTTGCAAGATCATGCCATTTATAGGCCGTACCTTTATCTGTGATCGGGACTGCTGCTTTGATGAAAGAGAGTGTTCTCACTGTAAAATAACGTAAAAAGTACAGTGCATCAAGTTGAATGCAGGTCAAGTTGACCTGCTTGCAAGGTCATGCCATTTATTGGCCGTACCTCTATCTGTGATCGGGACTGCTGCTTTGATGAAAGTGAGTGCTCTCACCGTAAAATAACGTAAAAAGTACAGAGCATCAAGTTGAATGCGAATAACAGTAGCTGCTTGCAAGATCATGCCATTTATTGGCCCAACCTTTATCTGTGATCGGGACGGCTGCTTTGATCAAAGTGAGTGCTCTCACTGTAAAATAAGGTAAAAAGTACAGAGCATCAAGTTGAATGCGAATAACAGCAGCTGCTTGCAAGATCATGCCACTTATTCGCCATACCTTTATCTGTGATCGGGACTGCTGCTTTGCTGAAAGTGAGTGTTCTCACTGTAAAATAACGTAAAAAGTACAGTGCATCAAGTTGAATGCAGGTCAAGTTGACCTGCTTCCAAGGTCATGCCATTTATTGGCCATACCTTTATCCGTGATCAGGACTGCTGCTTTGATGAAAGTGAGTGCTCTCACTGTAAAATCCAGTAGAAAGTACAGAGCATCAAGTTGAATGCGAATAACAGTAGCTGCTTGCAAGATCATGCCATTTATTGGCCGTACCTTTATCTGTGATCGGGACTGCTGCTTTGATGAAAGTGAGTGCTCTCACTGTAAAATAACCTAAAAAGTACAGAGCATCCATTTGAATGCGAATAACAGTAGCTGCTTGCAAGATCATGCCATTTATAGGCCGTACCTTTATCTGTGATTGGGACTGCTGCTTTGATGAAAGAGAGTGTTCTCACTGTAAAATAACGTAAAAAGTACAGTGCATCAAGTTGAATGCAGGTCAAGTTGACCTGCTTGCAAGGTCATGCCATTTATTGCCCGTACCTTTATCTGTGATCGGGGCTGCTGCTTTGACGAAAGTGAGTGCTCTCACTGTAAAATAACGTAAAAAGTACAGTGCACCAAGTTGAATGCAGGTCAAGTTGACCTGCTTGCAAGGTCATGCCATTTATTGGCCGTACCTCTATCTGTGATCGGGACTGCTGCTTTGATGAAAGTGAGTGCTCTCACCGTAAAATAACGTAAAAAGTACAGAGCATCCAGTTGAATGCGAATAACAGTAGCTGCTTGCAAGATCATGCCATTTATTGGCCCAACCTTTATCTGTGATCGGGACGGCTGCTTTGATCAAAGTGAGTGCTCTCACTGTAAAGTCCAGTAGAAAGTACAGAGCATCAAGTTGAATGCGAATAACAGTAGCTGCTTGCAAGATCATGCCATTTATTTGCCGTACCTTTATCTGTGATCGGGACTGCTGCTTTGATGAAAGTGAGTGCTCTCACTGTCAAATAAGGTAAAAAGTACAGAGCATCCAGCTGAATGCGAATAACAGTAGCTGCTTGCAAGATCATGCCATTTATTTGCCGTACCTTTATCTGTGATCGGGACTGCTGCTTTGATGAAAGTGAGTGCTCTCACCGTAAAATAACGTAAAAAGTACAGAGCATCCAGCTGAATGCGAATAACAGTAGCTGCTTGCAAGATCATGCCATTTATTTGCCGTACCTTTATCTGTGATCGGGACTGCTGCTTTGATGAAAGTGAGTGCTCTCACCGTAAAATAACGTAAAAAGTACAGAGCATCAAGTTGAATGCGAATAACAGTAGCTGCTTGCAAGATCATGCCATTTATTGGCCGTACCTCTATCTGTGATCGGGACGGCTGCTTTGGTGAAAGTGAGTGCTATCACTGTAAAATAACGTAAAAAGTACAGAGCATCAAGTTGAATGCGAATAACAGTAGCTGCTTGCAAGATCATGCCATTTATTGGCCGTACCTTTATCTGTGATCGGGGCTGCTGCTTTGATGAAAGTGAGTGCTCTCACTGTAAAATAACGTAAAAAGTACAGTGCACCAAGTTGAATGCAGGTCAAGCTGACCTGCTTGCAAGGTCATGCCATTTATTGGCCGTACCTCTATCTGTGATCGGGACGGCTGCTTTGGTGAAAGTGAGTGCTCTCACTGTAAAATCACGTAAAAAGTACAGAGCATCAAGTTGAATGCGAATAACAGTAGCTGCTTGCAAGATCATGCCATTTATTGGCCGTACCTTTATCTGTGATCGGGACTGCTGCTTTGATGAAAGTGAGTGCTATCACTGTAAAATAACGTAAAAAGTACAGAGCATCAAGTTGAATGCGAATAACAGTAGCTGCTTGCAAGATCATGCCATTTATTGGCCGTACCTTTATCTGTGATCGGGGCTGCTGCTTTGATGAAAGTGAGTGCTCTCACTGTAAAATAACGTAAAAAGTACAGTGCACCAAGTTGAATGCAGGTCAAGCTGACCTGCTTGCAAGGTCATGCCATTTATTGGCCGTACCTCTATCTGTGATCGGGACGGCTGCTTTGGTGAAAGTGAGTGCTCTCACTGTAAAATCACGTAAAAAGTACAGAGCATCAAGTTGAATGCGAATAACAGTAGCTGCTTGCAAGATCATGCCATTTATAGGCCGTACCTTTATCTGTGATCGGGACTGCTGCTTTGATGAAAGAGAGTGTTCTCACTGTAAAATAACGTAAAAAGTACAGTGCATCAAGTTGAATGCAGGTCAAGTTGACCTGCTTGCAAGGTCATGCCATTTATTGGCCGTACCTCTATCTGTGATCGGGACTGCTGCTTTGATGAAAGTGAGTGCTCTCACTGTAAAATAAGGTAAAAAGTACAGAGCATCAAGTTGAATGCGAATAACAGCAGCTGCTTGCAAGATCATGCCACTTATTCGCCATACCTTTATCTGTGATCGGGGCTGCTGCTTTGATGAAAGTGAGTGCTCTCACTGTAAAATAACGTAAAAAGCACAGTGCACCAAGTTGAATGCAGGTCAAGCTGACCTGCTTGCAAGGTCATGCCATTTATTGGCCGTACCTCTATCTGTGATCGGGACGGCTGCTTTGGTGAAAGTGAGTGCTCTCACTGTAAAATCACGTAAAAAGTACAGAGCATCAAGTTGAATGCGAATAACAGTAGCTGCTTGCAAGATCATGCCATTTATTGGCCGTACCTTTATCTGTGATCGGGACTGCTGCTTTGATGAAAGTGAGTGTTCTCACTGTAAAATAACGTAAAAAGTACAGTGCATCAAGTTGAATGCAGGTCAAGTTGACCTGCTTGCAAGGTCATGCCATTTATTGGCCATACCTTTATCCGTGATCAGGACTGCTGCTTTGATGAAAGTGAGTGCTCTCACTGTAAAGTCCAGTAGAAAGTACAGAGCATCAAGTTGAATGCGAATAACAGTAGCTGCTTGCAAGATCATGCCATTTATTTGCCGTACCTTTATCTGTGATCGGGACTGCTGCTTTGATGAAAGTGAGTGCTCTCACTGTCAAATAAGGTAAAAAGTACAGAGCATCCAGCTGAATGCGAATAACAGTAGCTGCTTGCAAGATCATGCCATTTATTTGCCGTACCTTTATCTGTGATCGGGACTGCTGCTTTGATGAAAGTGAGTGCTCTCACCGTAAAATAACGTAAAAAGTACAGAGCATCAAGTTGAATGCGAATAACAGTAGCTGCTTGCAAGATCATGCCATTTATTGCCCCAACCTTTATCTGTGATCGGGACGGCTGCTTTGATGAAAGTGAGTGGTATCAGTGTAAAATAACGTAAAAAGTACAGAGCATCCAGCTGAATGCGAATAACAGTAGCTGCTTGCAAGATCATGCCATTTATTTGCCGTACCTTTATCTGTGATCGGGACTGCTGCTTTGATGAAAGTGAGTGCTCTCACCGTAAAATAACGTAAAAAGTACAGAGCATCAAGTTGAATGCGAATAACAGTAGCTGCTTGCAAGATCATGCCATTTATTGGCCGTACCTCTATCTGTGATCGGGACGGCTGCTTTGGTGAAAGTGAGTGCTCTCACTGTAAAATAACGTAAAAAGTACAGAGCATCAAGTTGAATGCGAATAACAGTAGCTGCTTGCAAGATCATGCCATTTATTGGCCGTACCTTTATCTGTGATCGGGACTGCTGCTTTGATGAAAGTGAGTGCTATCACTGTAAAATAACGTAAAAAGTACAGTGCACCAAGTTGAATGCAGGTCAAGCTGACCTGCTTGCACGATCATGCCATTTATAGGCCGTACCTCTATCTGTGATCGGGACGGCTGCTTTGGTGAAAGTGACTGCTCTCACTGTAAAATAACGTAAAAAGTACAGAGCATCAAGTTGAATGCGAATAACAGTAGCTGCTTGCAAGATCATGCCATTTATTGGCCGTACCTTTATCTGTGATCGGGACTGCTGCTTTGATGAAAGTGAGTGCTCTCACTGTAAAAGAACCTAAAAAGTACAGAGCATCCAGTTGAATGCGAATAACAGTAGCTGCTTGCAAGATCATGCCATTTATAGGCCGTACCTTTATCTGTGATCGGGACTGCTGCTTTGATGAAAGAGAGTGTTCTCACTGTAAAATAACGTAAAAAGTACAGTGCATCAAGTTGAATGCAGGTCAAGTTGACCTGCTTGCAAGGTCATGCCATTTATTGGCCGTACCTCTATCTGTGATCGGGACTGCTGCTTTGATGAAAGTGAGTGCTCTCACCGTAAAATAACGTAAAAAGTACAGAGCATCAAGTTGAATGCGAATAACAGTAGCTGCTTGCAAGATCATGCCATTTATTGGCCCAACCTTTATCTGTGATCGGGACGGCTGCTTTGATCAAAGTGAGTGCTCTCACTGTAAAATAAGGTAAAAAGTACAGAGCATCAAGTTGAATGCGAATAACAGCAGCTGCTTGCAAGATCATGCCACTTATTCGCCATACCTTTATCTGTGATCGGGACTGCTGCTTTGCTGAAAGTGAGTGTTCTCACTGTAAAATAACGTAAAAAGTACAGTGCATCAAGTTGAATGCAGGTCAAGTTGACCTGCTTCCAAGGTCATGCCATTTATTGGCCATACCTTTATCCGTGATCAGGACTGCTGCTTTGATGAAAGTGAGTGCTCTCACTGTAAAATCCAGTAGAAAGTACAGAGCATCAAGTTGAATGCGAATAACAGTAGCTGCTTGCAAGATCATGCCATTTATTGGCCGTACCTTTATCTGTGATCGGGACTGCTGCTTTGATGAAAGTGAGTGCTCTCACTGTAAAATAACCTAAAAAGTACAGAGCATCCATTTGAATGCGAATAACAGTAGCTGCTTGCAAGATCATGCCATTTATAGGCCGTACCTTTATCTGTGATTGGGACTGCTGCTTTGATGAAAGAGAGTGTTCTCACTGTAAAATAACGTAAAAAGTACAGTGCATCAAGTTGAATGCAGGTCAAGTTGACCTGCTTGCAAGGTCATGCCATTTATTGCCCGTACCTTTATCTGTGATCGGGGCTGCTGCTTTGACGAAAGTGAGTGCTCTCACTGTAAAATAACGTAAAAAGTACAGTGCACCAAGTTGAATGCAGGTCAAGTTGACCTGCTTGCAAGGTCATGCCATTTATTGGCCGTACCTCTATCTGTGATCGGGACTGCTGCTTTGATGAAAGTGAGTGCTCTCACCGTAAAATAACGTAAAAAGTACAGAGCATCCAGTTGAATGCGAATAACAGTAGCTGCTTGCAAGATCATGCCATTTATTGGCCCAACCTTTATCTGTGATCGGGACGGCTGCTTTGATCAAAGTGAGTGCTCTCACTGTAAAGTCCAGTAGAAAGTACAGAGCATCAAGTTGAATGCGAATAACAGTAGCTGCTTGCAAGATCATGCCATTTATTTGCCGTACCTTTATCTGTGATCGGGACTGCTGCTTTGATGAAAGTGAGTGCTCTCACTGTCAAATAAGGTAAAAAGTACAGAGCATCCAGCTGAATGCGAATAACAGTAGCTGCTTGCAAGATCATGCCATTTATTTGCCGTACCTTTATCTGTGATCGGGACTGCTGCTTTGATGAAAGTGAGTGCTCTCACCGTAAAATAACGTAAAAAGTACAGAGCATCCAGCTGAATGCGAATAACAGTAGCTGCTTGCAAGATCATGCCATTTATTTGCCGTACCTTTATCTGTGATCGGGACTGCTGCTTTGATGAAAGTGAGTGCTCTCACCGTAAAATAACGTAAAAAGTACAGAGCATCAAGTTGAATGCGAATAACAGTAGCTGCTTGCAAGATCATGCCATTTATTGGCCGTACCTCTATCTGTGATCGGGACGGCTGCTTTGGTGAAAGTGAGTGCTATCACTGTAAAATAACGTAAAAAGTACAGAGCATCAAGTTGAATGCGAATAACAGTAGCTGCTTGCAAGATCATGCCATTTATTGGCCGTACCTTTATCTGTGATCGGGGCTGCTGCTTTGATGAAAGTGAGTGCTCTCACTGTAAAATAACGTAAAAAGTACAGTGCACCAAGTTGAATGCAGGTCAAGTTGACCTGCTTGCAAGGTCATGCCATTTATTGGCCGTACCTCTATCTGTGATCGGGACGGCTGCTTTGGTGAAAGTGAGTGCTATCACTGTAAAATAACGTAAAAAGTACAGTGCACCAAGTTGAATGCAGGTCAAGCTGACCTGCTTGCAAGGTCATGCCATTTATTGGCCGTACCTCTATCTGTGATCGGGACGGCTGCTTTGGTGAAAGTGAGTGCTCTCACTGTAAAATCACGTAAAAAGTACAGAGCATCAAGTTGAATGCGAATAACAGTAGCTGCTTGCAAGATCATGCCATTTATTGGCCGTACCTTTATCTGTGATCGGGGCTGCTGCTTTGATGAAAGTGAGTGCTATCACTGTAAAATAACGTAAAAAGTACAGTGCACCAAGTTGAATGCAGGTCAAGTTGACCTGCTTGCAAGGTCATGCCATTTATAGGCCGTACCTTTATCTGTGATCGGGACTGCTGCTTTGATGAAAGAGAGTGTTCTCACTGTAAAATAACGTAAAAAGTACAGTGCACCAAGTTGAATGAAGGTCAAGCTGACCTGCTTGCAAGGTCATGCCATTTATTGGCCGTACCTTTATCTGTGATCGGGACTGCTGCTTTGATGAAAGTGAGTGCTCTCACTGTAAAATTACGTAAAAAGTACAAAGCATCAAGTTGAATGCGGGTCAAGTTGACCTGCTTGCAAGGTCATGCCATTTATTTGCCGTACCTTTATCTGTGATCGGGACTGCTGCTTTGATGAAAGTGAGTGCTCTCACTGTAAAATTACGTAAAAAGTACAAAGCATCATGTTGAATGCGAATAACAGTAGCTGCTTGCAAGATCATGCCATTTATTGGCCGTACCTTTATCTGTGATCGGGGCTGCTGCTTTGATGAAAGTGAGTGCTCTCACTGTAAAATAACGTAAAAAGTACAGTGCACCAAGTTGAATGCAGGTCAAGCTGACCTGCTTGCAAGGTCATGCCATTTATTGGCCGTACCTCTATCTGTGATCGGGACGGCTGCTTTGGTGAAAGTGAGTGCTCTCACTGTAAAATCACGTAAAAAGTACAGAGCATCAAGTTGAATGCGAATAACAGTAGCTGCTTGCAAGATCATGCCATTTATAGGCCGTACCTTTATCTGTGATCGGGACTGCTGCTTTGATGAAAGAGAGTGTTCTCACTGTAAAATAACGTAAAAAGTACAGTGCATCAAGTTGAATGCAGGTCAAGTTGACCTGCTTGCAAGGTCATGCCATTTATTGGCCGTACCTCTATCTGTGATCGGGACTGCTGCTTTGATGAAAGTGAGTGCTCTCACTGTAAAATAAGGTAAAAAGTACAGAGCATCAAGTTGAATGCGAATAACAGCAGCTGCTTGCAAGATCATGCCACTTATTCGCCATACCTTTATCTGTGATCGGGGCTGCTGCTTTGATGAAAGTGAGTGCTCTCACTGTAAAATAACGTAAAAAGTACAGTGCACCAAGTTGAATGCAGGTCAAGCTGACCTGCTTGCAAGGTCATGCCATTTATTGGCCGTACCTTTATCTGTGATCGGGACGGCTGCTTTGGTGAAAGTGAGTGCTCTCACTGTAAAATCACGTAAAAAGTACAGAGCATCAAGTTGAATGCGAATAACAGTAGCTGCTTGCAAGATCATGCCATTTATTGGCCGTACCTTTATCTGTGATCGGGACTGCTGCTTTGATGAAAGTGAGTGTTCTCACTGTAAAATAACGTAAAAAGTACAATGCACCAAGTTGAATGCAGGTCAAGCTGACCTGCTTGCAAGGTCATGCCATTTATTGGCCGTACCTCTATCTGTGGTCGGGACGGCTGCTTTGGTGAAAGTGTGTGCTATCACTGTAAAATAACGTAAAAAGTACAGAGCATCCAGTTGAATGCGAATAACAGTAGCTGCTTGCAAGATCATGCCATTTATAGGCCGTACCTCTATCTGTGATCGGGACGGCTGCTTTGGTGAAAGTGAGTGCTCTCACTGTAAAATAACCTAAAAAGTACAGAGCATCCAGTTGAATGCGAATAACAGTAGCTGCTTGCAAGATCATGCCATTTATAGGCCGTACCTTTATCTGTGATCGGGACTGCTGCTTTGATGAAAGAGAGTGTTCTCACTGTAAAATAACGTAAAAAGAAAAGTGCATCAAGTTGAATGCAGGTCAAGTTGATCTGCTTGCAAGGTCATGCCATTTATTGGCCGTACCTCTATCTGTGATCGGGACTGCTGCTTTGATGAAAGTGAGTGCTCTCACCGTAAAATAACGTAAAAAGTACAGAGCATCCAGTTGAATGCGAATAACAGTAGCTGCTTGCAAGATCATGCCATTTATTGGCCCAACCTTTATCTGTGATCGGGACGGCTGCTTTGATCAAAGTGAGTGCTCTCACTGTAAAATAAGGTAAAAAGTACAGAGCATCAAGTTGAATGCGAATAACAGCAGCTGCTTGCAAGATCATGCCACTTATTCGCCATACCTTTATCTGTGATCGGGACTGCTGCTTTGCTGAAAGTGAGTGTTCTCACTGTAAAATAACGTAAAAAGTACAGTGCATCAAGTTGAATGCAGGTCAAGTTGACCTGCTTCCAAGGTCATGCCATTTATTGGCCATACCTTTATCCGTGATCAGGACTGCTGCTTTGATGAAAGTGAGTGCTCTCACTGTAAAATCCAGTAGAAAGTACAGAGCATCAAGTTGAATGCGAATAACAGTAGCTGCTTGCAAGATAATGCCATTTATAGGCCGTACCTTTATCTGTGATCGGGACTGCTGCTTTGATGAAAGAGAGTGTTCTCACTGTAAAATAACGTAAAAAGTACAGTGCATCAAGTTGAATGCAGGTCAAGTTGACCTGCTTGCAAGGTCATGCCATTTATTGGCCGTACCTCTATCTGTGATCGGGACTGCTGCTTTGATGAAAGTGAGTGCTCTCACCGTAAAATAACGTAAAAAGTACAGAGCATCCAGTTGAATGCGAATAACAGTAGCTGCTTGCAAGATCATGCCATTTATTGGCCCAACCTTTATCTGTGATCGGGACGGCTGCTTTGATCAAAGTGAGTGCTCTCACTGTAAAATAAGGTAAAAAGTACAGAGCATCAAGTTGAATGCGAATAACAGCAGCTGCTTGCAAGATCATGCCACTTATTCGCCATACCTTTATCTGTGATCGGGGCTGCTGCTTTGATGAAAGTGAGTGCTCTCACTGTAAAATAACGTAAAAAGTACAGTGCACCAAGTTGAATGCAGGTCAAGCTGACCTGCTTGCAAGGTCATGCCATTTATTGGCCGTACCTCTATCTGTGATCGGGACGGCTGCTTTGGTGAAAGTGAGTGCTCTCACTGTAAAATCACGTAAAAAGTACAGAGCATCAAGTTGAATGCGAATAACAGTAGCTGCTTGCAAGATCATGCCATTTATTGGCCATACCTTTATCCGTGATCAGGACTGCTGCTTTGATGAAAGTGAGTGCTCTCACTGTAAAATCCAGTAGAAAGTACAGAGCATCAAGTTGAATGCGAATAACAGTAGCTGCTTGCAAGATAATGCCATTTATTGGCCGTACCTTTATCTGTGATCGGGACTGCTGCTTTGATGAAAGTGAGTGCTATCACTGTAAAATAACGTAAAAAGTACAGAGCATCAAGTTGAATGCGAATAACAGTAGCTGCTTGCAAGATCATGCCATTTATTGGCCGTACCTTTATCTGTGATCGGGGCTGCTGCTTTGATGAAAGTGAGTGCTCTCACTGTAAAATAACGTAAAAAGTACAGTGCACCAAGTTGAATGCAGGTCAAGCTGACCTGCTTGCAAGGTCATGCCATTTATTGGCCGTACCTCTATCTGTGATCGGGACGGCTGCTTTGGTGAAAGTGAGTGCTCTCACTGTAAAATCACGTAAAAAGTACAGAGCATCAAGTTGAATGCGAATAACAGCAGCTGCTTGCAAGATCATGCCACTTATTCGCCATACCTTTATCTGTGATCGGGACTGCTGCTTTGCTGAAAGTGAGTGTTCTCACTGTAAAATAACGTAAAAAGTACAGTGCATCAAGTTGAATGCAGGTCAAGTTGACCTGCTTCCAAGGTCATGCCATTTATTGGCCATACCTTTATCCGTGATCAGGACTGCTGCTTTGATGAAAGTGAGTGCTCTCACTGTAAAATCCAGTAGAAAGTACAGAGCATCAAGTTGAATGCGAATAACAGTAGCTGCTTGCAAGATAATGCCATTTATAGGCCGTACCTTTATCTGTGATCGGGACTGCTGCTTTGATGAAAGAGAGTGTTCTCACTGTAAAATAACGTAAAAAGTACAGTGCATCAAGTTGAATGCAGGTCAAGTTGACCTGCTTGCAAGGTCATGCCATTTATTGGCCGTACCTCTATCTGTGATCGGGACTGCTGCTTTGATGAAAGTGAGTGCTCTCACCGTAAAATAACGTAAAAAGTACAGAGCATCCAGTTGAATGCGAATAACAGTAGCTGCTTGCAAGATCATGCCATTTATTGGCCCAACCTTTATCTGTGATCGGGACGGCTGCTTTGATCAAAGTGAGTGCTCTCACTGTAAAATAAGGTAAAAAGTACAGAGCATCAAGTTGAATGCGAATAACAGCAGCTGCTTGCAAGATCATGCCACTTATTCGCCATACCTTTATCTGTGATCGGGGCTGCTGCTTTGATGAAAGTGAGTGCTCTCACTGTAAAATAACGTAAAAAGTACAGTGCACCAAGTTGAATGCAGGTCAAGCTGACCTGCTTGCAAGGTCATGCCATTTATTGGCCGTACCTCTATCTGTGATCGGGACGGCTGCTTTGGTGAAAGTGAGTGCTCTCACTGTAAAATCACGTAAAAAGTACAGAGCATCAAGTTGAATGCGAATAACAGTAGCTGCTTGCAAGATCATGCCATTTATTGGCCATACCTTTATCCGTGATCAGGACTGCTGCTTTGATGAAAGTGAGTGCTCTCACTGTAAAATCCAGTAGAAAGTACAGAGCATCAAGTTGAATGCGAATAACAGTAGCTGCTTGCAAGATAATGCCATTTATTGGCCGTACCTTTATCTGTGATCGGGACTGCTGCTTTGATGAAAGTGAGTGCTATCACTGTAAAATAACGTAAAAAGTACAGAGCATCAAGTTGAATGCGAATAACAGTAGCTGCTTGCAAGATCATGCCATTTATTGGCCGTACCTTTATCTGTGATCGGGACTGCTGCTTTGATGAAAGTGAGTGCTCTCACGGTAAAATAACGTAAAAAGTACAGAGCATCCAGTTGAATGCGAATAGCAGTAGCTGCTTGCAAGATCATGCCATTTATAGGCCGTACCTTTATCTGTGATCGGGGCTGCTGCTTTGATGAAAGTGAGTGCTCTCACTGTAAAATAAGGTAAAAAGTACAGAGCATCAAGTTGAATGCGAATAACAGCAGCTGCTTGCAAGATCATGCCACTTATTCGCCATACCTTTATCTGTGATCGGGACTGCTGCTTTGCTGAAAGTGAGTGTTCTCACTGTAAAATAACGTAAAAAGTACAGTGCATCAAGTTGAATGCAGGTCAAGTTGACCTGCTTCCAAGGTCATGCCATTTATTGGCCATACCTTTATCCGTGATCAGGACTGCTGCTTTGATGAAAGTGAGTGCTCTCACTGTAAAATCCAGTAGAAAGTACAGAGCATCAAGTTAAATGCGAATAACAGTAGCTGCTTGTAAGATCATGCCATTTATAGGCCGTACCTTTATCTGTGATCGGGACTGCTGCTTTGATGAAAGTGAGTGCTCTCACTGTAAAATAAGGTAAGAAGTACAGAGCATCAAGTTGAATGCGAATAACAGCAGCTGCTTGCAAGATCATGCCATTTATAGGCCGTACCTTTATCTGTGATCGGGACTGCTGCTTTGATGAAAGTGAGTGCTCTCACTGTAAAATTACGTAAAAAGTACAGAGCATCAAGTTGAATGCGGGTCAAGTTGACCTGCTTGCAAGGTCATGCCATTTATTTGCCGTACCTTTATCTGTGATCGGGACTGCTGCTTTGATGAAAGTGAGTGCTCTCACTGTAAAATTACGTAAAAAGTACAGAGCATCAAGTTGAATGCGGGTCAAGTTGACCTGCTTGCAAGGTCATGCCATTTATTTGCCTTACCTTTATCTGCGATCGGAACTGCTGCTTTGATGAAAGTGAGTGCTCTCACTGTAAAATCCAGTAGAAAGTACAGAGCATCAAGTTGAATGCGAATAACAGTAGCTGCTTGCAAGATCATGCCATTTATAGGCCGTACCTTTATCTGTGATCGGGGCTGCTGCTTTGATGAAAGTGAGTGCTCTCACTGTAAAATAAGGTAAAAAGTACAGAGCATCAAGTTGAATGCGAATAACAGCAGCTGCTTGCAAGATCATGCCACTTATTCGCCATACCTTTATCTGTGATCGGGACTGCTGCTTTGCTGAAAGTGAGTGTTCTCACTGTAAAATAACGTAAAAAGTACAGTGCATCAAGTTGAATGCAGGTCAAGTTGACCTGCTTGCAAGGTCATGCCATTTATTTGCCGTACCTTTATCTGCGATCGGAACTGCTACTTTGATGAAAGTGAGTGCTCTCACTGTAAAACCCAGTAGAAAGTACAGAGCATCAAGTTGAATGCGAATAACAGTAGCTGCTTGCAAGATCATGCCATTTATAGGCCGTACCTTTATCTGTGATCGGGACTGCTGCTTTGATGAAAGTGAGTGCTCTCACTGTAAAATAAGGTAAAAAGTACAGAGCATCAAGTTGAATGCGAATAACAGCAGCTGCTTGCAAGATCATGCCATTTATAGGCCGTACCTTTATCTGTGATCGGGACTGCTGCTTTGATGAAAGTGAGTGCTCTCACTGTAAAATAACGTAAAAAGTACAGAGCATCAAGTTGAATGCGAATAACAGTAGCTGCTTGCAAGATCATGCCATTTATTGGCCGTACCTTTATCTGTGATCGGGACTGCTGCTTTGATGAAAGTGAGTGCTCTCACCGTAAAATAACGTAAAAAGTACAGAGCATCAAGTTGAATGCGAATAACAGTAGCTGCTTGCAAGATCATGCCATTTATTGGCCCAACCTTTATCTGTGATCGGGACGGCTGCTTTGATCAAAGTGAGTGCTCTCACTGTAAAATAAGGTAAAAAGTACAGAGCATCAAGTTGAATGCGAATAACAGCAGCTGCTTGCAAGATCATGCCACTTATTCGCCATACCTTTATCTGTGATCGGGACTGCTGCTTTGCTGAAAGTGAGTGTTCTCACTGTAAAATAACGTAAAAAGTACAGTGCATCAAGTTGAATGCAGGTCAAGTTGACCTGCTTCCAAGGTCATGCCATTTATTGGCCATACCTTTATCCGTGATCAGGACTGCTGCTTTGATGAAAGTGAGTGCTCCCACTGTAAAATCCAGTAGAAAGTACAGAGCATCAAGTTGAATGCGAATAACAGTAGCTGCTTGCAAGATCATGCCATTTATAGGCCGTACCTTTATCTGTGATCGGGGCTGCTGCTTTGATGAAAGTGAGTGCTCTCACTGTAAAATAAGGTAAAAAGTACAGAGCATCAAGTTGAATGCGAATAACAGCAGCTGCTTGCAAGATCATGTCACTTATTCGCCATACCTTTATCTGTGATCGGGACTGCTGCTTTGCTGAAAGTGAGTGTTCTCACTGTAAAATAACGTAAAAAGTACAGTGCATCAAGTTGAATGCAGGTCAAGTTGACCTGCTTCCAAGGTCATGCCATTTATTGGCCATACCTTTATCCGTGATCAGGACTGCTGCTTTGATGAAAGTGAGTGCTCTCACTGTAAAATCCAGTAGAAAGTACAGAGCATCAAGTTGAATGCGAATAACAGTAGCTGCTTGCAAGATCATGCCATTTATAGGCCGTACCTTTATCTGTGATCGGGACTGCTGCTTTGATGAAAGTGAGTGCTCTCACTGTAAAATAACCTAAAAAGTACAGAGCATCCATTTGAATGCGAATAACAGTAGCTGCTTGCAAGATCATGCCATTTATAGGCCGTACCTTTATCTGTGATCGGGGCTGCTGCTTTGATGAAAGTGAGTGCTATCACTGTAAAATAACGTAAAAAGTACAGTGCACCAAGTTGAATGCAGGTCAAGCTGACCTGCTTGCACGATCATGCCATTTATAGGCCGTACCTCTATCTGTGATCGGGACTGCTGCTTTGATGAAAGTGAGAGCTCTCACTGTAAAATAACCTAAAAAGTACAGAGCATCCATTTGAATGCGAATAACAGTAGCTGCTTGCAAGATCATGCCATTTATAGGCCGTACCTTTATCTGTGATCGGGGCTGCTGCTTTGATGAAAGTGAGTGCTCTCACTGTAAAATAAGGTAAAAAGTACAGAGCATCAAGTTGAATGCGAATAACAGCAGCTGCTTGCAAGATCATGCCACTTATTCGCCATACCTTTATCTGTGATCGGGACTGCTGCTTTGCTGAAAGTGAGTGTTCTCACTGTAAAATAACGTAAAAAGTACAGTGCATCAAGTTGAATGCAGGTCAAGTTGACCTGCTTCCAAGGTCATGCCATTTATTGGCCATACCTTTATCCGT
The DNA here is from genome assembly GCA_964023945.1 of Ectemnius cavifrons. Taxonomy (NCBI): domain Eukaryota; kingdom Metazoa; phylum Arthropoda; class Insecta; order Hymenoptera; family Crabronidae; genus Ectemnius; species Ectemnius cavifrons. The sequence continues at coordinate 5,746,176 of OZ030377.1, forward strand.
GATCAGGACTGCTGCTTTGATGAAAGTGAGTGCTCTCACTGTAAAATCCAGTAGAAAGTACAGAGCATCAAGTTGAATGCGAATAACAGTAGCTGCTTGCAAGATCATGCCATTTATTGGCCGTACCTTTATCTGTGATCGGGACTGCTGCTTTGATGAAAGTGAGTGCTCTCACTGTAAAATAACCTAAAAAGTACAGAGCATCCATTTGAATGCGAATAACAGTAGCTGCTTGCAAGATCATGCCATTTATAGGCCGTACCTTTATCTGTGATTGGGACTGCTGCTTTGATGAAAGAGAGTGTTCTCACTGTAAAATAACGTAAAAAGTACAGTGCATCAAGTTGAATGCAGGTCAAGTTGACCTGCTTGCAAGGTCATGCCATTTATTGCCCGTACCTTTATCTGTGATCGGGGCTGCTGCTTTGACGAAAGTGAGTGCTCTCACTGTAAAATAACGTAAAAAGTACAGTGCACCAAGTTGAATGCAGGTCAAGTTGACCTGCTTGCAAGGTCATGCCATTTATTGGCCGTACCTCTATCTGTGATCGGGACTGCTGCTTTGATGAAAGTGAGTGCTCTCACCGTAAAATAACGTAAAAAGTACAGAGCATCCAGTTGAATGCGAATAACAGTAGCTGCTTGCAAGATCATGCCATTTATTGGCCCAACCTTTATCTGTGATCGGGACGGCTGCTTTGATCAAAGTGAGTGCTCTCACTGTAAAGTCCAGTAGAAAGTACAGAGCATCAAGTTGAATGCGAATAACAGTAGCTGCTTGCAAGATCATGCCATTTATTTGCCGTACCTTTATCTGTGATCGGGACTGCTGCTTTGATGAAAGTGAGTGCTCTCACTGTCAAATAAGGTAAAAAGTACAGAGCATCCAGCTGAATGCGAATAACAGTAGCTGCTTGCAAGATCATGCCATTTATTTGCCGTACCTTTATCTGTGATCGGGACTGCTGCTTTGATGAAAGTGAGTGCTCTCACCGTAAAATAACGTAAAAAGTACAGAGCATCCAGCTGAATGCGAATAACAGTAGCTGCTTGCAAGATCATGCCATTTATTTGCCGTACCTTTATCTGTGATCGGGACTGCTGCTTTGATGAAAGTGAGTGCTCTCACCGTAAAATAACGTAAAAAGTACAGAGCATCAAGTTGAATGCGAATAACAGTAGCTGCTTGCAAGATCATGCCATTTATTGGCCGTACCTCTATCTGTGATCGGGACGGCTGCTTTGGTGAAAGTGAGTGCTCTCACTGTAAAATAACGTAAAAAGTACAGAGCATCAAGTTGAATGCGAATAACAGTAGCTGCTTGCAAGATCATGCCATTTATTGGCCGTACCTTTATCTGTGATCGGGACTGCTGCTTTGATGAAAGTGAGTGCTATCACTGTAAAATAACGTAAAAAGTACAGTGCACCAAGTTGAATGCAGGTCAAGCTGACCTGCTTGCACGATCATGCCATTTATAGGCCGTACCTCTATCTGTGATCGGGACGGCTGCTTTGGTGAAAGTGAGTGCTCTCACTGTAAAATAACGTAAAAAGTACAGAGCATCAAGTTGAATGCGAATAACAGTAGCTGCTTGCAAGATCATGCCATTTATTGGCCGTACCTTTATCTGTGATCGGGACTGCTGCTTTGATGAAAGTGAGTGCTCTCACTGTAAAATAACCTAAAAAGTACAGAGCATCCAGTTGAATGCGAATAACAGTAGCTGCTTGCAAGATCATGCCATTTATAGGCCGTACCTTTATCTGTGATCGGGACTGCTGCTTTGATGAAAGAGAGTGTTCTCACTGTAAAATAACCTAAAAAGTACAGTGCATCAAGTTGAATGCAGGTCAAGTTGACCTGCTTGCAAGGTCATGCCATTTATTGGCCGTACCTTTATCTGTGATCGGGACTGCTGCTTTGATGAAAGTGAGTGCTCTCACCGTAAAATAACGTAAAAAGTACAGAGCATCAAGTTGAATGCGAATAACAGTAGCTGCTTGCAAGATCATGCCATTTATTGGCCCAACCTTTATCTGTGATCGGGACGGCTGCTTTGATCAAAGTGAGTGCTCTCACTGTAAAATAAGGTAAAAAGTACAGAGCATCAAGTTGAATGCGAATAACAGCAGCTGCTTGCAAGATCATGCCACTTATTCGCCATACCTTTATCCGTGATCGGGACTGCTGCTTTGCTGAAAGTGAGTGTTCTCACTGTAAAATAACGTAAAAAGTACAGTGCATCAAGTTGAATGCAGGTCAAGTTGACCTGCTTCCAAGGTCATGCCATTTATTGGCCATACCTTTATCCGTGATCAGGACTGCTGCTTTGATGAAAGTGAGTGCTCTCACTGTAAAATCCAGTAGAAAGTACAGAGCATCAAGTTGAATGCGAATAACAGTAGCTGCTTGCAAGATCATGCCATTTATTGGCCGTACCTTTATCTGTGATCGGGACTGCTGCTTTGATGAAAGTGAGTGCTATCACTGTAAAATAACGTAAAAAGTACAGAGCATCAAGTTGAATGCGAATAACAGTAGCTGCTTGCAAGATCATGCCATTTATTGGCCGTACCTTTATCTGTGATCGGGGCTGCTGCTTTGATGAAAGTGAGTGCTATCACTGTAAAATAACGTAAAAAGTACAGAGCATCAAGTTGAATGCGAATAACAGTAGCTGCTTGCAAGATCATGCCATTTATTGGCCGTACCTTTATCTGTGATCGGGACTGCTGCTTTGATGAAAGTGAGTGTTCTCACTGTAAAATAACGTAAAAAGTACAGTGCACCAAGTTGAATGCAGGTCAAGCTGACCTGCTTGCACGATCATGCCATTTATTGGCCGTACCTTTATCTGTGATCGGGACTGCTGCTTTGATGAAAGTGAGTGGTATCAGTGTAAAATAACGTAAAAAGTACAGAGCATCCAGCTGAATGCGAATAACAGTAGCTGCTTGCAAGATCATGCCATTTATTTGCCGTACCTTTATCTGTGATCGGGACTGCTGCTTTGATGAAAGTGAGTGCTCTCACCGTAAAATAACGTAAAAAGTACAGAGCATCAAGTTGAATGCGAATAACAGTAGCTGCTTGCAAGATCATGCCATTTATTGGCCGTACCTCTATCTGTGATCGGGACGGCTGCTTTGGTGAAAGTGAGTGCTCTCACTGTAAAATAACGTAAAAAGTACAGAGCATCAAGTTGAATGCGAATAACAGTAGCTGCTTGCAAGATCATGCCATTTATTGGCCGTACCTTTATCTGTGATCGGGACTGCTGCTTTGATGAAAGTGAGTGTTCTCACTGTAAAATAACGTAAAAAGTACAATGCGCCAAGTTGAATGCAGGTCAAGCTGACCTGCTTGCAAGGTCATGCCATTTATTGGCCTTACCTCTATCTGTGATCGGGACGGCTGCTTTGGTGAAAGTGAGTGCTCTCACTGTAAAATCACGTAAAAAGTACAGAGCATCAAGTTGAATGCGAATAACAGTAGCTGCTTGCAAGATCATGCCATTTATTGGCCGTACCTTTATCTGTGATCGGGACTGCTGCTTTGATGAAAGTGAGTGCTATCACTGTAAAATAACGTAAAAAGTACAGAGCATCAAGTTGAATGCGAATAACAGGAGCTGCTTGCAAGATCATGCCATTTATTGGCCGTACCTTTATCTGTGATCAGGGCTGCTGCTTTGATGAAAGTGAGTGCTCTCACTGTAAAATAACGTAAAAAGTACAGTGCACCAAGTTGAATGCAGGTCAAGCTGACCTGCTTGCAAGGTCATGCCATTTATTGGCCGTACCTCTATCTGTGATCGGGACGGCTGCTTTGGTGAAAGTGAGTGCTATCACTGTAAAATAACGTAAAAAGTACAGAGCATCCAGTTGAATGCGAATAACAGTAGCTGCTTGCAAGATCATGCCATTTATAGGCCGTACCTCTATCTGTGATCGGGACGGCTGCTTTGGTGAAAGTGAGTGCTCTCACTGTAAAATAACGTAAAAAGTACAGAGCATCAAGTTGAATGCGAATAACAGTAGCTGCTTGCAAGATCATGCCATTTATTGGCCGTACCTTTATCTGTGATCGGGACTGCTGCTTTGATGAAAGTGAGTGCTCTCACTGTAAAATAACCTAAAAAGTACAGAGCATCCAGTTGAATGCGAATAACAGTAGCTGCTTGCAAGATCATGCCATTTATAGGCCGTACCTTTATCTGTGATCGGGACTGCTGCTTTGATGAAAGAGAGTGTTCTCACTGTAAAATAACCTAAAAAGTACAGTGCATCAAGTTGAATGCAGGTCAAGTTGACCTGCTTGCAAGGTCATGCCATTTATTGGCCGTACCTCTATCTGTGATCGGGACTGCTGCTTTGATGAAAGTGAGTGCTCTCACCGTAAAATAACGTAAAAAGTACAGAGCATCCAGTTGAATGCGAATAACAGTAGCTGCTTGCAAGATCATGCCATTTATTGGCCCAACCTTTATCTGTGATCGGGACGGCTGCTTTGATCAAAGTGAGTGCTCTCACTGTAAAATAAGGTAAAAAGTACAGAGCATCAAGTTGAATGCGAATAACAGCAGCTGCTTGCAAGATCATGCCACTTATTCGCCATACCTTTATCTGTGATCGGGACTGCTGCTTTGCTGAAAGTGAGTGTTCTCACTGTAAAATAACGTAAAAAGTACAGTGCATCAAGTTGAATGCAGGTCAAGTTGACCTGCTTCCAAGGTCATGCCATTTATTGGCCATACCTTTATCCGTGATCAGGACTGCTGCTTTGATGAAAGTGAGTGCTCTCACTGTAAAATCCAGTAGAAAGTACAGAGCATCAAGTTGAATGCGAATAACAGTAGCTGCTTGCAAGATCATGCCATTTATTGGCCGTACCTTTATCTGTGATCGGGACTGCTGCTTTGATGAAAGTGAGTGCTATCACTGTAAAATAACCTAAAAAGTACAGAGCATCCAGTTGAATGCGAATAACAGTAGCTGCTTGCAAGATCATGCCATTTATAGGCCGTACCTTTATCTGTGATCGGGACTGCTGCTTTGATGAAAGAGAGTGTTCTCACTGTAAAATAACGTAAAAAGTACAGTGCATCAAGTTGAATGCAGGTCAAGTTGACCTGCTTGCAAGGTCATGCCATTTATTGGCCGTACCTCTATCTGTGATCGGGACTGCTGCTTTGATGAAAGTGAGTGCTCTCACCGTAAAATAACGTAAAAAGTACAGAGCATCAAGTTGAATGCGAATAACAGTAGCTGCTTGCAAGATCATGCCATTTATTGGCCCAACCTTTATCTGTGATCGGGACGGCTGCTTTGATCAAAGTGAGTGCTCTCACTGTAAAATAAGGTAAAAAGTACAGAGCATCAAGTTGAATGCGAATAACAGCAGCTGCTTGCAAGATCATGCCACTTATTCGCCATACCTTTATCTGTGATCGGGACTGCTGCTTTGCTGAAAGTGAGTGTTCTCACTGTAAAATAACGTAAAAAGTACAGTGCATCAAGTTGAATGCAGGTCAAGTTGACCTGCTTCCAAGGTCATGCCATTTATTGGCCATACCTTTATCCGTGATCAGGACTGCTGCTTTGATGAAAGTGAGTGCTCTCACTGTAAAATCCAGTAGAAAGTACAGAGCATCAAGTTGAATGCGAATAACAGTAGCTGCTTGCAAGATCATGCCATTTATTCGCCATACCTTTATCTGTGATCGGGACTGCTGCTTTGATGAAAGTGAGTGCTCTCACTGTAAAATAAGGTAAAAAGGACAGAGCATCAAGTTGAATGCGAATAACAACAGCTGCTTGCAAGATCATGCCACTTATTCGCCATACCTTTATCTGTGATCGGGACTGCTGCTTTGCTGAAAGTGAGTGTTCTCACTGTAAAATAACGTAAAAAGTACAGTGCATCAAGTTGAATGCAGGTCAAGTTGACCTGCTTGCAAGGTCATGCCATTTATTGGCCATACCTTTATCCGTGATCAGGACTGCTGCTTTGATGAAAGTGAGTGCTCTCACTGTAAAGTCCAGTAGAAAGTACAGAGCATCAAGTTGAATGCGAATAACAGCAGCTGCTTGCAAGATCATGCCACTTATTCGCCATACCTTTATCTGTGATCGGGACTGCTGCTTTGATGAAAGTGAGTGCTATCACTGTAAAATAACGTAAAAAGTACAGAGCATCAAGTTGAATGCGAATAACAGGAGCTGCTTGCAAGATCATGCCATTTATTGGCCGTACCTTTATCTGTGATCAGGGCTGCTGCTTTGATGAAAGTGAGTGCTCTCACTGTAAAATAACGTAAAAAGTACAGTGCACCAAGTTGAATGCAGGTCAAGCTGACCTGCTTGCAAGGTCATGCCATTTATTGGCCGTACCTCTATCTGTGATCGGGACGGCTGCTTTGGTGAAAGTGAGTGCTCTCACTGTAAAATCACGTAAAAAGTACAGAGCATCAAGTTGAATGCGAATAACAGTAGCTGCTTGCAAGATCATGCCATTTATTGGCCGTACCTTTATCTGTGATCGGGACTGCTGCTTTGATGAAAGTGAGTGTTCTCACTGTAAAATAACGTAAAAAGTACAATGCACCAAGTTGAATGCAGGTCAAGCTGACCTGCTTGCAAGGTCATGCCATTTATTGGCCGTACCTCTATCTGTGATCGGGACGGCTGCTTTGGTGAAAGTGAGTGCTATCACTGTAAAATAACGTAAAAAGTACAGAGCATCCAGTTGAATGCGAATAACAGTAGCTGCTTGCAAGATCATGCCATTTATAGGCCGTACCTCTATCTGTGATCGGGACGGCTGCTTTGGTGAAAGTGAGTGCTCTCACTGTAAAATAACGTAAAAAGTACAGAGCATCAAGTTGAATGCGAATAACAGTAGCTGCTTGCAAGATCATGCCATTTATTGGCCGTACCTTTATCTGTGATCGGGACTGCTGCTTTGATGAAAGTGAGTGCTCTCACTGTAAAATAACCTAAAAAGTACAGAGCATCCAGTTGAATGCGAATAACAGTAGCTGCTTGCAAGATCATGCCATTTATAGGCCGTACCTTTATCTGTGATCGGGACTGCTGCTTTGATGAAAGAGAGTGTTCTCACTGTAAAATAACGTAAAAAGTACAGTGCATCAAGTTGAATGCAGGTCAAGTTGACCTGCTTGCAAGGTCATGCCATTTATTGGCCGTACCTCTATCTGTGATCGGGACTGCTGCTTTGATGAAAGTGAGTGCTCTCACCGTAAAATAACGTAAAAAGTACAGAGCATCCAGTTGAATGCGAATAACAGTAGCTGCTTGCAAGATCATGCCATTTATTGGCCCAACCTTTATCTGTGATCGGGACGGCTGCTTTGATCAAAGTGAGTGCTCTCACTGTAAAATAAGGTAAAAAGTACAGAGCATCAAGTTGAATGCGAATAACAGCAGCTGCTTGCAAGATCATGCCACTTATTCGCCATACCTTTATCTGTGATCGGGACTGCTGCTTTGCTGAAAGTGAGTGTTCTCACTGTAAAATAACGTAAAAAGTACAGTGCATCAAGTTGAATGCAGGTCAAGTTGACCTGCTTCCAAGGTCATGCCATTTATTGGCCATACCTTTATCCGTGATCAGGACTGCTGCTTTGATGAAAGTGAGTGCTCTCACTGTAAAATCCAGTAGAAAGTACAGAGCATCAAGTTGAATGCGAATAACAGTAGCTGCTTGCAAGATCATGCCATTTATTGGCCGTACCTTTATCTGTGATCGGGACTGCTGCTTTGATGAAAGTGAGTGCTATCACTGTAAAATAACCTAAAAAGTACAGAGCATCCAGTTGAATGCGAATAACAGTAGCTGCTTGCAAGATCATGCCATTTATAGGCCGTACCTTTATCTGTGATCGGGACTGCTGCTTTGATGGAAGAGAGTGTTCTCACTGTAAAATAACGTAAAAAGTACAGTGCATCAAGTTGAATGCAGGTCAAGTTGACCTGCTTGCAAGGTCATGCCATTTATTGGCCGTACCTCTATCTGTGATCGGGACTGCTGCTTTGATGAAAGTGAGTGCTCTCACCGTAAAATAACGTAAAAAGTACAGAGCATCAAGTTGAATGCGAATAACAGTAGCTGCTTGCAAGATCATGCCATTTATTGGCCCAACCTTTATCTGTGATCGGGACGGCTGCTTTGATCAAAGTGAGTGCTCTCACTGTAAAATAAGGTAAAAAGTACAGAGCATCAAGTTGAATGCGAATAACAGCAGCTGCTTGCAAGATCATGCCACTTATTCGCCATACCTTTATCTGTGATCGGGACTGCTGCTTTGCTGAAAGTGAGTGTTCTCACTGTAAAATAACGTAAAAAGTACAGTGCATCAAGTTGAATGCAGGTCAAGTTGACCTGCTTGCAAGGTCATGCCATTTATTGGCCATACCTTTATCCGTGATCAGGACTGCTGCTTTGATGAAAGTGAGTGCTCTCACTGTAAAGTCCAGTAGAAAGTACAGAGCATCAAGTTGAATGCGAATAACAGTAGCTGCTTGCAAGATCATGCCATTTATTTGCCGTACCTTTATCTGTGATCGGGACTGCTGCTTTGATGAAAGTGAGTGCTCTCACTGTCAAATAAGGTAAAAAGTACAGAGCATCCAGCTGAATGCGAATAACAGTAGCTGCTTGCAAGATCATGCCATTTATTTGCCGTACCTTTATCTGTGATCGGGACTGCTGCTTTGATGAAAGTGAGTGCTCTCACCGTAAAATAACGTAAAAAGTACAGAGCATCAAGTTGAATGCGAATAACAGTAGCTGCTTGCAAGATCATGCCATTTATTGCCCCAACCTTTATCTGTGATCGGGACGGCTGCTTTGATGAAAGTGAGTGGTATCAGTGTAAAATAACGTAAAAAGTACAGAGCATCCAGCTGAATGCGAATAACAGTAGCTGCTTGCAAGATCATGCCATTTATTTGCCGTACCTTTATCTGTGATCGGGACTGCTGCTTTGATGAAAGTGAGTGCTCTCACCGTAAAATAACGTAAAAAGTACAGAGCATCAAGTTGAATGCGAATAACAGTAGCTGCTTGCAAGATCATGCCATTTATTGGCCGTACCTCTATCTGTGATCGGGACGGCTGCTTTGGTGAAAGTGAGTGCTCTCACTGTAAAATAACGTAAAAAGTACAGAGCATCAAGTTGAATGCGAATAACAGTAGCTGCTTGCAAGATCATGCCATTTATTGGCCGTACCTTTATCTGTGATCGGGACTGCTGCTTTGATGAAAGTGAGTGCTATCACTGTAAAATAACGTAAAAAGTACAGTGCACCAAGTTGAATGCAGGTCAAGCTGACCTGCTTGCACGATCATGCCATTTATAGGCCGTACCTCTATCTGTGATCGGGACGGCTGCTTTGGTGAAAGTGACTGCTCTCACTGTAAAATAACGTAAAAAGTACAGAGCATCAAGTTGAATGCGAATAACAGTAGCTGCTTGCAAGATCATGCCATTTATTGGCCGTACCTTTATCTGTGATCGGGACTGCTGCTTTGATGAAAGTGAGTGCTCTCACTGTAAAAGAACCTAAAAAGTACAGAGCATCCAGTTGAATGCGAATAACAGTAGCTGCTTGCAAGATCATGCCATTTATAGGCCGTACCTTTATCTGTGATCGGGACTGCTGCTTTGATGAAAGAGAGTGTTCTCACTGTAAAATAACGTAAAAAGTACAGTGCATCAAGTTGAATGCAGGTCAAGTTGACCTGCTTGCAAGGTCATGCCATTTATTGGCCGTACCTCTATCTGTGATCGGGACTGCTGCTTTGATGAAAGTGAGTGCTCTCACCGTAAAATAACGTAAAAAGTACAGAGCATCAAGTTGAATGCGAATAACAGTAGCTGCTTGCAAGATCATGCCATTTATTGGCCCAACCTTTATCTGTGATCGGGACGGCTGCTTTGATCAAAGTGAGTGCTCTCACTGTAAAATAAGGTAAAAAGTACAGAGCATCAAGTTGAATGCGAATAACAGCAGCTGCTTGCAAGATCATGCCACTTATTCGCCATACCTTTATCTGTGATCGGGACTGCTGCTTTGCTGAAAGTGAGTGTTCTCACTGTAAAATAACGTAAAAAGTACAGTGCATCAAGTTGAATGCAGGTCAAGTTGACCTGCTTCCAAGGTCATGCCATTTATTGGCCATACCTTTATCCGTGATCAGGACTGCTGCTTTGATGAAAGTGAGTGCTCTCACTGTAAAATCCAGTAGAAAGTACAGAGCATCAAGTTGAATGCGAATAACAGTAGCTGCTTGCAAGATCATGCCATTTATTGGCCGTACCTTTATCTGTGATCGGGACTGCTGCTTTGATGAAAGTGAGTGCTATCACTGTAAAATAACGTAAAAAGTACAGAGCATCAAGTTGAATGCGAATAACAGTAGCTGCTTGCAAGATCATGCCATTTATTGGCCGTACCTTTATCTGTGATCGGGGCTGCTGCTTTGATGAAAGTGAGTGCTCTCACTGTAAAATAACGTAAAAAGTACAGTGCACCAAGTTGAATGCAGGTCAAGCTGACCTGCTTGCAAGGTCATGCCATTTATTGGCCGTACCTCTATCTGTGATCGGGACGGCTGCTTTGGTGAAAGTGAGTGCTCTCACTGTAAAATCACGTAAAAAGTACAGAGCATCAAGTTGAATGCGAATAACAGTAGCTGCTTGCAAGATCATGCCATTTATAGGCCGTACCTTTATCTGTGATCGGGACTGCTGCTTTGATGAAAGAGAGTGTTCTCACTGTAAAATAACGTAAAAAGTACAGTGCATCAAGTTGAATGCAGGTCAAGTTGACCTGCTTGCAAGGTCATGCCATTTATTGGCCGTACCTCTATCTGTGATCGGGACTGCTGCTTTGATGAAAGTGAGTGCTCTCACTGTAAAATAAGGTAAAAAGTACAGAGCATCAAGTTGAATGCGAATAACAGCAGCTGCTTGCAAGATCATGCCACTTATTCGCCATACCTTTATCTGTGATCGGGGCTGCTGCTTTGATGAAAGTGAGTGCTCTCACTGTAAAATAACGTAAAAAGTACAGTGCACCAAGTTGAATGCAGGTCAAGCTGACCTGCTTGCAAGGTCATGCCATTTATTGGCCGTACCTCTATCTGTGATCGGGACGGCTGCTTTGGTGAAAGTGAGTGCTCTCACTGTAAAATCACGTAAAAAGTACAGAGCATCAAGTTGAATGCGAATAACAGTAGCTGCTTGCAAGATCATGCCATTTATAGGCCGTACCTTTATCTGTGATCGGGACTGCTGCTTTGATGAAAGAGAGTGTTCTCACTGTAAAATAACGTAAAAAGTACAGTGCATCAAGTTGAATGCAGGTCAAGTTGACCTGCTTGCAAGGTCATGCCATTTATTGGCCGTACCTCTATCTGTGATCGGGACTGCTGCTTTGATGAAAGTGAGTGCTCTCACTGTAAAATAAGGTAAAAAGTACAGAGCATCAAGTTGAATGCGAATAACAGCAGCTGCTTGCAAGATCATGCCACTTATTCGCCATACCTTTATCTGTGATCGGGGCTGCTGCTTTGATGAAAGTGAGTGCTCTCACTGTAAAATAACGTAAAAAGTACAGTGCACCAAGTTGAATGCAGGTCAAGCTGACCTGCTTGCAAGGTCATGCCATTTATTGGCCGTACCTCTATCTGTGATCGGGACGGCTGCTTTGGTGAAAGTGAGTGCTCTCACTGTAAAATCACGTAAAAAGTACAGAGCATCAAGTTGAATGCGAATAACAGTAGCTGCTTGCAAGATCATGTCATTTATTGGCCGTACCTTTATCTGTGATCGGGACTGCTGCTTTGATGAAAGTGAGTGTTCTCACTGTAAAATAACGTAAAAAGTACAATGCACCAAGTTGAATGCAGGTCAAGCTGACCTGCTTGCAAGGTCATGCCATTTATTGGCCGTACCTCTATCTGTGGTCGGGACGGCTGCTTTGGTGAAAGTGTGTGCTATCACTGTAAAATAACGTAAAAAGTACAGAGCATCCAGTTGAATGCGAATAACAGTAGCTGCTTGCAAGATCATGCCATTTATAGGCCGTACCTCTATCTGTGATCGGGACGGCTGCTTTGGTGAAAGTGAGTGCTCTCACTGTAAAATAACCTAAAAAGTACAGAGCATCCAGTTGAATGCGAATAACAGTAGCTGCTTGCAAGATCATGCCATTTATAGGCCGTACCTTTATCTGTGATCGGGACTGCTGCTTTGATGAAAGAGAGTGTTCTCACTGTAAAATAACGTAAAAAGTACAGTGCATCAAGTTGAATGCAGGTCAAGTTGACCTGCTTGCAAGGTCATGCCATTTATTGGCCGTACCTCTATCTGTGATCGGGACTGCTGCTTTGATGAAAGTGAGTGCTCTCACCGTAAAATAACGTAAAAAGTACAGAGCATCAAGTTGAATGCGAATAACAGTAGCTGCTTGCAAGATCATGCCATTTATTGGCCCAACCTTTATCTGTGATCGGGACGGCTGCTTTGATCAAAGTGAGTGCTCTCACTGTAAAATAAGGTAAAAAGTACAGAGCATCAAGTTGAATGCGAATAACAGCAGCTGCTTGCAAGATCATGCCACTTATTCGCCATACCTTTATCTGTGATCGGGACTGCTGCTTTGCTGAAAGTGAGTGTTCTCACTGTAAAATAACGTAAAAAGTACAGTGCATCAAGTTGAATGCAGGTCAAGTTGACCTGCTTCCAAGGTCATGCCATTTATTGGCCATACCTTTATCCGTGATCAGGACTGCTGCTTTGATGAAAGTGAGTGCTCTCACTGTAAAATCCAGTAGAAAGTACAGAGCATCAAGTTGAATGCGAATAACAGTAGCTGCTTGCAAGATCATGCCATTTATTGGCCGTACCTTTATCTGTGATCGGGACTGCTGCTTTGATGAAAGTGAGTGCTATCACTGTAAAATAACGTAAAAAGTACAGAGCATCAAGTTGAATGCGAATAACAGTAGCTGCTTGCAAGATCATGCCATTTATTGGCCGTACCTTTATCTGTGATCGGGGCTGCTGCTTTGATGAAAGTGAGTGCTCTCACTGTAAAATAACGTAAAAAGTACAGTGCACCAAGTTGAATGCAGGTCAAGCTGACCTGCTTGCAAGGTCATGCCATTTATTGGCCGTACCTCTATCTGTGATCGGGACGGCTGCTTTGGTGAAAGTGAGTGCTCTCACTGTAAAATCACGTAAAAAGTACAGAGCATCAAGTTGAATGCGAATAACAGTAGCTGCTTGCAAGATCATGCCATTTATAGGCCGTACCTTTATCTGTGATCGGGACTGCTGCTTTGATGAAAGAGAGTGTTCTCACTGTAAAATAACGTAAAAAGTACAGTGCATCAAGTTGAATGCAGGTCAAGTTGACCTGCTTGCAAGGTCATGCCATTTATTGGCCGTACCTCTATCTGTGATCGGGACTGCTGCTTTGATGAAAGTGAGTGCTCTCACTGTAAAATAAGGTAAAAAGTACAGAGCATCAAGTTGAATGCGAATAACAGCAGCTGCTTGCAAGATCATGCCACTTATTCGCCATACCTTTATCTGTGATCGGGGCTGCTGCTTTGATGAAAGTGAGTGCTCTCACTGTAAAATAACGTAAAAAGTACAGTGCACCAAGTTGAATGCAGGTCAAGCTGACCTGCTTGCAAGGTCATGCCATTTATTGGCCGTACCTCTATCTGTGATCGGGACGGCTGCTTTGGTGAAAGTGAGTGCTCTCACTGTAAAATCACGTAAAAAGTACAGAGCATCAAGTTGAATGCGAATAACAGTAGCTGCTTGCAAGATCATGCCATTTATAGGCCGTACCTTTATCTGTGATCGGGACTGCTGCTTTGATGAAAGAGAGTGTTCTCACTGTAAAATAACGTAAAAAGTACAGTGCATCAAGTTGAATGCAGGTCAAGTTGACCTGCTTGCAAGGTCATGCCATTTATTGGCCGTACCTCTATCTGTGATCGGGACTGCTGCTTTGATGAAAGTGAGTGCTCTCACTGTAAAATAAGGTAAAAAGTACAGAGCATCAAGTTGAATGCGAATAACAGCAGCTGCTTGCAAGATCATGCCACTTATTCGCCATACCTTTATCTGTGATCGGGGCTGCTGCTTTGATGAAAGTGAGTGCTCTCACTGTAAAATAACGTAAAAAGTACAGTGCACCAAGTTGAATGCAGGTCAAGCTGACCTGCTTGCAAGGTCATGCCATTTATTGGCCGTACCTCTATCTGTGATCGGGACGGCTGCTTTGGTGAAAGTGAGTGCTCTCACTGTAAAATCACGTAAAAAGTACAGAGCATCAAGTTGAATGCGAATAACAGTAGCTGCTTGCAAGATCATGTCATTTATTGGCCGTACCTTTATCTGTGATCGGGACTGCTGCTTTGATGAAAGTGAGTGTTCTCACTGTAAAATAACGTAAAAAGTACAATGCACCAAGTTGAATGCAGGTCAAGCTGACCTGCTTGCAAGGTCATGCCATTTATTGGCCGTACCTCTATCTGTGGTCGGGACGGCTGCTTTGGTGAAAGTGTGTGCTATCACTGTAAAATAACGTAAAAAGTACAGAGCATCCAGTTGAATGCGAATAACAGTAGCTGCTTGCAAGATCATGCCATTTATAGGCCGTACCTCTATCTGTGATCGGGACGGCTGCTTTGGTGAAAGTGAGTGCTCTCACTGTAAAATAACCTAAAAAGTACAGAGCATCCAGTTGAATGCGAATAACAGTAGCTGCTTGCAAGATCATGCCATTTATAGGCCGTACCTTTATCTGTGATCGGGACTGCTGCTTTGATGAAAGAGAGTGTTCTCACTGTAAAATAACGTAAAAAGTACAGTGCATCAAGTTGAATGCAGGTCAAGTTGACCTGCTTGCAAGGTCATGCCATTTATTGGCCGTACCTCTATCTGTGATCGGGACTGCTGCTTTGATGAAAGTGAGTGCTCTCACCGTAAAATAACGTAAAAAGTACAGAGCATCAAGTTGAATGCGAATAACAGTAGCTGCTTGCAAGATCATGCCATTTATTGGCCCAACCTTTATCTGTGATCGGGACGGCTGCTTTGATCAAAGTGAGTGCTCTCACTGTAAAATAAGGTAAAAAGTACAGAGCATCAAGTTGAATGCGAATAACAGCAGCTGCTTGCAAGATCATGCCACTTATTCGCCATACCTTTATCTGTGATCGGGACTGCTGCTTTGCTGAAAGTGAGTGTTCTCACTGTAAAATAACGTAAAAAGTACAGTGCATCAAGTTGAATGCAGGTCA
Source organism: Ectemnius cavifrons (assembly GCA_964023945.1). NCBI lineage: Eukaryota > Metazoa > Arthropoda > Insecta > Hymenoptera > Crabronidae > Ectemnius > Ectemnius cavifrons. Next base: position 5,761,531 of record OZ030377.1, read on the forward strand.
AGTTGACCTGCTTCCAAGGTCATGCCATTTATTGGCCATACCTTTATCCGTGATCAGGACTGCTGCTTTGATGAAAGTGAGTGCTCTCACTGTAAAATCCAGTAGAAAGTACAGAGCATCAAGTTGAATGCGAATAACAGTAGCTGCTTGCAAGATCATGCCATTTATTCGCCATACCTTTATCTGTGATCGGGACTGCTGCTTTGATGAAAGTGAGTGCTCTCACTGTAAAATAAGGTAAAAAGGACAGAGCATCAAGTTGAATGCGAATAACAACAGCTGCTTGCAAGATCAAGCCACTTATTCGCCATACCTTTATCTGTGATCGGGACTGCTGCTTTGCTGAAAGTGAGTGTTCTCACTGTAAAATAACGTAAAAAGTACAGTGCATCAAGTTGAATGCAGGTCAAGTTGACCTGCTTGCAAGGTCATGCCATTTATTGGCCATACCTTTATCCGTGATCAGGACTGCTGCTTTGATGAAAGTGAGTGCTCTCACTGTAAAGTCCAGTAGAAAGTACAGAGCATCAAGTTGAATGCGAATAACAGCAGCTGCTTGCAAGATCATGCCACTTATTCGCCATACCTTTATCTGTGATCGGGACTGCTGCTTTGATGAAAGTGAGTGCTATCACTGTAAAATAACGTAAAAAGTACAGAGCATCAAGTTGAATGCGAATAACAGGAGCTGCTTGCAAGATCATGCCATTTATTGGCCGTACCTTTATCTGTGATCAGGGCTGCTGCTTTGATGAAAGTGAGTGCTCTCACTGTAAAATAACGTAAAAAGTACAGTGCACCAAGTTGAATGCAGGTCAAGCTGACCTGCTTGCAAGGTCATGCCATTTATTGGCCGTACCTCTATCTGTGATCGGGACGGCTGCTTTGGTGAAAGTGAGTGCTCTCACTGTAAAATCACGTAAAAAGTACAGAGCATCAAGTTGAATGCGAATAACAGTAGCTGCTTGCAAGATCATGCCATTTATTGGCCGTACCTTTATCTGTGATCGGGACTGCTGCTTTGATGAAAGTGAGTGTTCTCACTGTAAAATAACGTAAAAAGTACAATGCACCAAGTTGAATGCAGGTCAAGCTGACCTGCTTGCAAGGTCATGCCATTTATTGGCCGTACCTCTATCTGTGATCGGGACGGCTGCTTTGGTGAAAGTGAGTGCTATCACTGTAAAATAACGTAAAAAGTACAGAGCATCCAGTTGAATGCGAATAACAGTAGCTGCTTGCAAGATCATGCCATTTATAGGCCGTACCTCTATCTGTGATCGGGACGGCTGCTTTGGTGAAAGTGAGTGCTCTCACTGTAAAATAACGTAAAAAGTACAGAGCATCAAGTTGAATGCGAATAACAGTAGCTGCTTGCAAGATCATGCCATTTATTGGCCGTACCTTTATCTGTGATCGGGACTGCTGCTTTGATGAAAGTGAGTGCTCTCACTGTAAAATAACCTAAAAAGTACAGAGCATCCAGTTGAATGCGAATAACAGTAGCTGCTTGCAAGATCATGCCATTTATAGGCCGTACCTTTATCTGTGATCGGGACTGCTGCTTTGATGAAAGAGAGTGTTCTCACTGTAAAATAACGTAAAAAGTACAGTGCATCAAGTTGAATGCAGGTCAAGTTGACCTGCTTGCAAGGTCATGCCATTTATTGGCCGTACCTCTATCTGTGATCGGGACTGCTGCTTTGATGAAAGTGAGTGCTCTCACCGTAAAATAACGTAAAAAGTACAGAGCATCCAGTTGAATGCGAATAACAGTAGCTGCTTGCAAGATCATGCCATTTATTGGCCCAACCTTTATCTGTGATCGGGACGGCTGCTTTGATCAAAGTGAGTGCTCTCACTGTAAAATAAGGTAAAAAGTACAGAGCATCAAGTTGAATGCGAATAACAGCAGCTGCTTGCAAGATCATGCCACTTATTCGCCATACCTTTATCTGTGATCGGGACTGCTGCTTTGCTGAAAGTGAGTGTTCTCACTGTAAAATAACGTAAAAAGTACAGTGCATCAAGTTGAATGCAGGTCAAGTTGACCTGCTTCCAAGGTCATGCCATTTATTGGCCATACCTTTATCCGTGATCAGGACTGCTGCTTTGATGAAAGTGAGTGCTCTCACTGTAAAATCCAGTAGAAAGTACAGAGCATCAAGTTGAATGCGAATAACAGTAGCTGCTTGCAAGATCATGCCATTTATTGGCCGTACCTTTATCTGTGATCGGGACTGCTGCTTTGATGAAAGTGAGTGCTATCACTGTAAAATAACCTAAAAAGTACAGAGCATCCAGTTGAATGCGAATAACAGTAGCTGCTTGCAAGATCATGCCATTTATAGGCCGTACCTTTATCTGTGATCGGGACTGCTGCTTTGATGGAAGAGAGTGTTCTCACTGTAAAATAACGTAAAAAGTACAGTGCATCAAGTTGAATGCAGGTCAAGTTGACCTGCTTCCAAGGTCATGCCATTTATTGGCCATACCTTTATCCGTGATCAGGACTGCTGCTTTGATGAAAGTAAGTGCTCTCACTGTAAAATCCAGTAGAAAGTACAGAGCATCAAGTTGAATGCGAATAACAGTAGCTGCTTGCAAGATCATGCCATTTATTCGCCATACCTTTATCTGTGATCGGGACTGCTGCTTTGATGAAAGTGAGTGCTCTCACTGTAAAATAAGGTAAAAAGGACAGAGCATCAAGTTGAATGCGAATAACAACAGCTGCTTGCAAGATCATGCCACTTATTCGCCATACCTTTATCTGTGATCGGGACTGCTGCTTTGCTGAAAGTGAGTGTTCTCACTGTAAAATAACGTAAAAAGTACAGTGCATCAAGTTGAATGCAGGTCAAGTTGACCTGCTTGCAAGGTCATGCCATTTATTGGCCATACCTTTATCCGTGATCAGGACTGCTGCTTTGATGAAAGTGAGTGCTCTCACTGTAAAGTCCAGTAGAAAGTACAGAGCATCAAGTTGAATGCGAATAACAGCAGCTGCTTGCAAGATCATGCCACTTATTCGCCATACCTTTATCTGTGATCGGGACTGCTGCTTTGATGAAAGTGAGTGCTATCACTGTAAAATAACGTAAAAAGTACAGAGCATCAAGTTGAATGCGAATAACAGGAGCTGCTTGCAAGATCATGCCATTTATTGGCCGTACCTTTATCTGTGATCAGGGCTGCTGCTTTGATGAAAGTGAGTGCTCTCACTGTAAAATAACGTAAAAAGTACAGTGCACCAAGTTGAATGCAGGTCAAGCTGACCTGCTTGCAAGGTCATGCCATTTATTGGCCGTACCTCTATCTGTGATCGGGACGGCTGCTTTGGTGAAAGTGAGTGCTCTCACTGTAAAATCACGTAAAAAGTACAGAGCATCAAGTTGAATGCGAATAACAGTAGCTGCTTGCAAGATCATGCCATTTATTGGCCGTACCTTTATCTGTGATCGGGACTGCTGCTTTGATGAAAGTGAGTGTTCTCACTGTAAAATAACGTAAAAAGTACAATGCACCAAGTTGAATGCAGGTCAAGCTGACCTGCTTGCAAGGTCATGCCATTTATTGGCCGTACCTCTATCTGTGATCGGGACGGCTGCTTTGGTGAAAGTGAGTGCTATCACTGTAAAATAACGTAAAAAGTACAGAGCATCCAGTTGAATGCGAATAACAGTAGCTGCTTGCAAGATCATGCCATTTATAGGCCGTACCTCTATCTGTGATCGGGACGGCTGCTTTGGTGAAAGTGAGTGCTCTCACTGTAAAATAACGTAAAAAGTACAGAGCATCAAGTTGAATGCGAATAACAGTAGCTGCTTGCAAGATCATGCCATTTATTGGCCGTACCTTTATCTGTGATCGGGACTGCTGCTTTGATGAAAGTGAGTGCTCTCACTGTAAAATAACCTAAAAAGTACAGAGCATCCAGTTGAATGCGAATAACAGTAGCTGCTTGCAAGATCATGCCATTTATAGGCCGTACCTTTATCTGTGATCGGGACTGCTGCTTTGATGAAAGAGAGTGTTCTCACTGTAAAATAACGTAAAAAGTACAGTGCATCAAGTTGAATGCAGGTCAAGTTGACCTGCTTGCAAGGTCATGCCATTTATTGGCCGTACCTCTATCTGTGATCGGGACTGCTGCTTTGATGAAAGTGAGTGCTCTCACCGTAAAATAACGTAAAAAGTACAGAGCATCCAGTTGAATGCGAATAACAGTAGCTGCTTGCAAGATCATGCCATTTATTGGCCCAACCTTTATCTGTGATCGGGACGGCTGCTTTGATCAAAGTGAGTGCTCTCACTGTAAAATAAGGTAAAAAGTACAGAGCATCAAGTTGAATGCGAATAACAGCAGCTGCTTGCAAGATCATGCCACTTATTCGCCATACCTTTATCTGTGATCGGGACTGCTGCTTTGCTGAAAGTGAGTGTTCTCACTGTAAAATAACGTAAAAAGTACAGTGCATCAAGTTGAATGCAGGTCAAGTTGACCTGCTTCCAAGGTCATGCCATTTATTGGCCATACCTTTATCCGTGATCAGGACTGCTGCTTTGATGAAAGTGAGTGCTCTCACTGTAAAATCCAGTAGAAAGTACAGAGCATCAAGTTGAATGCGAATAACAGTAGCTGCTTGCAAGATCATGCCATTTATTGGCCGTACCTTTATCTGTGATCGGGACTGCTGCTTTGATGAAAGTGAGTGCTATCACTGTAAAATAACCTAAAAAGTACAGAGCATCCAGTTGAATGCGAATAACAGTAGCTGCTTGCAAGATCATGCCATTTATAGGCCGTACCTTTATCTGTGATCGGGACTGCTGCTTTGATGGAAGAGAGTGTTCTCACTGTAAAATAACGTAAAAAGTACAGTGCATCAAGTTGAATGCAGGTCAAGTTGACCTGCTTGCAAGGTCATGCCATTTATTGGCCGTACCTCTATCTGTGATCGGGACTGCTGCTTTGATGAAAGTGAGTGCTCTCACCGTAAAATAACGTAAAAAGTACAGAGCATCAAGTTGAATGCGAATAACAGTAGCTGCTTGCAAGATCATGCCATTTATTGGCCCAACCTTTATCTGTGATCGGGACGGCTGCTTTGATCAAAGTGAGTGCTCTCACTGTAAAATAAGGTAAAAAGTACAGAGCATCAAGTTGAATGCGAATAACAGCAGCTGCTTGCAAGATCATGCCACTTATTCGCCATACCTTTATCTGTGATCGGGACTGCTGCTTTGCTGAAAGTGAGTGTTCTCACTGTAAAATAACGTAAAAAGTACAGTGCATCAAGTTGAATGCAGGTCAAGTTGACCTGCTTCCAAGGTCATGCCATTTATTGGCCATACCTTTATCCGTGATCAGGACTGCTGCTTTGATGAAAGTGAGTGCTCTCACTGTAAAATCCAGTAGAAAGTACAGAGCATCAAGTTGAATGCGAATAACAGTAGCTGCTTGCAAGATCATGCCATTTATTCGCCATACCTTTATCTGTGATCGGGACTGCTGCTTTGATGAAAGTGAGTGCTCTCACTGTAAAATAAGGTAAAAAGGACAGAGCATCAAGTTGAATGCGAATAACAGCAGCTGCTTGCAAGATCATGCCACTTATTCGCCATACCTTTATCTGTGATCGGGACTGCTGCTTTGCTGAAAGTGAGTGTTCTCACTGTAAAATAACGTAAAAAGTACAGTGCATCAAGTTGAATGCAGGTCAAGTTGACCTGCTTGCAAGGTCATGCCATTTATTGGCCATACCTTTATCCGTGATCAGGACTGCTGCTTTGATGAAAGTGAGTGCTCTCACTGTAAAGTCCAGTAGAAAGTACAGAGCATCAAGTTGAATGCGAATAACAGCAGCTGCTTGCAAGATCATGCCACTTATTCGCCATACCTTTATCTGTGATCGGGACTGCTGCTTTGATGAAAGTGAGTGCTATCACTGTAAAATAACGTAAAAAGTACAGAGCATCAAGTTGAATGCGAATAACAGGAGCTGCTTGCAAGATCATGCCATTTATTGGCCGTACCTTTATCTGTGATCAGGGCTGCTGCTTTGATGAAAGTGAGTGCTCTCACTGTAAAATAACGTAAAAAGTACAGTGCACCAAGTTGAATGCAGGTCAAGCTGACCTGCTTGCAAGGTCATGCCATTTATTGGCCGTACCTCTATCTGTGATCGGGACGGCTGCTTTGGTGAAAGTGAGTGCTCTCACTGTAAAATCACGTAAAAAGTACAGAGCATCAAGTTGAATGCGAATAACAGTAGCTGCTTGCAAGATCATGCCATTTATTGGCCGTACCTTTATCTGTGATCGGGACTGCTGCTTTGATGAAAGTGAGTGTTCTCACTGTAAAATAACGTAAAAAGTACAATGCACCAAGTTGAATGCAGGTCAAGCTGACCTGCTTGCAAGGTCATGCCATTTATTGGCCGTACCTCTATCTGTGATCGGGACGGCTGCTTTGGTGAAAGTGAGTGCTATCACTGTAAAATAACGTAAAAAGTACAGAGCATCCAGTTGAATGCGAATAACAGTAGCTGCTTGCAAGATCATGCCATTTATAGGCCGTACCTCTATCTGTGATCGGGACGGCTGCTTTGGTGAAAGTGAGTGCTCTCACTGTAAAATAACGTAAAAAGTACAGAGCATCAAGTTGAATGCGAATAACAGTAGCTGCTTGCAAGATCATGCCATTTATTGGCCGTACCTTTATCTGTGATCGGGACTGCTGCTTTGATGAAAGTGAGTGCTCTCACTGTAAAATAACCTAAAAAGTACAGAGCATCCAGTTGAATGCGAATAACAGTAGCTGCTTGCAAGATCATGCCATTTATAGGCCGTACCTTTATCTGTGATCGGGACTGCTGCTTTGATGAAAGAGAGTGTTCTCACTGTAAAATAACGTAAAAAGTACAGTGCATCAAGTTGAATGCAGGTCAAGTTGACCTGCTTGCAAGGTCATGCCATTTATTGGCCGTACCTCTATCTGTGATCGGGACTGCTGCTTTGATGAAAGTGAGTGCTCTCACCGTAAAATAACGTAAAAAGTACAGAGCATCCAGTTGAATGCGAATAACAGTAGCTGCTTGCAAGATCATGCCATTTATTGGCCCAACCTTTATCTGTGATCGGGACGGCTGCTTTGATCAAAGTGAGTGCTCTCACTGTAAAATAAGGTAAAAAGTACAGAGCATCAAGTTGAATGCGAATAACAGCAGCTGCTTGCAAGATCATGCCACTTATTCGCCATACCTTTATCTGTGATCGGGACTGCTGCTTTGCTGAAAGTGAGTGTTCTCACTGTAAAATAACGTAAAAAGTACAGTGCATCAAGTTGAATGCAGGTCAAGTTGACCTGCTTCCAAGGTCATGCCATTTATTGGCCATACCTTTATCCGTGATCAGGACTGCTGCTTTGATGAAAGTGAGTGCTCTCACTGTAAAATCCAGTAGAAAGTACAGAGCATCAAGTTGAATGCGAATAACAGTAGCTGCTTGCAAGATCATGCCATTTATTGGCCGTACCTTTATCTGTGATCGGGACTGCTGCTTTGATGAAAGTGAGTGCTATCACTGTAAAATAACCTAAAAAGTACAGAGCATCCAGTTGAATGCGAATAACAGTAGCTGCTTGCAAGATCATGCCATTTATAGGCCGTACCTTTATCTGTGATCGGGACTGCTGCTTTGATGGAAGAGAGTGTTCTCACTGTAAAATAACGTAAAAAGTACAGTGCATCAAGTTGAATGCAGGTCAAGTTGACCTGCTTGCAAGGTCATGCCATTTATTGGCCGTACCTCTATCTGTGATCGGGACTGCTGCTTTGATGAAAGTGAGTGCTCTCACCGTAAAATAACGTAAAAAGTACAGAGCATCAAGTTGAATGCGAATAACAGTAGCTGCTTGCAAGATCATGCCATTTATTGGCCCAACCTTTATCTGTGATCGGGACGGCTGCTTTGATCAAAGTGAGTGCTCTCACTGTAAAATAAGGTAAAAAGTACAGAGCATCAAGTTGAATGCGAATAACAGCAGCTGCTTGCAAGATCATGCCACTTATTCGCCATACCTTTATCTGTGATCGGGACTGCTGCTTTGCTGAAAGTGAGTGTTCACACTGTAAAATAACGTAAAAAGTACAGTGCATCAAGTTGAATGCAGGTCAAGTTGACCTGCTTCCAAGGTCATGCCATTTATTGGCCATACCTTTATCCGTGATCAGGACTGCTGCTTTGATGAAAGTGAGTGCTCTCACTGTAAAATCCAGTAGAAAGTACAGAGCATCAAGTTGAATGCGAATAACAGTAGCTGCTTGCAAGATCATGCCATTTATTCGCCATACCTTTATCTGTGATCGGGACTGCTGCTTTGATGAAAGTGAGTGCTCTCACTGTAAAATAAGGTAAAAAGGACAGAGCATCAAGTTGAATGCGAATAACAGCAGCTGCTTGCAAGATCATGCCACTTATTCGCCATACCTTTATCTGTGATCGGGACTGCTGCTTTGCTGAAAGTGAGTGTTCTCACTGTAAAATAACGTAAAAAGTACAGTGCATCAAGTTGAATGCAGGTCAAGTTGACCTGCTTGCAAGGTCATGCCATTTATTGGCCATACCTTTATCCGTGATCAGGACTGCTGCTTTGATGAAAGTGAGTGCTCTCACTGTAAAGTCCAGTAGAAAGTACAGAGCATCAAGTTGAATGCGAATAACAGTAGCTGCTTGCAAGATCATGCCATTTATTTGCCGTACCTTTATCTGTGATCGGGACTGCTGCTTTGATGAAAGTGAGTGCTCTCACTGTCAAATAAGGTAAAAAGTACAGAGCATCCAGCTGAATGCGAATAACAGTAGCTGCTTGCAAGATCATGCCATTTATTTGCCGTACCTTTATCTGTGATCGGGACTGCTGCTTTGATGAAAGTGAGTGCTCTCACCGTAAAATAACGTAAAAAGTACAGAGCATCAAGTTGAATGCGAATAACAGTAGCTGCTTGCAAGATCATGCCATTTATTGCCCCAACCTTTATCTGTGATCGGGACGGCTGCTTTGATGAAAGTGAGTGGTATCAGTGTAAAATAACGTAAAAAGTACAGAGCATCCAGCTGAATGCGAATAACAGTAGCTGCTTGCAAGATCATGCCATTTATTTGCCGTACCTTTATCTGTGATCGGGACTGCTGCTTTGATGAAAGTGAGTGCTCTCACCGTAAAATAACGTAAAAAGTACAGAGCATCAAGTTGAATGCGAATAACAGTAGCTGCTTGCAAGATCATGCCATTTATTGGCCGTACCTCTATCTGTGATCGGGACGGCTGCTTTGGTGAAAGTGAGTGCTCTCACTGTAAAATAACGTAAAAAGTACAGAGCATCAAGTTGAATGCGAATAACAGTAGCTGCTTGCAAGATCATGCCATTTATTGGCCGTACCTTTATCTGTGATCGGGACTGCTGCTTTGATGAAAGTGAGTGCTATCACTGTAAAATAACGTAAAAAGTACAGTGCACCAAGTTGAATGCAGGTCAAGCTGACCTGCTTGCACGATCATGCCATTTATAGGCCGTACCTCTATCTGTGATCGGGACGGCTGCTTTGGTGAAAGTGACTGCTCTCACTGTAAAATAACGTAAAAAGTACAGAGCATCAAGTTGAATGCGAATAACAGTAGCTGCTTGCAAGATCATGCCATTTATTGGCCGTACCTTTATCTGTGATCGGGACTGCTGCTTTGATGAAAGTGAGTGCTCTCACTGTAAAAGAACCTAAAAAGTACAGAGCATCCAGTTGAATGCGAATAACAGTAGCTGCTTGCAAGATCATGCCATTTATAGGCCGTACCTTTATCTGTGATCGGGACTGCTGCTTTGATGAAAGAGAGTGTTCTCACTGTAAAATAACGTAAAAAGTACAGTGCATCAAGTTGAATGCAGGTCAAGTTGACCTGCTTGCAAGGTCATGCCATTTATTGGCCGTACCTCTATCTGTGATCGGGACTGCTGCTTTGATGAAAGTGAGTGCTCTCACCGTAAAATAACGTAAAAAGTACAGAGCATCAAGTTGAATGCGAATAACAGTAGCTGCTTGCAAGATCATGCCATTTATTGGCCCAACCTTTATCTGTGATCGGGACGGCTGCTTTGATCAAAGTGAGTGCTCTCACTGTAAAATAAGGTAAAAAGTACAGAGCATCAAGTTGAATGCGAATAACAGCAGCTGCTTGCAAGATCATGCCACTTATTCGCCATACCTTTATCTGTGATCGGGACTGCTGCTTTGCTGAAAGTGAGTGTTCTCACTGTAAAATAACGTAAAAAGTACAGTGCATCAAGTTGAATGCAGGTCAAGTTGACCTGCTTCCAAGGTCATGCCATTTATTGGCCATACCTTTATCCGTGATCAGGACTGCTGCTTTGATGAAAGTGAGTGCTCTCACTGTAAAATCCAGTAGAAAGTACAGAGCATCAAGTTGAATGCGAATAACAGTAGCTGCTTGCAAGATCATGCCATTTATTGGCCGTACCTTTATCTGTGATCGGGACTGCTGCTTTGATGAAAGTGAGTGCTATCACTGTAAAATAACGTAAAAAGTACAGAGCATCAAGTTGAATGCGAATAACAGTAGCTGCTTGCAAGATCATGCCATTTATTGGCCGTACCTTTATCTGTGATCGGGGCTGCTGCTTTGATGAAAGTGAGTGCTCTCACTGTAAAATAACGTAAAAAGTACAGTGCACCAAGTTGAATGCAGGTCAAGCTGACCTGCTTGCAAGGTCATGCCATTTATTGGCCGTACCTCTATCTGTGATCGGGACGGCTGCTTTGGTGAAAGTGAGTGCTCTCACTGTAAAATCACGTAAAAAGTACAGAGCATCAAGTTGAATGCGAATAACAGTAGCTGCTTGCAAGATCATGCCATTTATAGGCCGTACCTTTATCTGTGATCGGGACTGCTGCTTTGATGAAAGAGAGTGTTCTCACTGTAAAATAACGTAAAAAGTACAGTGCATCAAGTTGAATGCAGGTCAAGTTGACCTGCTTGCAAGGTCATGCCATTTATTGGCCGTACCTCTATCTGTGATCGGGACTGCTGCTTTGATGAAAGTGAGTGCTCTCACTGTAAAATAAGGTAAAAAGTACAGAGCATCAAGTTGAATGCGAATAACAGCAGCTGCTTGCAAGATCATGCCACTTATTCGCCATACCTTTATCTGTGATCGGGGCTGCTGCTTTGATGAAAGTGAGTGCTCTCACTGTAAAATAACGTAAAAAGTACAGTGCACCAAGTTGAATGCAGGTCAAGCTGACCTGCTTGCAAGGTCATGCCATTTATTGGCCGTACCTCTATCTGTGATCGGGACGGCTGCTTTGGTGAAAGTGAGTGCTCTCACTGTAAAATCACGTAAAAAGTACAGAGCATCAAGTTGAATGCGAATAACAGTAGCTGCTTGCAAGATCATGCCATTTATAGGCCGTACCTTTATCTGTGATCGGGACTGCTGCTTTGATGAAAGAGAGTGTTCTCACTGTAAAATAACGTAAAAAGTACAGTGCATCAAGTTGAATGCAGGTCAAGTTGACCTGCTTGCAAGGTCATGCCATTTATTGGCCGTACCTCTATCTGTGATCGGGACTGCTGCTTTGATGAAAGTGAGTGCTCTCACTGTAAAATAAGGTAAAAAGTACAGAGCATCAAGTTGAATGCGAATAACAGCAGCTGCTTGCAAGATCATGCCACTTATTCGCCATACCTTTATCTGTGATCGGGGCTGCTGCTTTGATGAAAGTGAGTGCTCTCACTGTAAAATAACGTAAAAAGTACAGTGCACCAAGTTGAATGCAGGTCAAGCTGACCTGCTTGCAAGGTCATGCCATTTATTGGCCGTACCTCTATCTGTGATCGGGACGGCTGCTTTGGTGAAAGTGAGTGCTCTCACTGTAAAATCACGTAAAAAGTACAGAGCATCAAGTTGAATGCGAATAACAGTAGCTGCTTGCAAGATCATGCCATTTATTGGCCGTACCTTTATCTGTGATCGGGACTGCTGCTTTGATGAAAGTGAGTGTTCTCACTGTAAAATAACGTAAAAAGTACAATGCACCAAGTTGAATGCAGGTCAAGCTGACCTGCTTGCAAGGTCATGCCATTTATTGGCCGTACCTCTATCTGTGGTCGGGACGGCTGCTTTGGTGAAAGTGTGTGCTATCACTGTAAAATAACGTAAAAAGTACAGAGCATCCAGTTGAATGCGAATAACAGTAGCTGCTTGCAAGATCATGCCATTTATAGGCCGTACCTCTATCTGTGATCGGGACGGCTGCTTTGGTGAAAGTGAGTGCTCTCACTGTAAAATAACCTAAAAAGTACAGAGCATCCAGTTGAATGCGAATAACAGTAGCTGCTTGCAAGATCATGCCATTTATAGGCCGTACCTTTATCTGTGATCGGGACTGCTGCTTTGATGAAAGAGAGTGTTCTCACTGTAAAATAACGTAAAAAGAAAAGTGCATCAAGTTGAATGCAGGTCAAGTTGATCTGCTTGCAAGGTCATGCCATTTATTGGCCGTACCTCTATCTGTGATCGGGACTGCTGCTTTGATGAAAGTGAGTGCTCTCACCGTAAAATAACGTAAAAAGTACAGAGCATCCAGTTGAATGCGAATAACAGTAGCTGCTTGCAAGATCATGCCATTTATTGGCCCAACCTTTATCTGTGATCGGGACGGCTGCTTTGATCAAAGTGAGTGCTCTCACTGTAAAATAAGGTAAAAAGTACAGAGCATCAAGTTGAATGCGAATAACAGCAGCTGCTTGCAAGATCATGCCACTTATTCGCCATACCTTTATCTGTGATCGGGACTGCTGCTTTGCTGAAAGTGAGTGTTCTCACTGTAAAATAACGTAAAAAGTACAGTGCATCAAGTTGAATGCAGGTCAAGTTGACCTGCTTCCAAGGTCATGCCATTTATTGGCCATACCTTTATCCGTGATCAGGACTGCTGCTTTGATGAAAGTGAGTGCTCTCACTGTAAAATCCAGTAGAAAGTACAGAGCATCAAGTTGAATGCGAATAACAGTAGCTGCTTGCAAGATAATGCCATTTATAGGCCGTACCTTTATCTGTGATCGGGACTGCTGCTTTGATGAAAGAGAGTGTTCTCACTGTAAAATAACGTAAAAAGTACAGTGCATCAAGTTGAATGCAGGTCAAGTTGACCTGCTTGCAAGGTCATGCCATTTATTGGCCGTACCTCTATCTGTGATCGGGACTGCTGCTTTGATGAAAGTGAGTGCTCTCACCGTAAAATAACGTAAAAAGTACAGAGCATCCAGTTGAATGCGAATAACAGTAGCTGCTTGCAAGATCATGCCATTTATTGGCCCAACCTTTATCTGTGATCGGGACGGGTGCTTTGATCAAAGTGAGTGCTCTCACTGTAAAATAAGGTAAAAAGTACAGAGCATCAAGTTGAATGCGAATAACAGCAGCTGCTTGCAAGATCATGCCACTTATTCGCCATACCTTTATCTGTGATCGGGGCTGCTGCTTTGATGAAAGTGAGTGCTCTCACTGTAAAATAACGTAAAAAGTACAGTGCACCAAGTTGAATGCAGGTCAAGCTGACCTGCTTGCAAGGTCATGCCATTTATTGGCCGTACCTCTATCTGTGATCGGGACGGCTGCTTTGGTGAAAGTGAGTGCTCTCACTGTAAAATCACGTAAAAAGTACAGAGCATCAAGTTGAATGCGAATAACAGTAGCTGCTTGCAAGATCATGCCATTTATTGGCCATACCTTTATCCGTGATCAGGACTGCTGCTTTGATGAAAGTGAGTGCTCTCACTGTAAAATCCAGTAGAAAGTACAGAGCATCAAGTTGAATGCGAATAACAGTAGCTGCTTGCAAGATAATGCCATTTATTGGCCGTACCTTTATCTGTGATCGGGACTGCTGCTTTGATGAAAGTGAGTGCTATCACTGTAAAATAACGTAAAAAGTACAGAGCATCAAGTTGAATGCGAATAACAGTAGCTGCTTGCAAGATCATGCCATTTATTGGCCGTACCTTTATCTGTGATCGGGGCTGCTGCTTTGATGAAAGTGAGTGCTCTCACTGTAAAATAACGTAAAAAGTACAGTGCACCAAGTTGAATGCAGGTCAAGCTGACCTGCTTGCAAGGTCATGCCATTTATTGGCCGTACCTCTATCTGTGATCGGGACGGCTGCTTTGGTGAAAGTGAGTGCTCTCACTGTAAAATCACGTAAAAAGTACAGAGCATCAAGTTGAATGCGAATAACAGTAGCTGCTTGCAAGATCATGCCATTTATTGGCCGTACCTTTATCTGTGATCGGGACTGCTGCTTTGATGAAAGTGAGTGCTCTCACGGTAAAATAACGTAAAAAGTACAGAGCATCCAGTTGAATGCGAATAGCAGTAGCTGCTTGCAAGATCATGCCATTTATAGGCCGTACCTTTATCTGTGATCGGGGCTGCTGCTTTGATGAAAGTGAGTGCTCTCACTGTAAAATAAGGTAAAAAGTACAGAGCATCAAGTTGAATGCGAATAACAGCAGCTGCTTGCAAGATCATGCCACTTATTCGCCATACCTTTATCTGTGATCGGGACTGCTGCTTTGCTGAAAGTGAGTGTTCTCACTGTAAAATAACGTAAAAAGTACAGTGCATCAAGTTGAATGCAGGTCAAGTTGACCTGCTTCCAAGGTCATGCCATTTATTGGCCATACCTTTATCCGTGATCAGGACTGCTGCTTTGATGAAAGTGAGTGCTCTCACTGTAAAATCCAGTAGAAAGTACAGAGCATCAAGTTGAATGCGAATAACAGTAGCTGCTTGTAAGATCATGCCATTTATAGGCCGTACCTTTATCTGTGATCGGGACTGCTGCTTTGATGAAAGTGAGTGCTCTCACTGTAAAATAAGGTAAGAAGTACAGAGCATCAAGTTGAATGCGAATAACAGCAGCTGCTTGCAAGATCATGCCATTTATAGGCCGTACCTTTATCTGTGATCGGGACTGCTGCTTTGATGAAAGTGAGTGCTCTCACTGTAAAATTACGTAAAAAGTACAGAGCATCAAGTTGAATGCGGGTCAAGTTGACCTGCTTGCAAGGTCATGCCATTTATTTGCCGTACCTTTATCTGTGATCGGGACTGCTGCTTTGATGAAAGTGAGTGCTCTCACTGTAAAATTACGTAAAAAGTACAGAGCATCAAGTTGAATGCGGGTCAAGTTGACCTGCTTGCAAGGTCATGCCATTTATTTGCCTTACCTTTATCTGCGATCGGAACTGCTGCTTTGATGAAAGTGAGTGCTCTCACTGTAAAATCCAGTAGAAAGTACAGAGCATCAAGTTGAATGCGAATAACAGTAGCTGCTTGCAAGATCATGCCATTTATAGGCCGTACCTTTATCTGTGATCGGGGCTGCTGCTTTGATGAAAGTGAGTGCTCTCACTGTAAAATAAGGTAAAAAGTACAGAGCATCAAGTTGAATGCGAATAACAGCAGCTGCTTGCAAGATCATGCCACTTATTCGCCATACCTTTATCTGTGATCGGGACTGCTGCTTTGCTGAAAGTGAGTGTTCTCACTGTAAAATAACGTAAAAAGTACAGTGCATCAAGTTGAATGCAGGTCAAGTTGACCTGCTTGCAAGGTCATGCCATTTATTTGCCGTACCTTTATCTGCGATCGGAACTGCTACTTTGATGAAAGTGAGTGCTCTCACTGTAAAACCCAGTAGAAAGTACAGAGCATCAAGTTGAATGCGAATAACAGTAGCTGCTTGCAAGATCATGCCATTTATAGGCCGTACCTTTATCTGTGATCGGGACTGCTGCTTTGATGAAAGAGAGTGTTCTCACTGTAAAATAACGTAAAAAGTACAGTGCATCAAGTTGAATGCAGGTCAAGTTGACCTGCTTGCAAGGTCATGCCATTTATTGGCCGTACCTCTATCTGTGATCGGGACTGCTGCTTTGATGAAAGTGAGTGCTCTCACTGTAAAATAAGGTAAAAAGTACAGAGCATCAAGTTGAATGCGAATAACAGCAGCTGCTTGCAAGATCATGCCACTTATTCGCCATACCTTTATCTGTGATCGGGGCTGCTGCTTTGATGAAAGTGAGTGCTCTCACTGTAAAATAACGTAAAAAGTACAGTGCACCAAGTTGAATGCAGGTCAAGCTGACCTGCTTGCAAGGTCATGCCATTTATTGGCCGTACCTCTATCTGTGATCGGGACGGCTGCTTTGGTGAAAGTGAGTGCTCTCACTGTAAAATCACGTAAAAAGTACAGAGCATCAAGTTGAATGCGAATAACAGTAGCTGCTTGCAAGATCATGCCATTTATTGGCCGTACCTTTATCTGTGATCGGGACTGCTGCTTTGATGAAAGTGAGTGTTCTCACTGTAAAATAACGTAAAAAGTACAATGCACCAAGTTGAATGCAGGTCAAGCTGACCTGCTTGCAAGGTCATGCCATTTATTGGCCGTACCTCTATCTGTGGTCGGGACGGCTGCTTTGGTGAAAGTGTGTGCTATCACTGTAAAATAACGTAAAAAGTACAGAGCATCCAGTTGAATGCGAATAACAGTAGCTGCTTGCAAGATCATGCCATTTATAGGCCGTACCTCTATCTGTGATCGGGACGGCTGCTTTGGTGAAAGTGAGTGCTCTCACTGTAAAATAACCTAAAAAGTACAGAGCATCCAGTTGAATGCGAATAACAGTAGCTGCTTGCAAGATCATGCCATTTATAGGCCGTACCTTTATCTGTGATCGGGACTGCTGCTTTGATGAAAGAGAGTGTTCTCACTGTAAAATAACGTAAAAAGAAAAGTGCATCAAGTTGAATGCAGGTCAAGTTGATCTGCTTGCAAGGTCATGCCATTTATTGGCCGTACCTCTATCTGTGATCGGGACTGCTGCTTTGATGAAAGTGAGTGCTCTCACCGTAAAATAACGTAAAAAGTACAGAGCATCCAGTTGAATGCGAATAACAGTAGCTGCTTGCAAGATCATGCCATTTATTGGCCCAACCTTTATCTGTGATCGGGACGGCTGCTTTGATCAAAGTGAGTGCTCTCACTGTAAAATAAGGTAAAAAGTACAGAGCATCAAGTTGAATGCGAATAACAGCAGCTGCTTGCAAGATCATGCCACTTATTCGCCATACCTTTATCTGTGATCGGGACTGCTGCTTTGCTGAAAGTGAGTGTTCTCACTGTAAAATAACGTAAAAAGTACAGTGCATCAAGTTGAATGCAGGTCAAGTTGACCTGCTTCCAAGGTCATGCCATTTATTGGCCATACCTTTATCCGTGATCAGGACTGCTGCTTTGATGAAAGTGAGTGCTCTCACTGTAAAATCCAGTAGAAAGTACAGAGCATCAAGTTGAATGCGAATAACAGTAGCTGCTTGCAAGATAATGCCATTTATAGGCCGTACCTTTATCTGTGATCGGGACTGCTGCTTTGATGAAAGAGAGTGTTCTCACTGTAAAATAACGTAAAAAGTACAGTGCATCAAGTTGAATGCAGGTCAAGTTGACCTGCTTGCAAGGTCATGCCATTTATTGGCCGTACCTCTATCTGTGATCGGGACTGCTGCTTTGATGAAAGTGAGTGCTCTCACCGTAAAATAACGTAAAAAGTACAGAGCATCCAGTTGAATGCGAATAACAGTAGCTGCTTGCAAGATCATGCCATTTATTGGCCCAACCTTTATCTGTGATCGGGACGGCTGCTTTGATCAAAGTGAGTGCTCTCACTGTAAAATAAGGTAAAAAGTACAGAGCATCAAGTTGAATGCGAATAACAGCAGCTGCTTGCAAGATCATGCCACTTATTCGCCATACCTTTATCCGTGATCGGGGCTGCTGCTTTGATGAAAGTGAGTGCTCTCACTGTAAAATAACGTAAAAAGTACAGTGCACCAAGTTGAATGCAGGTCAAGCTGACCTGCTTGCAAGGTCATGCCATTTATTGGCCGTACCTCTATCTGTGATCGGGACGGCTGCTTTGGTGAAAGTGAGTGCTCTCACTGTAAAATCACGTAAAAAGTACAGAGCATCAAGTTGAATGCGAATAACAGTAGCTGCTTGCAAGATCATGCCATTTATTGGCCATACCTTTATCCGTGATCAGGACTGCTGCTTTGATGAAAGTGAGTGCTCTCACTGTAAAATCCAGTAGAAAGTACAGAGCATCAAGTTGAATGCGAATAACAGTAGCTGCTTGCAAGATCATGCCATTTATTCGCCATACCTTTATCTGTGATCGGGACTGCTGCTTTGATGAAAGTGAGTGCTCTCACTGTAAAATAAGGTAAAAAGGACAGAGCATCAAGTTGAATGCGAATAACAGCAGCTGCTTGCAAGATCATGCCACTTATTCGCCATACCTTTATCTGTGATCGGGACTGCTGCTTTGCTGAAAGTGAGTGTTCTCACTGTAAAATAACGTAAAAAGTACAGTGCATCAAGTTGAATGCAGGTCAAGTTGACCTGCTTGCAAGGTCATGCCATTTATTGGCCATACCTTTATCCGTGATCAGGACTGCTGCTTTGATGAAAGTGAGTGCTCTCACTGTAAAGTCCAGTAGAAAGTACAGAGCATCAAGTTGAATGCGAATAACAGCAGCTGCTTGCAAGATCATGCCACTTATTCGCCATACCTTTATCTGTGATCGGGACTGCTGCTTTGCTGAAAGTGAGTGTTCTCACTGTAAAATAACGTAAAAAGTACAGTGCATCAAGTTGAATGCAGGTCAAGTTGACCTGCTTCCAAGGTCATGCCATTTATTGGCCATACCTTTATCCGTGATCAGGACTGCTGCTTTGATGAAAGTGAGTGCTCTCACTGTAAAATCCAGTAGAAAGTACAGAGCATCAAGTTGAATGCGAATAACAGTAGCTGCTTGCAAGATCATGCCATTTATTGGCCGTACCTTTATCTGTGATCGGGACTGCTGCTTTGATGAAAGTGAGTGCTATCACTGTAAAATAACCTAAAAAGTACAGAGCATCCAGTTGAATGCGAATAACAGTAGCTGCTTGCAAGATCATGCCATTTATAGGCCGTACCTTTATCTGTGATCGGGACTGCTGCTTTGATGGAAGAGAGTGTTCTCACTGTAAAATAACGTAAAAAGTACAGTGCATCAAGTTGAATGCAGGTCAAGTTGACCTGCTTGCAAGGTCATGCCATTTATTGGCCATACCTTTATCCGTGATCAGGACTGCTGCTTTGATGAAAGTGAGTGCTCTCACTGTAAAGTCCAGTAGAAAGTACAGAGCATCAAGTTGAATGCGAATAACAGTAGCTGCTTGCAAGATCATGCCATTTATTTGCCGTACCTTTATCTGTGATCGGGACTGCTGCTTTGATGAAAGTGAGTGCTCTCACTGTCAAATAAGGTAAAAAGTACAGAGCATCCAGCTGAATGCGAATAACAGTAGCTGCTTGCAAGATCATGCCATTTATTGGCCGTACCTCTATCTGTGATCGGGACGGCTGCTTTGGTGAAAGTGAGTGCTCTCACTGTAAAATAACGTAAAAAGTACAGAGCATCAAGTTGAATGCGAATAACAGTAGCTGCTTGCAAGATCATGCCATTTATTGGCCGTACCTTTATCTGTGATCGGGACTGCTGCTTTGATGAAAGTGAGTGCTATCACTGTAAAATAACGTAAAAAGTACAGTGCACCAAGTTGAATGCAGGTCAAGCTGACCTGCTTGCACGATCATGCCATTTATAGGCCGTACCTCTATCTGTGATCGGGACGGCTGCTTTGGTGAAAGTGACTGCTCTCACTGTAAAATAACGTAAAAAGTACAGAGCATCAAGTTGAATGCGAATAACAGTAGCTGCTTGCAAGATCATGCCATTTATTGGCCGTACCTTTATCTGTGATCGGGACTGCTGCTTTGATGAAAGTGAGTGCTCTCACTGTAAAAGAACCTAAAAAGTACAGAGCATCCAGTTGAATGCGAATAACAGTAGCTGCTTGCAAGATCATGCCATTTATAGGCCGTACCTTTATCTGTGATCGGGACTGCTGCTTTGATGAAAGAGAGTGTTCTCACTGTAAAATAACGTAAAAAGTACAGTGCATCAAGTTGAATGCAGGTCAAGTTGACCTGCTTGCAAGGTCATGCCATTTATTGGCCGTACCTCTATCTGTGATCGGGACTGCTGCTTTGATGAAAGTGAGTGCTCTCACCGTAAAATAACGTAAAAAGTACAGAGCATCAAGTTGAATGCGAATAACAGTAGCTGCTTGCAAGATCATGCCATTTATTGGCCCAACCTTTATCTGTGATCGGGACGGCTGCTTTGATCAAAGTGAGTGCTCTCACTGTAAAATAAGGTAAAAAGTACAGAGCATCAAGTTGAATGCGAATAACAGCAGCTGCTTGCAAGATCATGCCACTTATTCGCCATACCTTTATCTGTGATCGGGACTGCTGCTTTGCTGAAAGTGAGTGTTCTCACTGTAAAATAACGTAAAAAGTACAGTGCATCAAGTTGAATGCAGGTCAAGTTGACCTGCTTCCAAGGTCATGCCATTTATTGGCCATACCTTTATCCGTGATCAGGACTGCTGCTTTGATGAAAGTGAGTGCTCTCACTGTAAAATCCAGTAGAAAGTACAGAGCATCAAGTTGAATGCGAATAACAGTAGCTGCTTGCAAGATCATGCCATTTATTGGCCGTACCTTTATCTGTGATCGGGACTGCTGCTTTGATGAAAGTGAGTGCTATCACTGTAAAATAACGTAAAAAGTACAGAGCATCAAGTTGAATGCGAATAACAGTAGCTGCTTGCAAGATCATGCCATTTATTGGCCGTACCTTTATCTGTGATCGGGGCTGCTGCTTTGATGAAAGTGAGTGCTCTCACTGTAAAATAACGTAAAAAGTACAGTGCACCAAGTTGAATGCAGGTCAAGCTGACCTGCTTGCAAGGTCATGCCATTTATTGGCCGTACCTCTATCTGTGATCGGGACGGCTGCTTTGGTGAAAGTGAGTGCTCTCACTGTAAAATCACGTAAAAAGTACAGAGCATCAAGTTGAATGCGAATAACAGTAGCTGCTTGCAAGATCATGCCATTTATAGGCCGTACCTTTATCTGTGATCGGGACTGCTGCTTTGATGAAAGAGAGTGTTCTCACTGTAAAATAACGTAAAAAGTACAGTGCATCAAGTTGAATGCAGGTCAAGTTGACCTGCTTGCAAGGTCATGCCATTTATTGGCCGTACCTCTATCTGTGATCGGGACTGCTGCTTTGATGAAAGTGAGTGCTCTCACTGTAAAATAAGGTAAAAAGTACAGAGCATCAAGTTGAATGCGAATAACAGCAGCTGCTTGCAAGATCATGCCACTTATTCGCCATACCTTTATCTGTGATCGGGGCTGCTGCTTTGATGAAAGTGAGTGCTCTCACTGTAAAATAACGTAAAAAGTACAGTGCACCAAGTTGAATGCAGGTCAAGCTGACCTGCTTGCAAGGTCATGCCATTTATTGGCCGTACCTCTATCTGTGATCGGGACGGCTGCTTTGGTGAAAGTGAGTGCTCTCACTGTAAAATCACGTAAAAAGTACAGAGCATCAAGTTGAATGCGAATAACAGTAGCTGCTTGCAAGATCATGCCATTTATAGGCCGTACCTTTATCTGTGATCGGGACTGCTGCTTTGATGAAAGAGAGTGTTCTCACTGTAAAATAACGTAAAAAGTACAGTGCATCAAGTTGAATGCAGGTCAAGTTGACCTGCTTGCAAGGTCATGCCATTTATTGGCCGTACCTCTATCTGTGATCGGGACTGCTGCTTTGATGAAAGTGAGTGCTCTCACTGTAAAATAAGGTAAAAAGTACAGAGCATCAAGTTGAATGCGAATAACAGCAGCTGCTTGCAAGATCATGCCACTTATTCGCCATACCTTTATCTGTGATCGGGGCTGCTGCTTTGATGAAAGTGAGTGCTCTCACTGTAAAATAACGTAAAAAGTACAGTGCACCAAGTTGAATGCAGGTCAAGCTGACCTGCTTGCAAGGTCATGCCATTTATTGGCCGTACCTCTATCTGTGATCGGGACGGCTGCTTTGGTGAAAGTGAGTGCTCTCACTGTAAAATCACGTAAAAAGTACAGAGCATCAAGTTGAATGCGAATAACAGTAGCTGCTTGCAAGATCATGCCATTTATTGGCCGTACCTTTATCTGTGATCGGGACTGCTGCTTTGATGAAAGTGAGTGTTCTCACTGTAAAATAACGTAAAAAGTACAATGCACCAAGTTGAATGCAGGTCTAGCTGACCTGCTTGCAAGGTCATGCCATTTATTGGCCGTACCTCTATCTGTGGTCGGGACGGCTGCTTTGGTGAAAGTGTGTGCTATCACTGTAAAATAACGTAAAAAGTACAGAGCATCCAGTTGAATGCGAATAACAGTAGCTGCTTGCAAGATCATGCCATTTATAGGCCGTACCTCTATCTGTGATCGGGACGGCTGCTTTGGTGAAAGTGAGTGCTCTCACTGTAAAATAACCTAAAAAGTACAGAGCATCCAGTTGAATGCGAATAACAGTAGCTGCTTGCAAGATCATGCCATTTATAGGCCGTACCTTTATCTGTGATCGGGACTGCTGCTTTGATGAAAGAGAGTGTTCTCACTGTAAAATAACGTAAAAAGAAAAGTGCATCAAGTTGAATGCAGGTCAAGTTGATCTGCTTGCAAGGTCATGCCATTTATTGGCCGTACCTCTATCTGTGATCGGGACTGCTGCTTTGATGAAAGTGAGTGCTCTCACCGTAAAATAACGTAAAAAGTACAGAGCATCCAGTTGAATGCGAATAACAGTAGCTGCTTGCAAGATCATGCCATTTATTGGCCCAACCTTTATCTGTGATCGGGACGGCTGCTTTGATCAAAGTGAGTGCTCTCACTGTAAAATAAGGTAAAAAGTACAGAGCATCAAGTTGAATGCGAATAACAGCAGCTGCTTGCAAGATCATGCCACTTATTCGCCATACCTTTATCTGTGATCGGGACTGCTGCTTTGCTGAAAGTGAGTGTTCTCACTGTAAAATAACGTAAAAAGTACAGTGCATCAAGTTGAATGCAGGTCAAGTTGACCTGCTTCCAAGGTCATGCCATTTATTGGCCATACCTTTATCCGTGATCAGGACTGCTGCTTTGATGAAAGTGAGTGCTCTCACTGTAAAATCCAGTAGAAAGTACAGAGCATCAAGTTGAATGCGAATAACAGTAGCTGCTTGCAAGATAATGCCATTTATAGGCCGTACCTTTATCTGTGATCGGGACTGCTGCTTTGATGAAAGAGAGTGTTCTCACTGTAAAATAACGTAAAAAGTACAGTGCATCAAGTTGAATGCAGGTCAAGTTGACCTGCTTGCAAGGTCATGCCATTTATTGGCCGTACCTCTATCTGTGATCGGGACTGCTGCTTTGATGAAAGTGAGTGCTCTCACCGTAAAATAACGTAAAAAGTACAGAGCATCCAGTTGAATGCGAATAACAGTAGCTGCTTGCAAGATCATGCCATTTATTGGCCCAACCTTTATCTGTGATCGGGACGGCTGCTTTGATCAAAGTGAGTGCTCTCACTGTAAAATAAGGTAAAAAGTACAGAGCATCAAGTTGAATGCGAATAACAGCAGCTGCTTGCAAGATCATGCCACTTATTCGCCATACCTTTATCTGTGATCGGGGCTGCTGCTTTGATGAAAGTGAGTGCTCTCACTGTAAAATAACGTAAAAAGTACAGTGCACCAAGTTGAATGCAGGTCAAGCTGACCTGCTTGCAAGGTCATGCCATTTATTGGCCGTACCTCTATCTGTGATCGGGACGGCTGCTTTGGTGAAAGTGAGTGCTCTCACTGTAAAATCACGTAAAAAGTACAGAGCATCAAGTTGAATGCGAATAACAGTAGCTGCTTGCAAGATCATGCCATTTATTGGCCATACCTTTATCCGTGATCAGGACTGCTGCTTTGATGAAAGTGAGTGCTCTCACTGTAAAATCCAGTAGAAAGTACAGAGCATCAAGTTGAATGCGAATAACAGTAGCTGCTTGCAAGATAATGCCATTTATTGGCCGTACCTTTATCTGTGATCGGGACTGCTGCTTTGATGAAAGTGAGTGCTATCACTGTAAAATAACGTAAAAAGTACAGAGCATCAAGTTGAATGCGAATAACAGTAGCTGCTTGCAAGATCATGCCATTTATTGGCCGTACCTTTATCTGTGATCGGGGCTGCTGCTTTGATGAAAGTGAGTGCTCTCACTGTAAAATAACGTAAAAAGTACAGTGCACCAAGTTGAATGCAGGTCAAGCTGACCTGCTTGCAAGGTCATGCCATTTATTGGCCGTACCTCTATCTGTGATCGGGACGGCTGCTTTGGTGAAAGTGAGTGCTCTCACTGTAAAATCACGTAAAAAGTACAGAGCATCAAGTTGAATGCGAATAACAGTAGCTGCTTGCAAGATCATGCCATTTATTGGCCGTACCTTTATCTGTGATCGGGACTGCTGCTTTGATGAAAGTGAGTGCTCTCACGGTAAAATAACGTAAAAAGTACAGAGCATCCAGTTGAATGCGAATAGCAGTAGCTGCTTGCAAGATCATGCCATTTATAGGCCGTACCTTTATCTGTGATCGGGGCTGCTGCTTTGATGAAAGTGAGTGCTCTCACTGTAAAATAAGGTAAAAAGTACAGAGCATCAAGTTGAATGCGAATAACAGCAGCTGCTTGCAAGATCATGCCACTTATTCGCCATACCTTTATCTGTGATCGGGACTGCTGCTTTGCTGAAAGTGAGTGTTCTCACTGTAAAATAACGTAAAAAGTACAGTGCATCAAGTTGAATGCAGGTCAAGTTGACCTGCTTCCAAGGTCATGCCATTTATTGGCCATACCTTTATCCGTGATCAGGACTGCTGCTTTGATGAAAGTGAGTGCTCTCACTGTAAAATCCAGTAGAAAGTACAGAGCATCAAGTTGAATGCGAATAACAGTAGCTGCTTGTAAGATCATGCCATTTATAGGCCGTACCTTTATCTGTGATCGGGACTGCTGCTTTGATGAAAGTGAGTGCTCTCACTGTAAAATAAGGTAAGAAGTACAGAGCATCAAGTTGAATGCGAATAACAGCAGCTGCTTGCAAGATCATGCCATTTATAGGCCGTACCTTTATCTGTGATCGGGACTGCTGCTTTGATGAAAGTGAGTGCTCTCACTGTAAAATTACGTAAAAAGTACAGAGCATCAAGTTGAATGCGGGTCAAGTTGACCTGCTTGCAAGGTCATGCCATTTATTTGCCTTACCTTTATCTGCGATCGGAACTGCTGCTTTGATGAAAGTGAGTGCTCTCACTGTAAAATCCAGTAGAAAGTACAGAGCATCAAGTTGAATGCGAATAACAGTAGCTGCTTGCAAGATCATGCCATTTATAGGCCGTACCTTTATCTGTGATCGGGGCTGCTGCTTTGATGAAAGTGAGTGCTCTCACTGTAAAATAAGGTAAAAAGTACAGAGCATCAAGTTGAATGCGAATAACAGCAGCTGCTTGCAAGATCATGCCACTTATTCGCCATACCTTTATCTGTGATCGGGACTGCTGCTTTGCTGAAAGTGAGTGTTCTCACTGTAAAATAACGTAAAAAGTACAGTGCATCAAGTTGAATGCAGGTCAAGTTGACCTGCTTGCAAGGTCATGCCATTTATTTGCCGTACCTTTATCTGCGATCGGAACTGCTACTTTGATGAAAGTGAGTGCTCTCACTGTAAAACCCAGTAGAAAGTACAGAGCATCAAGTTGAATGCGAATAACAGTAGCTGCTTGCAAGATCATGCCATTTATAGGCCGTACCTTTATCTGTGATCGGGACTGCTGCTTTGATGAAAGTGAGTGCTCTCACTGTAAAATAAGGTAAAAAGTACAGAGCATCAAGTTGAATGCGAATAACAGCAGCTGCTTGCAAGATCATGCCATTTATAGGCCGTACCTTTATCTGTGATCGGGGCTGCTGCTTTGACGAAAGTGAGTGCTCTCACTGTAAAATAACGTAAAAAGTACAGTGCACCAAGTTGAATGCAGGTCAAGTTGACCTGCTTCCAAGGTCATGCCATTTATTGGCCATACCTTTATCCGTGATCAGGACTGCTGCTTTGATGAAAGTGAGTGCTCCCACTGTAAAATCCAGTAGAAAGTACAGAGCATCAAGTTGAATGCGAATAACAGTAGCTGCTTGCAAGATCATGCCATTTATAGGCCGTACCTTTATCTGTGATCGGGGCTGCTGCTTTGATGAAAGTGAGTGCTCTCACTGTAAAATAAGGTAAAAAGTACAGAGCATCAAGTTGAATGCGAATAACAGCAGCTGCTTGCAAGATCATGCCACTTATTCGCCATACCTTTATCTGTGATCGGGACTGCTGCTTTGCTGAAAGTGAGTGTTCTCACTGTAAAATAACGTAAAAAGTACAGTGCATCAAGTTGAATGCAGGTCAAGTTGACCTGCTTCCAAGGTCATGCCATTTATTGGCCATACCTTTATCCGTGATCAGGACTGCTGCTTTGATGAAAGTGAGTGCTCTCACTGTAAAATCCAGTAGAAAGTACAGAGCATCAAGTTGAATGCGAATAACAGTAGCTGCTTGCAAGATCATGCCATTTATAGGCCGTACCTTTATCTGTGATCGGGACTGCTGCTTTGATGAAAGTGAGTGCTCTCACTGTAAAATAACCTAAAAAGTACAGAGCATCCATTTGAATGCGAATAACAGTAGCTGCTTGCAAGATCATGCCATTTATTGGCCGTACCTTTATCTGTGATCGGGACTGCTGCTTTGATGAAAGTGAGTGCTCTCACTGTAAAATAACCTAAAAAGTACAGAGCATCCATTTGAATGCGAATAACAGTAGCTGCTTGCAAGATCATGCCATTTATAGGCCGTACCTTTATCTGTGATCGGGGCTGCTGCTTTGATGAAAGTGAGTGCTCTCACTGTAAAATAAGGTAAAAAGTACAGAGCATCAAGTTGAATGCGAATAACAGCAGCTGCTTGCAAGATCATGCCACTTATTCGCCATACCTTTATCTGTGATCGGGACTGCTGCTTTGCTGAAAGTGAGTGTTCTCACTGTAAAATAACGTAAAAAGTACAGTGCATCAAGTTGAATGCAGGTCAAGTTGACCTGCTTCCAAGGTCATGCCATTTATTGGCCATACCTTTATCCGTGATCAGGACTGCTGCTTTGATGAAAGTGAGTGCTCTCACTGTAAAATCCAGTAGAAAGTACAGAGCATCAAGTTGAATGCGAATAACAGTAGCTGCTTGCAAGATCATGCCATTTATTGGCCGTACCTTTATCTGTGATCGGGACTGCTGCTTTGATGAAAGTGAGTGCTCTCACTGTAAAATAACCTAAAAAGTACAGAGCATCCATTTGAATGCGAATAACAGTAGCTGCTTGCAAGATCATGCCATTTATAGGCCGTACCTTTATCTGTGATTGGGACTGCTGCTTTGATGAAAGAGAGTGTTCTCACTGTAAAATAACGTAAAAAGTACAGTGCATCAAGTTGAATGCAGGTCAAGTTGACCTGCTTGCAAGGTCATGCCATTTATTGCCCGTACCTTTATCTGTGATCGGGGCTGCTGCTTTGACGAAAGTGAGTGCTCTCACTGTAAAATAACGTAAAAAGTACAGTGCACCAAGTTGAATGCAGGTCAAGTTGACCTGCTTGCAAGGTCATGCCATTTATTGGCCGTACCTCTATCTGTGATCGGGACTGCTGCTTTGATGAAAGTGAGTGCTCTCACCGTAAAATAACGTAAAAAGTACAGAGCATCCAGTTGAATGCGAATAACAGTAGCTGCTTGCAAGATCATGCCATTTATTGGCCCAACCTTTATCTGTGATCGGGACGGCTGCTTTGATCAAAGTGAGTGCTCTCACTGTAAAGTCCAGTAGAAAGTACAGAGCATCAAGTTGAATGCGAATAACAGTAGCTGCTTGCAAGATCATGCCATTTATTTGCCGTACCTTTATCTGTGATCGGGACTGCTGCTTTGATGAAAGTGAGTGCTCTCACTGTCAAATAAGGTAAAAAGTACAGAGCATCCAGCTGAATGCGAATAACAGTAGCTGCTTGCAAGATCATGCCATTTATTTGCCGTACCTTTATCTGTGATCGGGACTGCTGCTTTGATGAAAGTGAGTGCTCTCACCGTAAAATAACGTAAAAAGTACAGAGCATCCAGCTGAATGCGAATAACAGTAGCTGCTTGCAAGATCATGCCATTTATTTGCCGTACCTTTATCTGTGATCGGGACTGCTGCTTTGATGAAAGTGAGTGCTCTCACCGTAAAATAACGTAAAAAGTACAGAGCATCAAGTTGAATGCGAATAACAGTAGCTGCTTGCAAGATCATGCCATTTATTGGCCGTACCTCTATCTGTGATCGGGACGGCTGCTTTGGTGAAAGTGAGTGCTCTCACTGTAAAATAACGTAAAAAGTACAGAGCATCAAGTTGAATGCGAATAACAGTAGCTGCTTGCAAGATCATGCCATTTATTGGCCGTACCTTTATCTGTGATCGGGACTGCTGCTTTGATGAAAGTGAGTGCTCTCACTGTAAAATAACCTAAAAAGTACAGAGCATCCAGTTGAATGCGAATAACAGTAGCTGCTTGCAAGATCATGCCATTTATAGGCCGTACCTTTATCTGTGATCGGGACTGCTGCTTTGATGAAAGAGAGTGTTCTCACTGTAAAATAACGTAAAAAGTACAGTGCATCAAGTTGAATGCAGGTCAAGTTGACCTGCTTGCAAGGTCATGCCATTTATTGGCCGTACCTCTATCTGTGATCGGGACTGCTGCTTTGATGAAATTGAGTGCTCTCACCGTAAAATAACGTAAAAAGTACAGAGCATCAAGTTGAATGCGAATAACAGTAGCTGCTTGCAAGATCATGCCATTTATTGGCCCAACCTTTATCTGTGATCGGGACGGCTGCTTTGATCAAAGTGAGTGCTCTCACTGTA
Source organism: Ectemnius cavifrons (assembly GCA_964023945.1). NCBI lineage: Eukaryota > Metazoa > Arthropoda > Insecta > Hymenoptera > Crabronidae > Ectemnius > Ectemnius cavifrons. The sequence continues at coordinate 5,790,665 of OZ030377.1, forward strand.
AAATAAGGTAAAAAGTACAGAGCATCAAGTTGAATGCGAATAACAGCAGCTGCTTGCAAGATCATGCCACTTATTCGCCATACCTTTATCTGTGATCGGGACTGCTGCTTTGCTGAAAGTGAGTGTTCTCACTGTAAAATAACGTAAAAAGTACAGTGCATCAAGTTGAATGCAGGTCAAGTTGACCTGCTTCCAAGGTCATGCCATTTATTGGCCATACCTTTATCCGTGATCAGGACTGCTGCTTTGATGAAAGTGAGTGCTCTCACTGTAAAATCCAGTAGAAAGTACAGAGCATCAAGTTGAATGCGAATAACAGTAGCTGCTTGCAAGATCATGCCATTTATTGGCCGTACCTTTATCTGTGATCGGGGCTGCTGCTTTGATGAAAGTGAGTGCTCTCACTGTAAAATAACGTAAAAAGTACAGTGCACCAAGTTGAATGCAGGTCAAGCTGACCTGCTTGCAAGGTCATGCCATTTATTGGCCGTACCTCTATCTGTGATCGGGACGGCTGCTTTGGTGAAAGTGAGTGCTCTCACTGTAAAATCACGTAAAAAGTACAGAGCATCAAGTTGAATGCGAATAACAGTAGCTGCTTGCAAGATCATGCCATTTATTGGCCGTACCTTTATCTGTGATCGGGACTGCTGCTTTGATGAAAGTGAGTGTTCTCACTGTAAAATAACGTAAAAAGTACAATGCACCAAGTTGAATGCAGGTCAAGCTGACCTGCTTGCAAGGTCATGCCATTTATTGGCCGTACCTCTATCTGTGATCGGGACGGCTGCTTTGGTGAAAGTGAGTGCTATCACTGTAAAATAACGTAAAAAGTACAGAGCATCCAGTTGAATGCGAATAACAGTAGCTGCTTGCAAGATCATGCCATTTATAGGCCGTACCTCTATCTGTGATCGGGACGGCTGCTTTGGTGAAAGTGAGTGCTCTCACTGTAAAATAACCTAAAAAGTACAGAGCATCCAGTTGAATGCGAATAACAGTAGCTGCTTGCAAGATCATGCCATTTATAGGCCGTACCTTTATCTGTGATCGGGACTGCTGCTTTGATGAAAGAGAGTGTTCTCACTGTAAAATAACGTAAAAAGAAAAGTGCATCAAGTTGAATGCAGGTCAAGTTGATCTGCTTGCAAGGTCATGCCATTTATTGGCCGTACCTCTATCTGTGATCGGGACTGCTGCTTTGATGAAAGTGAGTGCTCTCACCGTAAAATAACGTAAAAAGTACAGAGCATCCAGTTGAATGCGAATAACAGTAGCTGCTTGCAAGATCATGCCATTTATTGGCCCAACCTTTATCTGTGATCGGGACGGCTGCTTTGATCAAAGTGAGTGCTCTCACTGTAAAATAAGGTAAAAAGTACAGAGCATCAAGTTGAATGCGAATAACAGCAGCTGCTTGCAAGATCATGCCACTTATTCGCCATACCTTTATCTGTGATCGGGACTGCTGCTTTGCTGAAAGTGAGTGTTCTCACTGTAAAATAACGTAAAAAGTACAGTGCATCAAGTTGAATGCAGGTCAAGTTGACCTGCTTTCAAGGTCATGCCATTTATTGGCCATACCTTTATCCGTGATCAGGACTGCTGCTTTGATGAAAGTGAGTGCTCTCACTGTAAAATCCAGTAGAAAGTACAGAGCATCAAGTTGAATGCGAATAACAGTAGCTGCTTGCAAGATCATGCCATTTATTGGCCGTACCTTTATCTGTGATCGGGACTGCTGCTTTGATGGAAGTGAGTGCTATCACTGTAAAATAACGTAAAAAGTACAGAGCATCAAGTTGAATGCGAATAACAGTAGCTGCTTGCAAGATCATGCCATTTATTGGCCGTACCTTTATCTGTGATCGGGGCTGCTGCTTTGATGAAAGTGAGTGCTCTCACTGTAAAATAACGTAAAAAGTACAGTGCACCAAGTTGAATGCAGGTCAAGCTGACCTGCTTGCAAGGTCATGCCATTTATTGGCCGTACCTCTATCTGTGATCGGGACGGCTGCTTTGATCAAAGTGAGTGCTCTCACTGTAAAATAAGGTAAAAAGTACAGAGCATCAAGTTGAATGCGAATAACAGCAGCTGCTTTCAAGATCATGCCACTTATTCGCCATACCTTTATCTGTGATCGGGACTGCTGCTTTGCTGAAAGTGAGTGTTCTCACTGTAAAATAACGTAAAAAGTACAGTGCATCAAGTTGAATGCAGGTCAAGTTGACCTGCTTCCAAGGTCATGCCATTTATTGGCCATACCTTTATCCGTGATCAGGACTGCTGCTTTGATGAAAGTGAGTGCTCTCACTGTAAAATCCAGTAGAAAGTACAGAGCATCAAGTTGAATGCGAATAACAGTAGCTGCTTGCAAGATCATGCCATTTATTGGCCGTACCTTTATCTGTGATCGGGACTGCTGCTTTGATGAAAGTGAGTGCTATCACTGTAAAATAACGTAAAAAGTACAGAGCATCAAGTTGAATGCGAATAACAGTAGCTGCTTGCAAGATCATGCCATTTATTGGCCGTACCTTTATCTGTGATCGGGGCTGCTGCTTTGATGAAAGTGAGTGCTCTCACTGTAAAATAACGTAAAAAGTACAGTGCACCAAGTTGAATGCAGGTCAAGCTGACCTGCTTGCAAGGTCATGCCATTTATTGGCCGTACCTCTATCTGTGATCGGGACGGCTGCTTTGGTGAAAGTGAGTGCTCTCACTGTAAAATCACGTAAAAAGTACAGAGCATCAAGTTGAATGCGAATAACAGTAGCTGCTTGCAAGATCATGCCATTTATAGGCCGTACCTCTATCTGTGATCGGGACGGCTGCTTTGGTGAAAGTGAGTGCTCTCACTGTAAAATAACCTAAAAAGTACAGAGCATCCAGTTGAATGCGAATAACAGTAGCTGCTTGCAAGATCATGCCATTTATAGGCCGTACCTTTATCTGTGATCGGGACTGCTGCTTTGATGAAAGAGAGTGTTCTCACTGTAAAATAACGTAAAAAGAAAAGTGCATCAAGTTGAATGCAGGTCAAGTTGATCTGCTTGCAAGGTCATGCCATTTATTGGCCGTACCTCTATCTGTGATCGGGACTGCTGCTTTGATGAAAGTGAGTGCTCTCACCGTAAAATAACGTAAAAAGTACAGAGCATCCAGTTGAATGCGAATAACAGTAGCTGCTTGCAAGATCATGCCATTTATTGGCCCAACCTTTATCTGTGATCGGGACGGCTGCTTTGATCAAAGTGAGTGCTCTCACTGTAAAATAAGGTAAAAAGTACAGAGCATCAAGTTGAATGCGAATAACAGCAGCTGCTTGCAAGATCATGCCACTTATTCGCCATACCTTTATCTGTGATCGGGACTGCTGCTTTGCTGAAAGTGAGTGTTCTCACTGTAAAATAACGTAAAAAGTACAGTGCATCAAGTTGAATGCAGGTCAAGTTGACCTGCTTTCAAGGTCATGCCATTTATTGGCCATACCTTTATCCGTGATCAGGACTGCTGCTTTGATGAAAGTGAGTGCTCTCACTGTAAAATCCAGTAGAAAGTACAGAGCATCAAGTTGAATGCGAATAACAGTAGCTGCTTGCAAGATCATGCCATTTATTGGCCGTACCTTTATCTGTGATCGGGACTGCTGCTTTGATGGAAGTGAGTGCTATCACTGTAAAATAACGTAAAAAGTACAGAGCATCAAGTTGAATGCGAATAACAGTAGCTGCTTGCAAGATCATGCCATTTATTGGCCGTACCTTTATCTGTGATCGGGGCTGCTGCTTTGATGAAAGTGAGTGCTCTCACTGTAAAATAACGTAAAAAGTACAGTGCACCAAGTTGAATGCAGGTCAAGCTGACCTGCTTGCAAGGTCATGCCATTTATTGGCCGTACCTCTATCTGTGATCGGGACGGCTGTTTTGGTGAAAGTGAGTGCTCTCACTGTAAAATCACGTAAAAAGTACAGAGCATCAAGTTGAATGCGAATAACAGTAGCTGCTTGCAAGATCATGCCATTTATTGGCCGTACCTTTATCTGTGATCGGGACTGCTGCTTTGATGAAAGTGAGTGCTCTCACGGTAAAATAACGTAAAAAGTACAGAGCATCCAGTTGAATGCGAATAGCAGTAGCTGCTTGCAAGATCATGCCATTTATAGGCCGTACCTTTATCTGTGATCGGGACTGCTGCATTGATGAAAGTGAGTGCTCTCACTGTAAAATAAGGTAAAAAGTACAGAGCATCAAGTTGAATGCGAATAACAGCAGCTGCTTGCAAGATCATGCCACTTATTCGCCATACCTTTATCTGTGATCGGGACTGCTGCTTTGCTGAAAGTGAGTGTTCTCACTGTAAAATAACGTAAAAAGTACAGTGCATCAAGTTGAATGCAGGTCAAGTTGACCTGCTTCCAAGGTCATGCCATTTATTGGCCATACCTTTATCCGTGATCAGGACTGCTGCTTTGATGAAAGTGAGTGCTCTCACTGTAAAATCCAGTAGAAAGTACAGAGCATCAAGTTGAATGCGAATAACAGTAGCTGCTTGCAAGATCATGCCATTTATAGGCCGTACCTTTATCTGTGATCGGGACTGCTGCTTTGATGAAAGTGAGTGCTATCACTGTAAAATAACGTAAAAAGTACAGTGCACCAAGTTGAATGCAGGTCAAGCTGACCTGCTTGCACGATCATGCCATTTATAGGCCGTACCTCTATCTGTGATCGGGACGGCTGCTTTGGTGAAAGTGAGTGCTCTCACTGTAAAATAACGTAAAAAGTACAGAGCATCAAGTTGAATGCGAATAACAGTAGCTGCTTGCAAGATCATGCCATTTATTGGCCGTACCTTTATCTGTGATCGGGACTGCTGCTTTGATGAAAGTGAGTGCTCTCACTGTAAAATAACCTAAAAAGTACAGAGCATCCAGTTGAATGCGAATAACAGTAGCTGCTTGCAAGATCATGCCATTTATAGGCCGTACCTTTATCTGTGATCGGGACTGCTGCTTTGATGAAAGAGAGTGTTCTCACTGTAAAATAACGTAAAAAGTACAGTGCATCAAGTTGAATGCAGGTCAAGTTGACCTGCTTGCAAGGTCATGCCATTTATTGGCCGTACCTCTATCTGTGATCGGGACTGCTGCTTTGATGAAAGTGAGTGCTCTCACCGTAAAATAACGTGAAAAGTACAGAGCATCAAGTTGAATGCGAATAACAGTAGCTGCTTGCAAGATCATTCCATTTATTGGCCCAACCTTTATCTGTGATCGGGACGGCTGCTTTGATCAAAGTGAGTGCTCTCACTGTAAAATAAGGTAAAAAGTACAGAGCATCAAGTTGAATGCGAATAACAGCAGCTGCTTGCAAGATCATGCCACTTATTCGCCATACCTTTATCTGTGATCGGGACTGCTGCTTTGCTGAAAGTGAGTGTTCTCACTGTAAAATAACGTAAAAAGTACAGTGCATCAAGTTGAATGCGAATAACAGCAGCTGCTTGCAAGATCATGCCACTTATTCGCCATACCTTTATCTGTGATCGGGACTGCTGCTTTGCTGAAAGTGAGTGTTCTCACTGTAAAATAACGTAAAAAGTACAGTGCATCAAGTTGACCTGCTTTCAAGGTCATGCCATTTATTGGCCATACCTTTATCCGTGATCAGGACTGCTGCTTTGATGAAAGTGAGTGCTCTCACTGTAAAATCCAGTAGAAAGTACAGAGCATCAAGTTGAATGCGAATAACAGTAGCTGCTTGCAAGATCATGCCATTTATTGGCCGTACCTTTATCTGTGATCGGGACTGCTGCTTTGATGGAAGTGAGTGCTATCACTGTAAAATAACGTAAAAAGTACAGAGCATCAAGTTGAATGCGAATAACAGTAGCTGCTTGCAAGATCATGCCATTTATTGGCCGTACCTTTATCTGTGATCGGGGCTGCTGCTTTGATGAAAGTGAGTGCTCTCACTGTAAAATAACGTAAAAAGTACAGTGCACCAAGTTGAATGCAGGTCAAGCTGACCTGCTTGCAAGGTCATGCCATTTATTGGCCGTACCTCTATCTGTGATCGGGATGGCTGCTTTGGTGAAAGTGAGTGCTCTCACTGTAAAATCACGTAAAAAGTACAGAGCATCAAGTTGAATGCGAATAACAGTAGCTGCTTGCAAGATCATGCCATTTATTGGCCGTACCTTTATCTGTGATCGGGACTGCTGCTTTGATGGAAGTGAGTGCTATCACTGTAAAATAACGTAAAAAGTACAGAGCATCAAGTTGAATGCGAATAACAGTAGCTGCTTGCAAGATCATGCCACTTATTCGCCATACCTTTATCTGTGATCGGGACTGCTGCTTTGCTGAAAGTGAGTGCTATCACTGTAAAATAACGTAAAAAGTACAGTGCACCAAGATGAATGCAGGTCAAGCTGACCTGCTTGCAAGGTCATGCCATTTATTGGCCGTACCTTTATCTGTGATCGGGACTGCTGCTTTGATGAAAGTGAGTGCTCTCACTGTAAAATTACGTAAAAAGTACAAAGCATCAAGTTGAATGCGGGTCAAGTTGACCTGCTTGCAAGGTCATGCCATTTATTTGCCGTACCTTTATCTGTGATCGGGACTGCTGCTTTGATGAAAGTGAGTGCTCTCGCTGTAAAATTACGTAAAAAGTACAGAGCATCAAGTTGAATGCGGGTCAAGTTGACCTGCTTGCAAGGTCATGCCATTTATTTGCCGTACCTTTATCTGTGATCGGGACTGCTGCTTTGATGAAAGTGAGTGCTCTCACTGTAAAATTACGTAAAAAGTACAGAGCATCAAGTTGAATGCGGGTCAAGTTGACCTGCTTGCAAGGTCATGCCATTTATTTGCCGTACCTTTATCTGCGATCGGAACTGCTGCTTTGCTGAAAGTGAGTGCTCTCACCGTAAAATAACGTAAAAAGTACAGAGCATCAAGTTGAATGCGAATAACAGTAGCTGCTTGCAAGATCATGCCATTTATTGGCCCAACCTTTATCCGTGATCAGGACTGCTGCTTTGATGAAAGTGAGTGCTCTCACTGTAAAATCCAGTAGAAAGTACAGAGCATCAAGTTGAATGCGAATAACAGTAGCTGCTTGCAAGATCATGCCATTTATAGGCCGTACCTTTATCTGTGATCGGGACTGCTGCTTTGATGAAAGTGAGTGCTCTCACTGTAAAATAAGGTAAAAAGTACAGAGCATCAAGTTGAATGCGAATAACAGCAGCTGCTTGCAAGATCATGCCATTTATAGGCCGTACCTTTATCTGTGATCGGGACTGCTGCTTTGATGAAAGTGAGTGCTCTCACTGTAAAATTACGTAAAAAGTACAGAGCATCAAGTTGAATGCGGGTCAAGTTGACCTGCTTGCAAGGTCATGCCATTTATTTGCCGTACCTTTATCTGTGATCGGGACTGCTGCTTTGATGAAAGTGAGTGTTCTCACTGTAAAATAACGTAAAAAGTACAGTGCACCAAGTTGAATGCAGGTCAAGCTGACCTGCTTGCAAGGTCATGCCATTTATTGGCCGTACCTCTATCTGTGATCGGGACGGCTGCTTTGGTGAAAGTGAGTGCTCTCACTGTAAAATCACGTAAAAAGTACAGAGCATCAAGTTGAATGCGAATAACAGTAGCTGCTTGCAAGATCATGCCATTTATTGGCCGTACCTTTATCTGTGATCGGGACTGCTGCTTTGATGAAAGTGAGTGCTCTCACTGTAAAATAACCTAAAAAGTACAGAGCATCCATTTGAATGCGAATAACAGTAGCTGCTTGCAAGATCATGCCATTTATAGGCCGTACCTTTATCTGTGATTGGGACTGCTGCTTTGATGAAAGAGAGTGTTCTCACTGTAAAATAACGTAAAAAGTACAGTGCATCAAGTTGAATGCAGGTCAAGTTGACCTGCTTGCAAGGTCATGCCATTTATTGCCCGTACCTTTATCTGTGATCGGGGCTGCTGCTTTGACGAAAGTGAGTGCTCTTACTGTAAAATAACGTAAAAAGTACAGTGCATCCAGTTGAATGCGAATAGCAGTAGCTGCTTGCAAGATCATGCCATTTATAGGCCGTACCTTTATCTGTGATCGGGACTGCTGCATTGATGAAAGTGAGTGCTCTCACTGTAAAATAAGGTAAAAAGTACAGAGCATCAAGTTGAATGCGAATAACAGCAGCTGCTTGCAAGATCATGCCACTTATTCGCCATACCTTTATCTGTGATCGGGACTGCTGCTTTGCTGAAAGTGAGTGTTCTCACTGTAAAATAACGTAAAAAGTACAGTGCATCAAGTTGAATGCAGGTCAAGTTGACCTGCTTCCAAGGTCATGCCATTTATTGGCCATACCTTTATCCGTGATCAGGACTGCTGCTTTGATGAAAGTGAGTGCTCTCACTGTAAAATCCAGTAGAAAGTACAGAGCATCAAGTTGAATGCGAATAACAGTAGCTGCTTGCAAGATCATGCCATTTATAGGCCGTACCTTTATCTGTGATCGGGACTGCTGCTTTGATGAAAGTGAGTGCTCTCACTGTAAAATAAGGTAAAAAGTACAGAGCATCAAGTTGAATGCGAATAACAGCAGCTGCTTGCAAGATCATGCCATTTATAGGCCGTACCTTTATCTGTGATCGGGACTGCTGCTTTGATGAAAGTGAGTGCTCTCACTGTAAAATTACGTAAAAAGTACAGAGCATCAAGTTGAATGCGGGTCAAGTTGACCTGCTTGCAAGGTCATGCCATTTATTTGCCGTACCTTTATCTGTGATCGGGACTGCTGCTTTGATGAAAGTGAGTGTTCTCACTGTAAAATAACGTAAAAAGTACAGTGCACCAAGTTGAATGCAGGTCAAGCTGACCTGCTTGCAAGGTCATGCCATTTATTGGCCGTACCTCTATCTGTGATCGGGACGGCTGCTTTGGTGAAAGTGAGTGCTCTCACTGTAAAATCACGTAAAAAGTACAGAGCATCAAGTTGAATTCGAATAACAGTAGCTGCTTGCAAGATCATGCCATTTATTGGCCGTACCTTTATCTGTGATCGGGACTGCTGCTTTGATGAAAGTGAGTGCTCTCACTGTAAAATAACCTAAAAAGTACAGAGCATCCATTTGAATGCGAATAACAGTAGCTGCTTGCAAGATCATGCCATTTATTGGCCGTACCTCTATCTGTGATCGGGACGGCTGCTTTGGTGAAAGTGAGTGTTCTCACTGTAAAATAACGTAAAAAGTACAGTGCATCAAGTTGAATGCAGGTCAAGTTGACCTGCTTGCAAGGTCATGCCATTTATTGCCCGTACCTTTATCTGTGATCGGGGCTGCTGCTTTGACGAAAGTGAGTGCTCTTACTGTAAAATAACGTAAAAAGTACAGTGCACCAAGTTGAATGCAGGTCAAGTTGACCTGCTTGCAAGGTCATGCCATTTATTGGCCGTACCTCTATCTGTGATCGGGACTGCTGCTTTGATGAAAGTGAGTGCTCTCACCGTAAAATAACGTAAAAAGTACAGAGCATCCAGTTGAATGCGAATAACAGTAGCTGCTTGCAAGATCATGCCATTTATTGGCCCAACCTTTATCTGTGATCGGGACGGCTGCTTTGATCAAAGTGAGTGCTCTCACCGTAAAATAACGTAAAAAGTACAGAGCATCAAGTTGAATGCGAATAACAGTAGCTGCTTGCAAGATCATGCCATTTATTGGCCCAACCTTTATCCGTGATCAGGACTGCTGCTTTGATGAAAGTGAGTGCTCTCACTGTAAAATCCAGTAGAAAGTACAGAGCATCAAGTTGAATGCGAATAACAGTAGCTGCTTGCAAGATCATGCCATTTATAGGCCGTACCTTTATCTGTGATCGGGACTGCTGCTTTGATGAAAGTGAGTGCTCTCACTGTAAAATAAGGTAAAAAGTACAGAGCATCAAGTTGAATGCGAATAACAGCAGCTGCTTGCAAGATCATGCCATTTATAGGCCGTACCTTTATCTGTGATCGGGACTGCTGCTTTGATGAAAGTGAGTGCTCTCACTGTAAAATTACGTAAAAAGTACAGAGCATCAAGTTGAATGCGGGTCAAGTTGACCTGCTTGCAAGGTCATGCCATTTATTTGCCGTACCTTTATCTGTGATCGGGACTGCTGCTTTGATGAAAGTGAGTGTTCTCACTGTAAAATAACGTAAAAAGTACAGTGCACCAAGTTGAATGCAGGTCAAGCTGACCTGCTTGCAAGGTCATGCCATTTATTGGCCGTACCTCTATCTGTGATCGGGACGGCTGCTTTGGTGAAAGTGAGTGCTCTCACTGTAAAATCACGTAAAAAATACAGAGCATCAAGTTGAATGCGAATAACAGTAGCTGCTTGCAAGATCATGCCATTTATTGGCCGTACCTTTATCTGTGATCGGGACTGCTGCTTTGATGAAAGTGAGTGCTCTCACTGTAAAATAACCTAAAAAGTACAGAGCATCCATTTGAATGCGAATAACAGTAGCTGCTTGCAAGATCATGCCATTTATAGGCCGTACCTTTATCTGTGATTGGGACTGCTGCTTTGATGAAAGAGAGTGTTCTCACTGTAAAATAACGTAAAAAGTACAGTGCATCAAGTTGAATGCAGGTCAAGTTGACCTGCTTGCAAGGTCATGCCATTTATTGCCCGTACCTTTATCTGTGATCGGGGCTGCTGCTTTGACGAAAGTGAGTGCTCTTACTGTAAAATAACGTAAAAAGTACAGTGCATCAAGTTGAATGCAGGTCAAGTTGACCTGCTTCCAAGGTCATGCCATTTATTGGCCATACCTTTATCCGTGATCAGGACTGCTGCTTTGATGAAAGTGAGTGCTCTCACTGTAAAATCCAGTAGAAAGTACAGAGCATCAAGTTGAATGCGAATAACAGTAGCTGCTTGCAAGATCATGCCATTTATAGGCCGTACCTTTATCTGTGATCGGGACTGCTGCTTTGCTGAAAGTGAGTGTTCTCACTGTAAAATAACGTAAAAAGTACAGTGCATCAAGTTGAATGCAGGTCAAGTTGACCTGCTTCCAAGGTCATGCCATTTATTGGCCATACCTTTATCTGTGATCGGGACTGCTGCTTTGATGAAAGTGAGTGCTCTCACTGTAAAATAAGGTAAAAAGTACAGAGCATCAAGTTGAATGCGAATAACAGCAGCTGCTTGCAAGATCATGCCACTTATTCGCCATACCTTTATCTGTGATCGGGACTGCTGCTTTGCTGAAAGTGAGTGCTATCACTGTAAAATAACGTAAAAAGTACAGTGCACCAAGTTGAATGCAGGTCAAGCTGACCTGCTTGCAAGGTCATGCCATTTATTGGCCGTACCTTTATCTGTGATCGGGACTGCTGCTTTGATGAAAGTGAGTGCTCTCACTGTAAAATTACGTAAAAAGTACAAAGCATCAAGTTGAATGCGGGTCAAGTTGACCTGCTTGCAAGGTCATGCCATTTATTTGCCGTACCTTTATCTGTGATCGGGACTGCTGCTTTGATGAAAGTGAGTGCTCTCACTGTAAAATCACGTAAAAAGTACAGAGCATCAAGTTGAATGCGGGTCAAGTTGACCTGCTTGCAAGGTCATGCCATTTATTTGCCGTACCTTTATCTGCGATCGGAACTGCTGCTTTGCTGAAAGTGAGTGCTCTCACCGTAAAATAACGTAAAAAGTACAGAGCATCAAGTTGAATGCGAATAACAGTAGCTGCTTGCAAGATCATGCCATTTATTGGCCCAACCTTTATCTGTGATCGGGACGGCTGCTTTGATGAAAGTGAGTGCTCTCACTGTAAAATAACGTAAAAAGTACAGAGCATCCAGTTGAATGCGAATAACAGTAGCTGCTTGCAAGATCATGCCATTTATAGGCCGTACCTTTATCTGTGATCGGGACTGCTGCTTTGATGAAAGTGAGTGCTCTCACTGTAAAATAAGGTAGAGTACAGAGCATCAAGTTGAATGCGAATAACAGCAGCTGCTTGCAAGATCATGCGACTTATTCGCCATACCTTTATCTGTGATCGGGACTGCTGCTTTGATGAAAGTGAGTGCTCTCACTGTAAAATAAGGTAAAAAGGACAGAGCATCAAGTTGAATGCGAATAACAGCAGCTGCTTGCAAGATCATGCCACTTATTCGCCATACCTTTATCTGTGATCGGGACTGCTGCTTTGCTGAAAGTGAGTGTTCTCACTGTAAAATGACGTAAAAAGTACAGTGCATCAAGTTGAATGCAGGTCAAGTTGACCTGCTTGCAAGGTCATGCCATTTATTTGCCGTACCTTTATCTGTGATCGGGACTGCTGCTTTGATGAAAGTGAGTGCTCTCACTGTCAAATAAGGTAAAAAGTACAGAGCATCCAGCTGAATGCGAATAACAGTAGCTGCTTGCAAGATCCTGCCATTTATTTGCCGTACCTTTATCTGTGATCGGGACTGCTGCTTTGATGAAAGTGAGTGCTCTCACCGTAAAATAACGTAAAAAGTACAGAGCATCAAGTTGAATGCGAATAACAGTAGCTGCTTGCAAGATCATGCCATTTATAGGCCGTACCTTTATCTGTGATCGGGACTGCTGCTTTGATGAAAGTGAGTGTTCTCACTGTAAAATAACGTAAAAAGTACAGTGCACCAAGTTGAATGCAGGTCAAGCTGACCTGCTTGCAAGGTCATGCCATTTATTGGCCGTACCTCTATCTGTGATCGGGACTGCTGCTTTGATGAAAGTGAGTGCTCTCACCGTAAAATAACGTAAAAAGTACAGAGCATCAAGTTGAATGCGAATAACAGTAGCTGCTTGCAAGATCATGCCATTTATAGGCCGTACCTTTATCTGTGATCGGGACTGCTGCTTTGATGAAAGTGAGTGCTCTCACTGTAAAATAACCTAAAAAGTACAGAGCATCCATTTGAATGCGAATAACAGTAGCTGCTTGCAAGATCATGCCATTTATAGGCCGTACCTTTATCTGTGATTGGGACTGCTGCTTTGATGAAAGAGAGTGTTCTCACTGTAAAATAACGTAAAAAGTACAGTGCATCAAGTTGAATGCAGGTCAAGTTGACCTGCTTGCAAGGTCATGCCATTTATTGCCCGTACCTTTATCTGTGATCGGGGCTGCTGCTTTGACGAAAGTGAGTGCTCTTACTGTAAAATAACGTAAAAAGTACAGTGCACCAAGTTGAATGCAGGTCAAGTTGACCTGCTTGCAAGGTCATGCCATTTATTGGCCGTACCTCTATCTGTGATCGGGACTGCTGCTTTGATGAAAGTGAGTGCTCTCACCGTAAAATAACGTAAAAAGTACAGAGCATCCAGTTGAATGCGAATAACAGTAGCTGCTTGCAAGATCATGCCATTTATTGGCCCAACCTTTATCTGTGATCGGGACGGCTGCTTTGATCAAAGTGAGTGCTCTCACTGTAAAACAAGGTAAAAAGTACAGAGCATCAAGTTGAATGCGAATAACAGCAGCTGCTTGCAAGATCATGCCACTTATTCGCCATACCTTTATCTGTGATCGGGACTGCTGCTTTGCTGAAAGTGAGTGTTCTCACTGTAAAATAACGTAAAAAGTACAGTGCATCAAGTTGAATGCAGGTCAAGTTGACCTGCTTCCAAGGTCATGCCATTTATTGGCCATACCTTTATCCGTGATCAGGACTGCTGCTTTGATGAAAGTGAGTGCTCTCACTGTAAAATCCAGTAGAAAGTACAGAGCATCAAGTTGAATGCGAATAACAGTAGCTGCTTGCAAGATCATGCCATTTATAGGCCGTACCTTTATCTGTGATCGGGACTGCTGCTTTGATGAAAGTGAGTGCTCTCACTGTAAAATAAGGTAAAAAGTACAGAGCATCAAGTTGAATGCGAATAACAGCAGCTGCTTGCAAGATCATGCCACTTATTCGCCATACCTTTATCTGTGATCGGGACTGCTGCTTTGCTGAAAGTGAGTGCTATCACTGTAAAATAACGTAAAAAGTACAGTGCACCAAGTTGAATGCAGGTCAAGCTGACCTGCTTGCAAGGTCATGCCATTTATTGGCCGTACCTTTATCTGTGATCGGGACTGCTGCTTTGATGAAAGTGAGTGCTCTCACTGTAAATTACGTAAAAAGTACAGAGCATCAAGTTGAATGCGGGTCAAGTTGACCTGCTTGCAAGGTCATGCCATTTATTTGCCGTACCTTTATCTGTGATCGGGACTGCTGCTTTGATGAAAGTGAGTGCTCTCACTGTAAAATTACGTAAAAAGTACAGAGCATCAAGTTGAATGCGGGTCAAGTTGACCTGCTTGCAAGGTCATGCCATTTATTTGCCGTACCTTTATCTGCGATCGGAACTGCTGCTTTGCTGAAAGTGAGTGCTCTCACCGTAAAATAACGTAAAAAGTACAGAGCATCAAGTTGAATGCGAATAACAGTAGCTGCTTGCAAGATCATGCCATTTATTGGCCCAACCTTTATCTGTGATCGGGACGGCTGCTTTGATGAAAGTGAGTGCTCTCACTGTAAAATAACGTAAAAAGTACAGAGCATCCAGTTGAATGCGAATAACAGTAGCTGCTTGCAAGATCATGCCATTTATAGGCCGTACCTTTATCTGTGATCGGGACTGCTGCTTTGATGAAAGTGAGTGCTCTCACTGTAAAATAAGGTAGAGTACAGAGCATCAAGTTGAATGCGAATAACAGCAGCTGCTTGCAAGATCATGCGACTTATTCGCCATACCTTTATCTGTGATCGGGACTGCTGCTTTGATGAAAGTGAGTGCTCTCACTGTAAAATAAGGTAAAAAGGACAGAGCATCAAGTTGAATGCGAATAACAGCAGCTGCTTGCAAGATCATGCCACTTATTCGCCATACCTTTATCTGTGATCGGGACTGCTGCTTTGCTGAAAGTGAGTGTTCTCACTGTAAAATGACGTAAAAAGTACAGTGCATCAAGTTGAATGCAGGTCAAGTTGACCTGCTTGCAAGGTCATGCCATTTATTTGCCGTACCTTTATCTGTGATCGGGACTGCTGCTTTGATGAAAGTGAGTGCTCTCACTGTCAAATAAGGTAAAAAGTACAGAGCATCCAGCTGAATGCGAATAACAGTAGCTGCTTGCAAGATCCTGCCATTTATTTGCCGTACCTTTATCTGTGATCGGGACTGCTGCTTTGATGAAAGTGAGTGCTCTCACCGTAAAATAACGTAAAAAGTACAGAGCATCAAGTTGAATGCGAATAACAGTAGCTGCTTGCAAGATCATGCCATTTATAGGCCGTACCTTTATCTGTGATCGGGACTGCTGCTTTGATGAAAGTGAGTGCTCTCACTGTAAAATAAGGTAAAAAGTACAGAGCATCAAGTTGAATGCGAATAACAGCAGCTGCTTGCAAGATCATGCCATTTATAGGCCGTACCTTTATCTGTGATTGGGACTGCTGCTTTGATGAAAGTGAGTGCTCTCACCGTAAAATAACGTAAAAAGTACAGAGCATCAAGTTGAATGCGAATAACAGTAGCTGCTTGCAAGATCATGCCATTTATAGGCCGTACCTTTATCTGTGATCGGGACTGCTGCTTTGATGAAAGTGAGTGCTCTCACTGTCAAATAAGGTAAAAAGTACAGAGCATCCAGCTGAATGCGAATAACAGTAGCTGCTTGCAAGATCCTGCCATTTATTTGCCGTACCTTTATCTGTGATCGGGACTGCTGCTTTGATGAAAGTGAGTGCTCTCACCGTAAAATAACGTAAAAAGTACAGAGCATCAAGTTGAATGCGAATAACAGTAGCTGCTTGCAAGATCATGCCATTTATAGGCCGTACCTTTATCTGTGATCGGGACTGCTGCTTTGATGAAAGTGAGTGCTCTCACCGTAAAATAACGTAAAAAGTACAGAGCATCAAGTTGAATGCGAATAACAGTAGCTGCTTGCAAGATCATGCCATTTATAGGCCGTACCTTTATCTGTGATCGGGACTGCTGCTTTGATGAAAGTGAGTGCTCTCACTGTAAAATAAGGTAAAAAGTACAGAGCATCAAGTTGAATGCGAATAACAGCAGCTGCTTGCAAGATCATGCCATTTATAGGCCGTACCTTTATCCTTGATCAGGACTGCTGCTTTGATGAAAGTGAGTGCTCTTGTAACGTCTGGCGACTAAAATTCGATATAAAACGCTTTAGAGTAATTTTGGAGCAACTAAAAACTTACTCCCCTAACCGAGACCCAACCCATACCCAACCCCCATCTAACCCAGAACCCATTTAAAACTGACTCATACACTACCCAAAACTAAAGATTAACCCACATAACCCAGACCTAACCCAATAAGACTCCAATAAGACTCAATTCACTAACAAATATTATCCATACATTTATTCATACGCTACTCATACATGTATCTCTTAAGTCATATACATAAGCGCTAGATTTAAGAATACAATAGCAGTGCGTATACACGAACAAGCGAGCGAGCGAGCGAGCGCGACAACGACCCCTTCCGACTCAAGCATCCCCACTCCGACCGACCAACGAAGACCGGCGCGCGCCGCCCTACTCCAACGCGCCTCCCCACCACGACTCAGCGTCGCCGCCAAAACGAAGGAGGTCCGAGCACGGCTCTCTACAGGCAGTTGAGAGCGAGCCACCACTGAGTCGAGACCGAGTCTCAAGCCGAAAGCGTTCACTGTATCCACTGTATCAAGCATCTACTTCAATATACTTTCCAAATTGTTATACCTAACCCTGCTTCGATACTTTAAAACGCCTTCACCACTCAACTCCTACACCCTAAGTTCACTGATCAACAAGAGGACCACCGCTTGGCGATCACGACTTGAGTCAACAAGAGGACCGCCGCTTGGCGACAAAAGTCAGAACTTAGAATTACCAACACCTACCTTCATCCAGAATCCAAATGCCAAAACAGAAGCGCGCCGGCATAAAGAATCAACTACGCCGACTCGCACGACAGTACGCGCTAGAGCCCGCGAGCGCTACTTCTCTCCTCGGAATTATCCCCGAACATTTCAGTTACGAGAATTTATCGAATAACGCGAGTACAGTCGATTCTAACGCAAATCTATCAACTCACGCGAGTGCAAAGGGAATAAGCAAGTGGGAGATCGTGCCGTTGGACCTGGAACCAGTAATTTACTCGGCAAAGGTCCCTGCTTCCGACCCGCGACGCACAACATACATCATCAAGCGCCAGCTAATCCTCTACCCACTATCTGAAGCAAACGGGAAAACTGTGACTGGGAAGGAAGAAAATCCCGGTCAGACAAGGACGTGTGAACCTTGTGGACCAAAAGGAGACTTGTTAAACACGTACCCAGAAAAGGAGGACTGCAGCACGTAAGTACCGCACAACTTTCCCCGGGACGTGACATTTTGGTGACAGCGGTGGGATACTCCTATTCTCCCCCGTCGCAAATTCCCGTTACAAAATAGTCGCGATCTAGTATCATGGAGACCAGAAACACTAAACGAGCCGACTCCGCTCTGTCAGAACCTGAACTCGCTCAGTTAGACAAATCCCTGCAATTAAAAGAAAAGAGGCTACGTGAGGAGGAAAACCGTTTAGAGCAAGATCGCGCCGCGATTCAACAGCAAGTGCAACCAGCCGTCACTCTCGATATGTTCCATAATCTCATGCGCGAGATAGCAGCAGTGCGATCCGACATGTCGAAACATAACACGCAAAGAGAGGCTACGCCGATTCCCGCGTCACAGCCAGGGCCGAGTGGGTCCCTTTTATCGCCGCTGGTCGAATTACCAGAAAACATGACCGCGCCACCACGACGATCGCAAGGAGGACTTCCTCTGTACGCCGAATCAGAAAGTTCCAATTCACCTCACGAAACATCGATCCCGACCTTTACGCTACGGTCAGCAGTAGATTCTGTGCCCATATTTAACGGGGAGAATCTCCCCGTATATAAATTCATAAGAGCGTGTCGTCGAGCCAAGGAACTGATCCCACAAAGCGCAGAGTACTCCTTCGTAAAATTAATCTGCAATCGCCTCCAGGATAGAGCCTACTTAGCTGTCGAGGACGAACAATGCGCCACAGTGGCACAGCTTTGCGATATACTGAGATCTACTTTTAGCCAGCAGAAATCAGTACACCAATACCGCGGTGAACTCTCTAATATTTACCAGTATCACAACGAACACATTCTCGACTATATCAGCCGCGTCAAAGACATCCGATCCGCCATTATAGATATGGAGCGGTCTGGCCATCACGACGGACCACCCGCCGCCCTCCGTGAAGTCGACGCGCTAACCCTGCAATCATTCTGCGACGGGCTGCATCCCAGCATACGTGACAGATTTCAAACAGGCGATCGAGCAGACTTAGCGACAGCCTATACTAAAGCCAAAGAACTTTACCGCCGTGCCGAACTAGATAAGGAAAGATATGACAATCAGAGGCACCGGCCACCCCTTTTTAACCTGAACGAAAACCGCGATAGAGCACCACAGCCAGCGCGCAACAGCGCGCCTATAGCAAACAGATCAAATTTCAACGCCGCTAATCAATGGCAAAATAGCCCTCCGCGACCAAACCAATATGCTGTTAGGAGCGACGCCAGGCGACCAGAACCACCGAAAGTTTGCCGGTATTGCAAAAGTCTAGAACACGAGATCCATGAATGTCGTAAGCGACAGTTCAATAACAATCAGCAAAACCTAGCACGCCGTGAGAGGCCGGGAAACGGTCAAGGCTTCCCCTCACCGCCGGGACAGAGCCGGGAAGCGGGACCAAACAACCGAGCCCCGGTGCACGCGATAACAGTCACGGAGACCCCTGTTATCTCCGAACAGCCACAATAAAGTTAAATCATCAGGAGAGATTCGTTCCAGTAGTTAAGCTTGCTTCGGAAGCATTCGCAGCTCCCGCAACCTTAATGATCGACACCGCCGCAGAGCCAAGCGTAATCAAAATCGATGCCCTCCAACCCGGAATAAAGCTAAACAGAGACGAAATCTTAAACATTTGCGGTATAACGGAAGGACGAGTAACCACTATGGGATCGACTGAGGTCTTGATCAATAATCGTACCGTAAAATTCCATGTGGTCTCGAACCACTTTCCTATTAAAACCGATGGGATCCTAGGATCCGAATTCTATGCCGATAAAGTCGATATCCTGTACACTAAAAATTGCCTCGAGTGGCACGGGGAACAAATCCCATTTCTGAATTCAAAGCCGATTACCATTCCTGCACGAACGAGCGTATGTGCAGCAATTAACGTTCTAAATCCTGAAGCAGTAGAAGGTTACGTTCCACGAAGGGATTTAGGTCCCGGTATTATGTTCGGAGGAGCTCTGGTGAAGGTTATCAACGGACAGGCATGGACACGCGTGACAAATACCACGGAGCATGAAGTCATAATTGCAACGCCTATCGTTATGACCGAGGAAGTCGAGATAGCGGGAGAATGCGCCCCTGGAGCCGCAACACCCGTCCGATTACATAATCTCGCATCGCCGCCTGCCGATAACCTCACGCGGTCACTTAGGGACCCCTCCACACCGAACCACACCGACCAACCGCAGGAACGGGAGCACTGCGTCTATTCTATTTCCGCCGATTCCACTGGTCCTAGTGCTAAACTCATTAACTACGCCGATTCGCGTCTTCGCACAGCCCTCGAGAAAATTCGAACCGAACACCTTAATTCAGAGGAGTACACTCATGTAAAGGGGCTCCTCGAGCGAAATCTAGACTTATTCCATTTCAAAGAAGAAAAACTAACTAAAACCAACGCGATTGAACACAGCATTAAAACCACGGACGATACGCCCGTGAGTGTCAAGCAGTACCGATACCCTCCGATTCACAAGGATGAAATAAACAAGCAGGTAACTGAACTCCTCGAGAACGGTATAATTCAACCGTCAAAGTCCCCTTACAACTCTCCACTCTGGGTAGTGCCCAAAAAACCAGACGCCAACGGCAATCGCCGTTGGAGGATGGTCATAGATTATCGAAGTCTCAATGAGAAAACAGTCCCAGACGCGTATCCGTTGCCTACTATTTCAGAAATCCTAGACCAGCTAGGTAGTGCCAAGTACTTTAGCGTGTTCGACCTTGCTAGCTCATTTCACCAGATAGGTATGACCCCGGAGGATGTCCCGAAAACGGCATTTTCCACACCATATGGACATTATGAGTTCTTACGAATGCCATTTGGACTTAGAAACGGCCCTGCTACATTTCAGAGACTTATGGACTCTGTCCTGACTGGACTGCAGGGAAACGAATTGTTCGTATACCTGGACGACATCGTAATATACGCGAGCTCACTGAAAGAGCATGAAGATAAATTTAACAAACTAGCCGCGAGACTGTGCAGATCACAGCTAAAATTCCAGCCAGAAAAATGTAGCTTCCTCAACAAAGAAGTCGCGTACTTAGGCCATGTCATAAGCGAATCAGGAGTCAGTCCAGACCCGGGCAAAATCAGAGCAGTACAAGACTTCCCGCGACCGAAAAATGCAAAGAATATAAAACAGTTTCTTGGTCTCGCCGGATATTACCGCCGCTTTATCCCTAAATTCTCGCATATCTCTAAACCACTAACAGAATTGTTAAAGAAAGAAGCCGCCTTTCAATGGACGGAAGCACAAGAGAAGGCCTTCACTACGCTCAGAGAAGCACTGTGCACACCACCGGTTTTGCAGTACCCCGATTTCACAAAACCATTTAATATAACCACAGATGCATCTGGCTTCGCAATCGAAGGCATCCTGAGTCAGGGAGATCCAGGTAAGGACCGTCCAATCGCATATGCATCGAGAATACTTAATGGTGCAGAAAAGAACTACTCAGCCATAGAGAAGGAGTGTCTCGCCATTATTTACTGCGTACAGTATTTCCGACCGTACGTGTACGGACGTCGCTTTGTACTCATAACAGACCATAAGCCACTTGTGTGGATGCACTCTGTTAAAGACCCCACCTCCCGGTTACTCCGGTGGCGATTGAAACTCGCGGAATACGAGTACGAAGTGAAATACAAAGCCGGAAATCGGAACACCAATGCGGACGCTCTGTCCCGAAATGTGCCGGAAATACAAAAAGTTCAAGCACTTCCTCTCTTGTCGGATAGCGATTCTATCGAAATATTCGATAGACACCGGCGAAACCAAACTCCACAACCAGGCCCATCGTCTTCACCTAACGACTCATTACCAGCCTCCCCTGAACGGAACCGTTCTCCTAGCCCACTGCCTGACTCCGAAACTCCCTCACCCGAACCCATTACAGATTCCGAAGAGGAAGACACTCCTGACGAACTAGTCTTTGATGCAGTGAATCCTCGTTACACTTGTAACAACCCGCAATTCATAGAGTCACGGGAGAGAATTAGTATGAGGAAAGATAACCTTGCCTTCTTCACTACCACCCAAGGCGAACCGATTGACAAAGGCGCTCGTGATCTAGCGGAACGTAATATAATACCCGCGCGCATCGAGCCGATGCTCGGCCGAGCGAACGTTACGCAAGATAAACAGCGATATCTCATAGCGTTAGGTGTTAAAGGCGCCGCACAAATTCCAGCCACACCAGAGATACTCAAAGAGTGCATACAAGCATTGTTAGACGTGTGTCTGGAACTCCAGTTGGAAACTATCAGTGTTGCCAAGACTGAACTAGACTCAATTTCTTGGCCTTATATATATAAAGTATTGCGAGAAATATTCCAGGAACACCCTGTGAAAATCATCGTCTGCCAACAAAAGATCAGGATACCATCAGAGAGCGAAAGGCTCGATCTTATAATAGAGAACCACATATCCGCGTATGCAGGCCACAAGGGCATAACTAAAACGTATAAAAGACTTCGTGAAAATTATTATTGGCCGACGATGAAACAGGAGGTAGGAAAATACATTCAGACGTGCGAGAGTTGCCAACTTCAAAAGCTAAATCGGCAGAAGATTAGAAAACCCATGGTGCTAACCGATACTCCTGACGCCGCATTTGACAAAATCTCTCTAGACGTAGTGGGACCACTAGCAGTCACGCCCAGTGGAAACCAATATATATTAACAATACAGGACCTCTTGACTAAGTATTCGCTCGCAATTCCGTTACCCCAGGTCACATCGATAGATATCGCAAACGCCTTAGTCAGTCAGTTCATCTGTCGTTTTGGAGCGCCGAAAGCGGTGCTCACCGACCAGGGCTCTAACTTCACGAGCAGCCTCCTAAAGGCAATAGCCCGACGTTTCAAAATTTCACAATACAAAACCACTGCGTTCCATCCGCAAAGCAATGGGTCAATCGAACGTTCACATCACGTGCTCACGGAGTACTTAAAGCATTATATTAGCGAAAATAATAACTGGGATGAATGGCTACCGCTGGCCGCCTTCTCGTATAACACCAGCACCCACGAAAGTACACAACACACGCCACATGAGTTAGTGTTCGGCAGATTAGCTCGGGTACCCTCGAGCGATGCGCAAGACGAAAATCTCGATGATCCAACCTACGCTGAATATTTAGTAGACCTTAACAACCGTATACGCAGGGTTCAACAGATTGCCAAAGAGAACCTCGATAATGCCAAAATTCGTTACAAAAAGTATTATGATAGAAAAGTCCGACCCCATAAGTTCAAAGAGGGGGAATACGCGTATTTACAAAAGGAACCGCGTAAGGGAAAATTCGACGCGCATTACACTGGTCCGTATAAGATTGTGGAAGTTCTACCGAAAAATAATGTCAAGATACAAGTTCGTGACAGGACACGAATAGTACACGAGGATAAGTTAAAACCTAAAGCTTAAACTAAGAGCCATTGTATCCATAGATGTAAGGTTAGTCGGTAAGTCAACATAACCACCCCCACCCCTACTCGCAAAAGCGATAAAGGAACTATAAGTAGAGATACGAACTCTACTCAAGCCACAGTCGCTCTCCAACTCGCAACGAACGAAGAACGAAATGTGGTACCTTCTGACGGTGATAATGGTGCTTAGTGCGCGACCGTGTGCCGGTATAGTAGGGTACGATTGTGGAGGCCAATCCATGAACGTTACTACATTTTCCCTAATCGATATCAAAGAGTGCGACTTGCCCGACACGGATCCTCAGGAAGAGCAGAAGTACATCCAACTACTGCAACTTTCGGAATTCGAGAATACCGGAGTTACTCAATGCAAGGTCGAGATCGACCGAACCATATACCACTGCGGCATGCAGTCACACGTATCGGTCGTACACAACGGGAGACGCGAATATCTGTTAGCAATGCCAGCCCAACTCTGCACGCAGTTGCATGTTACTGGGATGATGGCTCTGGGCAGTTATGTCCAGATCACGGGAATAAAACCAAACTCGACTGACACACGAGGCGTGACCCTAGCAGGATCTCTCGGTGTTGATGGTACATGCCAGGGAACACAGTACAGTGATCCGTACGGTACCTGGGATTCCGTGGTCGTCCAGGCTTCCGTCAGAATCACTCTGCAGAATTACCAAGCCACAGTCAAGCTCCCCACCAACCAACTAATCCTCCGGTCCGGCACCCACTGCACCGCGTCGGAAGGAAGCTGTATAGACTCGGACGGCAGTGATACATTCTGGACACCCGCCCCTGAAGACAGCTGCCATTTCAGCAGCTACGACATCTTGTACGAAGGATATGCCACCAGGCTAAGTCCAATGGCCGAGTCCACCGGACCTGTAATTTATACAGTTACAACCCAAGAGGCAGTTTTTGCGCTAACAAGAACGTCAGAATTCTCACTGTGCGGCTATACTATCTTGAAGACGGAACACCCGAAACTATTTCTAATGGAGACGAGCAAAGGACGGAGCTTCAGGATTCGAGGCAAGATATCCGCAACGAACCTGGACATGTTTACATACGTGAACTCCAAGTTCATATACATCGAAAAACACTTAAAGAAACAAATGGCTCACTTGTACCATAATATAATGCAGCAGAAGTGCGCGCTAGAAGAGCAAGTGCTCAAGAACGCCCTGGCAATAGCGAGCGTCGCTCCCGACCAGGCGGCATACGCCGTCATGAAAAATCCAGGGTACATGGCAGCCATCGCCGGAGAGGTACTCCACATTATTAAATGTATTCCGGTGGAAGTCAAAGTCCGCCACACCATGGGATGTTACAAGGAACTTCCTGTCTGGCACCGGAGCCAGTCACTGTTCTTAACACCGAAGAGCCGTATACTCACACACCAAGCCACTCAGCAAGAGTGCAACCCACTTCTACCAGTCATGTACAAAATCCACGGGACCTGGTACAAGTTCTTACCCAAGCCAACAGAGAGCGTACCACCCGCAACTATTCAACCTCTAACCAAACCACAGTGGCGTTACGAAAATCCCGCACATCTCGCCACCAGCGGAATTTACTCCAACGCCGACCTAGAAAAACTCAGGGAATCGATCATGTTCCCAATCGAAAAACCCGCGATGCTAAATACTCTGGCACGAGGGGCAATGGGGCATGCCATTCCACCAGGCAGTGTCTCGATAATGAATTTGATGGACGAAGCCTCACTAGAAAAGATCGCCGATTCTACAGGACGAAAGCTCTGGGGATACTTTATCACCTTCGGCTCAGCCAGCGCCGGCGTCATCGGGGTCTACCTAGTCGTTCGGATGGTGAAAGTGATTATCGACACAGCCATACACGGTTATGCGCTCCACTCTATCTACGGCTGGAGCATTCACCTACTGGGAGCACTCTGGAGCTCTGTGACGCACCTGCTGTTACATCTAGCTCAAAGGCAGGAAACGATTCCGGCAACCACAGACATTGAAGAACAACCAACACCAAAAACAACGCCTGAAGAACTATCAGCTGCCCCGAAGGACGATCAACTCCCAGCGAACGCACCCCTGATTTCCCCCAAAGACACGATGTCTTATTCAGAGCTTAGCCGCCGACTCTCTCAACACTACCCCTAAGGTATTACTCAGAATTATCCTGCACGGCAGGAAATTCTTATATAAGGGGGGAGGTGTAACGTCTGGCGACTAAAATTCGATATAAAACGCTTTAGAGTAATTTTGGAGCAACTAAAAACTTACTCCCTTTTTTTTTTTTTTTTTTTTTTACGTGGGGAAATCCTCATGGACACCCCGCCGCCCTGGTGGGGGCGACGGGGTAGTGCCGGACTCTTACCGGCTAAAACCCCACGGTGGCCATCCTCGGCGCTTACTGGGGCGACACCGGGAACTCTGGTAGAACACTACCGGTGCCGCCCCGCGCCCGCCCCCTAAGGGGGGCACGTCTCGTGGTGGGGGAGTGGCTGTCCGCTCTCTCGCTTTCACGAGGGAGGGAGGTTTCCCCCACTACTCGCGGGGCGACACGGCTCGCCGCACTCCTTCGCCATCAGCGAAGGAGGCGGGAACCGTGCCCCCCGCACTACCAATCCCTCCTGGGCGGGTCGTGCGACCACTACACGCCCGCCCCGTCTCGGGGCCGCTTGCGGAGGCGACAGAGCCACCACTCTGCCGCCTCGCGGCCCCTTGGTACGTGCCCGGCCCACCGGCAAGGAAACCCACCGGCGGGTCCGGGCCACCAAACTTAGTCGGGGGGAGCGGCGTCCCCCCGCAAAATGCGAGGAAGGCGCTCCACGACCTCTCGCTGCCGAGGATCTGTCGGATGACCGTCGGCAGCGAGAGGTCCCTTCCGATATACCGGACCAGGACACGGCGCTGCCCCCTCCAGGCCCTGCAATACTGGAGGGTATGTTGCGCCGTGTCCTGGTCCCCATTGCAATGGTGGCACTGTGTCGTCGCCTCCTTCCCGATGCGACGCAGGTACTCACCGAAGCAGCCGTGCCCGGTAAGCACCTGCGTCGCGTGGTAGGAGAGCTGCCCCCTGCCGCGACTCACCCAAGCCTCAAGGCTCGGGAGAATCGCCCCGACGGCTCTGTGGCGGGAGTTTGCTGGATCTTCCAGCCTTTCCCGCCACATCTCGACAACGAGCCGTCGGGTCTGGCGCTTGAGCTCCTCGACCGACCGTTCCGTGGGTATTCCGCCCCTATCGCGGAGGACGCGAAGACCCGAATAGGTACTCGCGTCCCCCACCGCCAGGATGTCTAGGGGCGGAAACCTCGCTAGCAGGGTGGCCGACGCCAGGGAGATCGTGCGATATCCTCGCACGACCCTGACGGCCATCCGACGCTGTACCCTGAATAACAGGGCACAATTGCGCCGGCTGGCCGCCAGGTCGTCCGCCCAGACTGGTGCTCCGTAGAGCACCATGGAACGGACGGCTCCCGCATAAAGGCGTCGGACACCCTCCCACGGTCCCCCGATGTTGGGCAGCAGGCGTCCTAAAGCGCCTGCCGCCTTCTCAACTCGGGGGATAAGCCGGCCGAAGTGCTCGTTAAAGCGCCAGAGGCCGTCCAGGGTGAGTCCGAGATACTTCATCGTATCTCTCACCTGGACGCGGGTCTCTCCTACCGCAATCCACCGCTGGGCAGGCGGCCCCGCAGACCGTCGGCGATCGTAAAACCAGATCGCCTCGGTCTTCTGCGGGGCCACCCGAAGGCCCAGTCGGTGGATTCGGGCGACGACACAGGCCACCGCCATCTCCGCCACGCGGATGGTCCTCATCCCGTCCTCCCCGCTGACTACCACTAAGGTATCGTCTGCGTAGCAGATCAAAGTGGCGTCAGCGGGGAGTGCAGCCCGCAGGACGTAATCGTACCCGAGGTCCCATAGCAGGGGGCCCAAAACGGACCCCTGCGGGACCCCGGCGTACGTCCCCCTCTCATACTCCTGCGTCCGGCCCATGAACCTAATGCCCCTGTCGGCGAGGTAGTCCCCGACGACAGCCCGTAACTCAGGGGGCACTCGATGGTACTCGAGTGCCTCCCTGATGACCCACCAGGGCAGGGTGTTGAATGCATTTACTATATCAAGAGATACAGCGATGCACACCCTGCCCCGGCTTGCAGCCGACTCCGTCAGCGACCTTAGACGCATGATCGCGTCTATCGTCGATCGTCCCCGACGGAAGCCGAACTGCCCGTCGTCGAGGTCCGGACCTGTCGCCGACAGGTGCCGGACGAGGCGGTTGGCAATAACTCTTTCGAAGAGTTTGCCCGCCTCGTCCAGCAAGCAAATGGGCCGGTACGCGGAGGGAGAGTCCGCGGGCCGCCCACCCTTCCGGATGAGGACCAGCCGCGCCCGCTTCCAGCAGCGGGGGAACCTACCGCGCCTCAGACAGATGTTAAATAGCTGCCCGAGGCGCGGGACCAGGACGCCCATGGCCATGGCCAAGGCCCTGCCCGGGATGCCGTCCGGGCCCGGCGCTTTGTTTGCGCGGGCCGCGAGACGCGTCACCACCGTACGGAGCTCGTCGCCGCCGACCCCCATAGTGGCCTCGTCCCACACAAAGTGTGGGGGAGGCCGACCGGGGGTGGGGTCCTCTGCTCCAGCAGGGAACAGAGTGCCCACCACCCGGTCGAGGACATGGGGGTCCAGAAGCTCCGTCGTGGCGGGCGCCCAGGGACGCAATCGTCCCATGACGATTTTGTATGGGCGCCCCCACGGATCTCCATCCAGAGTGGCGACGAGCTCGTCCCAGGCACGGGCCTTGGCAGCTTTGATGGCCCGCTGTAGGGCGACCACGGACTCGCGGTACGCCGCGTACAGCGGGACCACCTCCGCCGCAGCCCGATTCCGCCGTCTCCGGGCGCGGGTGTACTGGCGTCGGCGGTGCACGCACACCGTGCGTAGCGCCGCAAGATCTTGGGACCACCAGTACACCCCGCCGACGCGGGGCGGCTTGGCCCGGGGCATCGCGACGTCGCAGACCGACGTTATACTACCCCGGAACCACTCCGCTCCCGCGTCCGGGTCGGGAAACTCCTCATCGTCTCCCGACCCGTCCGACCAGGCCACGGCGATAGCTGCCGCCATCAGGGCGTCCCGGTCTAGGCGCTTAAGCGCCCATCGCGGTGATGGGGTGTGCCCTCCTCCCCGAGGGTTGCTCGCTGCTGAGCGGCGTGCCGGAGCGGCGGGCGCGGCGGCCACCTCCATCGTAAGATAGAGGTGGTCCGAAAGAGTTTCACGCTCTTCCGCGACCCGCCACCCCGACACACGGCGCACGGCTGCCGGGGAGCCGAAAGTTAAATCGACGATCGACTCCCCCTGCCACCGCACGCACGTGCTAACGGACCCCCGGTTCACCAACCGGAGGTCGTGCTGCGCCGCCCAGTCTAGCAACATCCCGCCCCTTGCGTCGTCCCGGGGGCTGCCCCACGCTCGGCCGTGAGCGTTAAAGTCCCCTAGGACGAGTACAGGGCGCGGCCGTGTGCGGGAAATGCACCCACCGACCGCACCCAGGTACGCCTCGAAGTCATCGAGGCCGCAGTTGGGCGAGATGTAACACCCCACCACCGCGAGGTTCCCCCACTGCACGGCCGCGAATCCCCGCCCCTGCTCCAGGGCTGAGCAGAGGGGGGAGTCGGGCCACCTATTTACAATGATCGCGACAGAGCCGCACGCGTCCCCTACCCAATTAGGATTATTGGGAAGGACTACGTACGGCTCCGCCGCGATCGCCAAGCCCACTCTCCACTCGCGCACGGTTTGGACCAGGAGGTCCTGGGCCCTGCGCGAGTGGTTCAGGTTGGCTTGGAGGAGGCGCTGGGACATTGTTGCTCGATGTCCATGGCCCCCTCCAAGCCACCCACTCCTTGGGCTTGTGTTGCCCCGTCCGCCGCCTCCACCGGCTTGGCGGGGGCAACCGCGCCCGGCCCCGTTGTGGGCTTCGGCGCCGAAGGAGCCGCCGCTAGTGCCACCTTTAAGGGCGGGACGACAGGTACGTTGGTCACAGCTCTAACGGCCGATATTCCAACCCTGCCGCCCCGCGACTTTGCAGGTGGCACCTTCCCCGACCGTTGTTGCGGCGGCTTCGCTGCCACAGTCGCCCTTGCGGCCCTATGCTTGGCGGCCCGACAGGCCTCCCCACCAAGTCGGTGGTCGGCCGGGCGCCCGAGGTCCCCGCAAAGCGGGCACCGGGGCTTTCCGGCCTTGCAGGCGCCCGCCTTGTGGCCCTCCTCGCCGCACGCGTAGCAGCGGCGGCTACGGTCGACACCGGACTTGCACTGCCGCCGCACGTGCCCCGCCTCAAGACAGCGGTAACACTGCAGCGGCCGTGCAGCCAGTGCCTCCACCTTAACGGAGGTCCACCCCACCACTACGCGGCCCGCCTGCGCCACCTTCCTGGCCGCGGTAACCGGGCACCGCAGCCAGAGGGAGCCAAGCTTGGAGGAGGAGGTCGACCGGATTTCCCCGGCCGTCACCTCCTCCTCCCTGCAGCCTCCGCCCTTGGCGATGGCCGAGACGACCTCGCCGACGGTGACGGACTCAATGAGCCTGGTCACCCTCAGCTCGGCCTTCTTTGAGGGGCGGGCAACCCGTGCCTCCGCCCCATCAAAAATCCCGGCCATCGCCGCCGCCAGCTTGTCGGCCTTAGCGGCACCGTCGGCACCGGGGATCTCAAGGATGAGACCCCCGGTGACGGCGCGTTTCGGCCTTACCTCGGCGATGCCCAGGTCAGCGAGCTTGATACGCTCGCGGGCCCGGGACATCGCCTCGGCATACGTCAACCTGGACCCCTCCGAGACCGTTAGCGTTACCGCCGCGGTCTTCGGAGGGCGTCCAGGTATGACCTTGGTCGCCTTCGCGGCGACTCGCCGAGCCCCGGCTGGCGGGGCTGGCAGTGCTTTGCGCGCGGCCTCGCGCTTGGCCTTTCTCCCCACCACCGCCGCCCACGTTTCTCCCTGCGTGGTAGGTGCGGGCGGCGGTGGTTTAGGTAGCCCACCGGCGCTCGGGGAGCTGTTCGGTGGTTGGGCAGCCTCAGCCGCTGCCCCACCCTTCTTCCCCTTCTTCTTCTTCCGCTTCTTCTTCCGACGGCGGACTGTACCGTCCACCGCCGGAGCCTCCGCAGAAGAAGCGGCGGCTCGGACAGGCTCACACCCACCCGCCCGACTCGCCGCCTTCCCCCCCAATGGAGGCCTCACCGCCCGTCCAGGAAAGAGCTCCTCCCGGAAGCGGGTCAGCTTGGCCTCCACGAGAGCCCCGATCTGCGCCATCGCTCTCTCTTCGAGAGCGAGGCCGACGGGGCTATCGCTTGGGGCGCGAGGAGTCGTCGCCGCGGCGCCCAAGGGTCCCGCCCCCTGGCGGCCCAGGAGTTCAACCTTCCTCGAGAGGGAGAAAATCTCCCCCTCGAGGTCGGCGATCCTGGCCCTCAGACGCCGATTCTCTGCCCTTATGAGGGCCCCATCCCCGTCGGAGTTGGCCCTGGCTGCCAACTCCGTCGCCGCCACTGTCGCATCCTGGGCTGCCAATCGGAACCTACGTATGTAGGTACCCTTGAGGTTCTCCGAGGTGGTCGCTAGGTGACGCACCACGTCCATCGCCTCAATGATGTGGGCACCTACATCCGCAGACGAGCTCACCCGGAGCTTCCGCGCCAGCTGAGCCTCTCTGCTCAGAGCCTGAGCCGCGCTCTCCTCACCACTGGGCGCAGGATTGCCCAGGGTTGGTGGCGGCCCGGACTCCGAGCCGCCAGGGGGCTGCCCCGTTTGGGGCTCGCTCCCTTCGCACGCCGAACCGACCTGGCGTTTTTTCGCCATGGCCGACTCGGCGCACTCGCCCGTTGACTGGCGCTCCCTCTTCCGGCGCCGCCCAGCCGTGCGGGAGGACCCCGATGCCATTGAGGCATCCGAATCCCCGCCGACGGAGGACAGCGAGGCTTGCGAGGCCCGCCGGGACAGGGTTCGCCCTGTAAGCGATGCGGGCAGCCGGTTCAGCACTACTGTGCAGTCCGGGACTGCCCGCTCCGTCACCGATACCACGGAGGCGACGGACGTGTCCGAGTCATCGGATTCGTCGTCGTTCTCCTCCGTGGGTCTCACCACCACCCGCTTCCGCCGTGCGCGACTCGCTCGCACGTTGGACGACGGCGTCGGCGGCGGCTCCATTCTCCCTCCCTCCTCCTTTGGCACGCTTGGGGCATTCAACGGTGCGTCGGCCAAGTGGCCCACCGGCGCATCGCTACGGTTTCTGGATAACGACGAGGTCGAGCCCGCTTGCCCACTCTCCCCCGCCGGAACTAGGGAATCGCACCCTTGCTCCCTAAACGTTATTTTTATCGCCGTATCTTCCATCATTGATTTTTGTTTAGGGGTTTCTTCCCCGACCCCCCTTAAGGCGGAGGGAATCCCCGGGGGTATCCGCCCCCGGACGGTGTGTGTGTGTGCGTGTGTGTGCCCCTCTGCGCACACTACCTCACTTGGCAGCGTACACAGAGGGGAGTGACAGTGTCTGATATGTGTGTATGTGTGTGCCCCCCACGCTGTACTACCCCGAGAGGTAGGTCGCGTGAGGGGGGTGTAAGTGTGTGTGTGTGTGCGTGTGTGCGGTGCAATCTTAGTGAGTCCCTCTTCACAGCGAGCCCGCCCGGCAAGGGAGTCCCTGCCAGGGCCCGAAGGCCCCGCCGGTATGGCCTCGCTGATCATTAGAGGAACCGCAAGCCCCCTCACCACGACAAGGTGTTGCACCACGAGGGGGAAAACTTACTCCCCTAACCGAGACCCAACCCATACCCAACCCCCATCTAACCCAGAACCCATTTAAAACTGACTCATACACTACCCAAAACTAAAGATTAACCCACATAACCCAGACCTAACCCAATAAGACTCCAATAAGACTCAATTCACTAACAAATATTATCCATACATTTATTCATACGCTACTCATACATGTATCTCTTAAGTCATATACATAAGCGCTAGATTTAAGAATACAATAGCAGTGCGTATACACGAACAAGCGAGCGAGCGAGCGAGCGCGACAACGACCCCTTCCGACTCAAGCATCCCCACTCCGACCGACCAACGAAGACCGGCGCGCGCCGCCCTACTCCAACGCGCCTCCCCACCACGACTCAGCGTCGCCGCCAAAACGAAGGAGGTCCGAGCACGGCTCTCTACAGGCAGTTGAGAGCGAGCCACCACTGAGTCGAGACCGAGTCTCAAGCCGAAAGCGTTCACTGTATCCACTGTATCAAGCATCTACTTCAATATACTTTCCAAATTGTTATACCTAACCCTGCTTCGATACTTTAAAACGCCTTCACCACTCAACTCCTACACCCTAAGTTCACTGATCAACAAGAGGACCACCGCTTGGCGATCACGACTTGAGTCAACAAGAGGACCGCCGCTTGGCGACAAAAGTCAGAACTTAGAATTACCAACACCTACCTTCATCCAGAATCCAAATGCCAAAACAGAAGCGCGCCGGCATAAAGAATCAACTACGCCGACTCGCACGACAGTACGCGCTAGAGCCCGCGAGCGCTACTTCTCTCCTCGGAATTATCCCCGAACATTTCAGTTACGAGAATTTATCGAATAACGCGAGTACAGTCGATTCTAACGCAAATCTATCAACTCACGCGAGTGCAAAGGGAATAAGCAAGTGGGAGATCGTGCCGTTGGACCTGGAACCAGTAATTTACTCGGCAAAGGTCCCTGCTTCCGACCCGCGACGCACAACATACATCATCAAGCGCCAGCTAATCCTCTACCCACTATCTGAAGCAAACGGGAAAACTGTGACTGGGAAGGAAGAAAATCCCGGTCAGACAAGGACGTGTGAACCTTGTGGACCAAAAGGAGACTTGTTAAACACGTACCCAGAAAAGGAGGACTGCAGCACGTAAGTACCGCACAACTTTCCCCGGGACGTGACACTCTCACTGTAAAGTCCAGTAGAAAGTACAGAGCATCAAGTTGAATGCGAATAACAGTAGCTGCTTGCAAGATCATGCCATTTATTTGCCGTACCTTTATCTGTGATCGGGACTGCTGCTTTGATGAAAGTGAGTGCTCTCACTGTCAAATAAGGTAAAAAGTACAGAGCATCCAGCTGAATGCGAATAACAGTAGCTGCTTGCAAGATCATGCCATTTATTTGCCGTACCTTTATCTGTGATCGGGACTGCTGCTTTGATGAAAGTGAGTGCTCTCACCGTAAAATAACGTAAAAAGTACACAGCATCAAGTTGAATGCGAATAACAGTAGCTGCTTGCAAGATCATGCCATTTATTGGCCCAACCTTTATCTGTGATCGGGACGGCTGCTTTGATGAAAGTGAGTGGTATCAGTGTAAAATAACGTAAAAAGTACAGAGCATCCAGTTGAATGCGAATAACAGCAGCTGCTTGCAAGATCATGCCACTTATTCGCCATACCTTTATCTGTGATCGGGAATGCTGCTTTGCTGAAAGTGAGTGTTCTCACTGTAAAATCCAGTAGAAAGTACAGAGCATCAAGTTGAATGCGAATAACAGTAGCTGCTTGCAAGATCATGCCATTTATAGGCCGTACCTTTATCTGTGATCGGGACTGCTGCTTTGATGAAAGTGAGTGCTCTCACTGTAAAATAAGGTAAAAAGTACAGAGCATCAAGTTGAATGCGAATAACAGCAGCTGCTTGCAAGATCATGCCATTTATAGGCCGTACCTTTATCTGTGATCGGGACTGCTGCTTTGATGAAAGTGAGTGCTCTCACTGTAAAATAACGTAAAAAGTACAGTGCATCAAGTTGAATGCAGGTCAAGTTGACCTGCTTCCAAGGTCATGCCATTTATTGGCCATACCTTTATCCGTGATCAGGACTGCTGCTTTGATGAAAGTGAGTGCTCTCACTGTAAAATCCAGTAGAAAGTACAGAGCATCAAGTTGAATGCGAATAACAGTAGCTGCTTGCAAGATCATGCCATTTATTGGCCCAACCTTTATCTGTGATCGGGACGGCTGCTTTGATGAAAGTGAGTGCTCTCACTGTGAAATAACGTAAAAAGTACAGAGCATCAAGTTGAATGCGAATAACAGTAGCTGCTTGCAAGATCATGCCATTTATTGGCCGTACCTTTATCTGTGATCGGGACTGCTGCTTTGATGAAAGTGAGTGCTCTCACGGTAAAATAACGTAAAAAGTACAGAGCATCCAGTTGAATGCGAATAACAGTAGCTGCTTGCAAGATCATGCCATTTATTGGCCCAACCTTTATCTGTGATCGGGACGGCTGCTTTGATGAAAGTGAGTGCTATCACTGTAAAATAACGTAAAAAGTGCAGTGCACCAAGTTGAATGCAGGTCAAGTTGACCTGCTTGCAAGGTCATGCCATTTATTGGCCGTACCTCTATCTGTGATCGGGACTGCTGCTTTGATGAAAGTGAGTGCTCTCACCGTAAAATAACGTAAAAAGTACAGAGCATCCAGTTGAATGCGAATAACAGTAGCTGCTTGCAAGATCATGCCATTTATTGGCCCAACCTTTATCTGTGATCGGGACGGCTGCTTTGATCAAAGTGAGTGCTCTCACTGTAAAATAACGTAAAAAGTACAGAGCATCCAGTTGAATGCGAATAGCAGTAGCTGCTTGCAAGATCATGCCATTTATAGGCCGTACCTTTATCTGTGATCGGGGCTGCTGCTTTGATGAAAGTGAGTGCTCTCACTGTAAAATAAGGTAAAAAGTACAGAGCATCAAGTTGAATGCGAATAACAGCAGCTGCTTGCAAGATCATGCCACTTATTCGCCATACCTTTATCTGTGATCGGGACTGCTGCTTTGCTGAAAGTGAGTGTTCTCACTGTAAAATAACGTAAAAAGTACAGTGCATCAAGTTGAATGCAGGTCAAGTTGACCTGCTTCCAAGGTCATGCCATTTATTGGCCATACCTTTATCCGTGATCAGGACTGCTGCTTTGATGAAAGTGAGTGCTCTCACTGTAAAATCCAGTAGAAAGTACAGAGCATCAAGTTGAATGCGAATAACAGTAGCTGCTTGCAAGATCATGCCATTTATAGGCCGTACCTTTATCTGTGATCGGGACTGCTGCTTTGATGAAAGTGAGTGCTCTCACTGTAAAATAAGGTAAAAAGTACAGAGCATCAAGTTGAATGCGAATAACAGCAGCTGCTTGCAAGATCATGCCATTTATAGGCCGTACCTTTATCTGTGATCGGGACTGCTGCTTTGATGAAAGTGAGTGCTCTCACTGTAAAATTACGTAAAAAGTACAGAGCATCAAGTTGAATGCGGGTCAAGTTGACCTGCTTGCAAGGTCATGCCATTTATTTGCCGTACCTTTATCTGTGATCGGGACTGCTGCTTTGATGAAAGTGAGTGCTCTCACTGTAAAATTACGTAAAAAGTACAGAGCATCAAGTTGAATGCGGGTCAAGTTGACCTGCTTGCAAGGTCATGCCATTTATTTGCCGTACCTTTATCTGCGATCGGAACTGCTGCTTTGATGAAAGTGAGTGCTATCACTGTAAAATAACGTAAAAAGTACAGAGCATCAAGTTGAATGCGAATAACAGTAGCTGCTTGCAAGATCATGCCATTTATTGGCCCAACCTTTATCTGTGATCGGGACGGCTGCTTTGATGAAAGTGAGTGGTATCAGTGTAAAATAACGTAAAAAGTACAGAGCATCCAGTTGAATGCGAATAACAGCAGCTGCTTGCAAGATCATGCCACTTATTCGCCATACCTTTATCTGTGATCGGGACTGCTGCTTTGCTGAAAGTGAGTGTTCTCACTGTAAAATAACGTAAAAAGTACAGTGCATCAAGTTGAATGCAGGTCAAGTTGACCTGCTTCCAAGGTCATGCCATTTATTGGCCATACCTTTATCCGTGATCAGGACTGCTGCTTTGATGAAAGTGAGTGCTCTCACTGTAAAATCCAGTAGAAAGTACAGAGCATCAAGTTGAATGCGAATAACAGTAGCTGCTTGCAAGATCATGCCATTTATAGGCCGTACCTTTATCTGTGATCGGGACTGCTGCTTTGATGAAAGTGAGTGCTCTCACTGTAAAATAAGGTAAAAAGTACAGAGCATCAAGTTGAATGCGAATAACAGCAGCTGCTTGCAAGATCATGCCATTTATAGGCCGTACCTTTATCTGTGATCGGGACTGCTGCTTTGATGAAAGTGAGTGCTCTCACTGTAAAATTACGTAAAAAGTACAGAGCATCAAGTTGAATGCGGGTCAAGTTGACCTGCTTGCAAGGTCATGCCATTTATTTGCCGTACCTTTATCTGTGATCGGGACTGCTGCTTTGATGAAAGTGAGTGCTCTCACTGTAAAATTACGTAAAAAGTACAGAGCATCAAGTTGAATGCGGGTCAAGTTGACCTGCTTGCAAGGTCATGCCATTTATTTGCCGTACCTTTATCTGCGATCGGAACTGCTGCTTTGATGAAAGTGAGTGCTATCACTGTAAAATAACGTAAAAAGTACAGAGCATCAAGTTGAATGCGAATAACAGTAGCTGCTTGCAAGATCATGCCATTTATTGGCCCAACCTTTATCTGTGATCGGGACGGCTGCTTTGATGAAAGTGAGTGGTATCAGTGTAAAATAACGTAAAAAGTACAGAGCATCCAGTTGAATGCGAATAACAGCAGCTGCTTGCAAGATCATGCCACTTATTCGCCATACCTTTATCTGTGATCGGGACTGCTGCTTTGCTGAAAGTGAGTGTTCTCACTGTAAAATAACGTAAAAAGTACAGTGCATCAAGTTGAATGCAGGTCAAGTTGACCTGCTTGCAAGATCATGCCATTTATTGGCCCAACCTTTATCTGTGATCGGGACGGCTGCTTTGATGAAAGTGAGTGCTCTCACTGTGAAATAACGTAAAAAGTACAGAGCATCAAGTTGAATGCGAATAACAGTAGCTGCTTGCAAGATCATGCCATTTATTGGCCGTACCTTTATCTGTGATCGGGACTGCTGCTTTGATGAAAGTGAGTGCTATCACTGTAAAATAACGTAAAAAGTACAGTTCGCCTCTGGAAAGAAGGCGCCTGGCTCTAGAATTCGGAAAGAGTGGGACTGATGGGCTACGCCTTATAAGCCTGGAAAACTCCGCCTTTTCTATCTTTTCTCGGACGAAGCCCCCGATGGCCTTGACCTGGCCTTTCGTATACCTGACAGAGATCGTGTTCGGCTCAGGTCAAATATCATTGTGTGATATTTACTCGCCTTGTCTTTGTTGGCGAGACGAGAAAATAATACAAATTAATGTTTCCAAAACCGGAATTGGTTCGAATTTTAAAATATACATTCATATTTGAGAGCAGAACGATAACTTTTGAGTCGTTGTAATCGGTCAATTTTACTAGTGTGAAACAGTTTGAGATAACTTATGTATCGCCTAAGTTATGTTTGACTGGCCACGCAAGTGTGCGACCTGCTAGAGAAAAGCCAACCCCGGCGATGATGACTTTCTTAAAGATAGATTATTTAAGCTAATTGAAACACGAATGCAGCACGAGATTTGAAAACCCGAGAGCTTTGTCCGCCTGGAAAATTATTAAATTTTGTCTCTTATCTTATTAATATAACTGATATATGAACGAGAAATTTTGCTGTTACTGTACATTATTAATGAAAGACAGAGGTGCCAGCTTTGCTAAGTGTTGGAAGACCGCGGGCAGGTAGCAAATGAAAGGGATCACTCACTATTATTTTGTATTGTACAAGATAGCTTGAAATAGTTACTGGGGGAAACTAGTCCATAGCCTGCTCGAAATTGCGCTGCGCTTGTAAAACTGAATATTGCTGCTATTTGGCAGTGGTTTAAATTTCAGGAAAATTTTAAAAGCTTTAGTCTACTTGTCATCTGCTAACAAGTGACTTCGTCATGAGTATCATGAGTTTTCGCAAGCCTGTTTCAAGTGAAACTATACTTGAACATGTGTTCAGTTCAATGGGCCAACGTGCATTTTTGAAAAAGATAAGTATTTTTGTACAGTGCTGTTTAACTTGCTTCATTATAAGAATAAATAATTATTATGCAGATTTCCAGGTGTGCGTGGAACCAGCGGCAATAAGGGATCGCTTTATGAGTTAGACGAAAAGGTCGTCGCCGACAGGGTCCGCAAAATCTTGACCGCGCCGCAGGTAAGAAAAAGATAAGTATCGGCAGCCCACTCCCACAGTTTTCTACTAGCCAATAGAAACTAGACTTCAGACCGCTAATAATAAAACCTTTTGTTACCGTTCCTAGGTACCGGATTTTGAAGGAGGAGACAAATTTTTCGCCAAATCAGAGCCAGGCGCCTTCTTTCCAGAGGCGAACTGTACAGTGCACCAAGTTGAATGCAGGTCAAGCTGACCTGCTTGCAAGGTCATGCCATTTATTGCCCGTACCTTTATCTGTGATCGGGACTGCTGCTTTGATGAAAGTGAGTGCTATCACTGTAAAATAGCGTAAAAATTACAGAGCATCCAGTTGAATGCGAATAACAGTAGCTGCTTGCAAGATCATGCCATTTATAGGCCGTACCTTTATCTGTGATCGGGACTGCTGCTTTGATGAAAGTGAGTGCTCTCACTGTAAAATAAGGTAAAAAGTACAGAGCATCAAGTTGAATTCGAATAACAGCAGCTGCTTGCAAGATCATGCCATTTATAGGCCGTACCTTTATCTGTGATCGGGACTGCTGCTTTGATGAAAGTGAGTGCTCTCACTGTAAAATAACGTAAAAAGTACAGTGCATCAAGTTGAATGCAGGTCAAGTTGACCTGCTTCCAAGGTCATGCCATTTATTGGCCATACCTTTATCCGTGATCAGGACTGCTGCTTTGATGAAAGTGAGTGCTCTCACTGTAAAATCCAGTAGAAAGTACAGAGCATCAAGTTGAATGCGAATAACAGTAGCTGCTTGCAAGATCATGCCATTTATTGGCCCAACCTTTATCTGTGATCGGGACGGCTGCTTTGATGAAAGTGAGTGCTCTCACTGTGAAATAACGTAAAAAGTACAGAGCATCAAGTTGAATGCGAATAACAGTAGCTGCTTGCAAGATCATGCCATTTATTGGCCGTACCTTTATCTGTGATCGGGACTGCTGCTTTGATGAAAGTGAGTGCTCTCACGGTAAAATAACGTAAAAAGTACAGAGCATCCAGTTGAATGCGAATAACAGTAGCTGCTTGCAAGATCATGCCATTTATTGGCCCAACCTTTATCTGTGATCGGGACGGCTGCTTTGATGAAAGTGAGTGCTATCACTGTAAAATAACGTAAAAAGTGCAGTGCACCAAGTTGAATGCAGGTCAAGTTGACCTGCTTGCAAGGTCATGCCATTTATTGGCCGTACCTCTATCTGTGATCGGGACTGCTGCTTTGATGAAAGTGAGTGCTCTCACCGTAAAATAACGTAAAAAGTACAGAGCATCCAGATGAATGCGAATAACAGTAGCTGCTTGCAAGATCATGCCATTTATTGGCCCAACCTTTATCTGTGATCGGGACGGCTGCTTTGATCAAAGTGAGTGCTCTCACTGTAAAATAACGTAAAAAGTACAGAGCATCCAGTTGAATGCGAATAGCAGTAGCTGCTTGCAAGATCATGCCATTTATAGGCCGTACCTTTATCTGTGATCGGGGCTGCTGCTTTGATGAAAGTGAGTGCTCTCACTGTAAAATAAGGTAAAAAGTACAGAGCATCAAGTTGAATGCGAATAACAGCAGCTGCTTGCAAGATCATGCCACTTATTCGCCATACCTTTATCTGTGATCGGGACTGCTGCTTTGCTGAAAGTGAGTGTTCTCACTGTAAAATAACGTAAAAAGTACAGTGCATCAAGTTGAATGCAGGTCAAGTTGACCTGCTTCCAAGGTCATGCCATTTATTGGCCATACCTTTATCCGTGATCAGGACTGCTGCTTTGATGAAAGTGAGTGCTCTCACTGTAAAATCCAGTAGAAAGTACAGAGCATCAAGTTGAATGCGAATAACAGTAGCTGCTTGCAAGATCATGCCATTTATAGGCCGTACCTTTATCTGTGATCGGGACTGCTGCTTTGATGAAAGTGAGTGCTCTCACTGTAAAATAAGGTAAAAAGTACAGAGCATCAAGTTGAATGCGAATAACAGCAGCTGCTTGCAAGATCATGCCATTTATAGGCCGTACCTTTATCTGTGATCGGGACTGCTGCTTTGATGAAAGTGAGTGCTCTCACTGTAAAATTACGTAAAAAGTACAGAGCATCAAGTTGAATGCGGGTCAAGTTGACCTGCTTGCAAGGTCATGCCATTTATTTGCCGTACCTTTATCTGTGATCGGGACTGCTGCTTTGATGAAAGTGAGTGCTCTCACTGTAAAATTACGTAAAAAGTACAGAGCATCAAGTTGAATGCGGGTCAAGTTGACCTGCTTGCAAGGTCATGCCATTTATTTGCCGTACCTTTATCTGCGATCGGAACTGCTGCTTTGATGAAAGTGAGTGCTATCACTGTAAAATAACGTAAAAAGTACAGAGCATCAAGTTGAATGCGAATAACAGTAGCTGCTTGCAAGATCATGCCATTTATTGGCCCAACCTTTATCTGTGATCGGGACGGCTGCTTTGATGAAAGTGAGTGGTATCAGTGTAAAATAACGTAAAAAGTACAGAGCATCCAGTTGAATGCGAATAACAGCAGCTGCTTGCAAGATCATGCCACTTATTCGCCATACCTTTATCTGTGATCGGGACTGCTGCTTTGCTGAAAGTGAGTGTTCTCACTGTAAAATAACGTAAAAAGTACAGTGCATCAAGTTGAATGCAGGTCAAGTTGACCTGCTTGCAAGATCATGCCATTTATTGGCCCAACCTTTATCTGTGATCGGGACGGCTGCTTTGATGAAAGTGAGTGCTCTCACTGTGAAATAACGTAAAAAGTACAGAGCATCAAGTTGAATGCGAATAACAGTAGCTGCTTGCAAGATCATGCCATTTATTGGCCGTACCTTTATCTGTGATCGGGACTGCTGCTTTGATGAAAGTGAGTGCTCTCACGGTAAAATAACGTAAAAAGTACAGAGCATCCAGTTGAATGCGAATAACAGTAGCTGCTTGCAAGATCATGCCATTTATTGGCCCAACCTTTATCTGTGATCGGGACGGCTGCTTTGATGAAAGTGAGTGCTATCACTGTAAAATAACGTAAAAAGTGCAGTGCACCAAGTTGAATGCAGGTCAAGTTGACCTGCTTGCAAGGTCATGCCATTTATTGGCCGTACCTCTATCTGTGATCGGGACTGCTGCTTTGATGAAAGTGAGTGCTCTCACCGTAAAATAACGTAAAAAGTACAGAGCATCCAGTTGAATGCGAATAACAGTAGCTGCTTGCAAGATCATGCCATTTATTGGCCCAACCTTTATCTGTGATCGGGACGGCTGCTTTGATCAAAGTGAGTGCTCTCACTGTAAAATAACGTAAAAAGTACAGAGCATCCAGTTGAATGCGAATAGCAGTAGCTGCTTGCAAGATCATGCCATTTATAGGCCGTACCTTTATCTGTGATCGGGGCTGCTGCTTTGATGAAAGTGAGTGCTCTCACTGTAAAATAAGGTAAAAAGTACAGAGCATCAAGTTGAATGCGAATAACAGCAGCTGCTTGCAAGATCATGCCACTTATTCGCCATACCTTTATCTGTGATCGGGACTGCTGCTTTGCTGAAAGTGAGTGTTCTCACTGTAAAATAACGTAAAAAGTACAGTGCATCAAGTTGAATGCAGGTCAAGTTGACCTGCTTCCAAGGTCATGCCATTTATTGGCCATACCTTTATCCGTGATCAGGACTGCTGCTTTGATGAAAGTGAGTGCTCTCACTGTAAAATCCAGTAGAAAGTACAGAGCATCAAGTTGAATGCGAATAACAGTAGCTGCTTGCAAGATCATGCCATTTATAGGCCGTACCTTTATCTGTGATCGGGACTGCTGCTTTGATGAAAGTGAGTGCTCTCACTGTAAAATAAGGTAAAAAGTACAGAGCATCAAGTTGAATGCGAATAACAGCAGCTGCTTGCAAGATCATGCCATTTATAGGCCGTACCTTTATCTGTGATCGGGACTGCTGCTTTGATGAAAGTGAGTGCTCTCACTGTAAAATTACGTAAAAAGTACAGAGCATCAAGTTGAATGCGGGTCAAGTTGACCTGCTTGCAAGGTCATGCCATTTATTTGCCGTACCTTTATCTGTGATCGGGACTGCTGCTTTGATGAAAGTGAGTGCTCTCACTGTAAAATTACGTAAAAAGTACAGAGCATCAAGTTGAATGCGGGTCAAGTTGACCTGCTTGCAAGGTCATGCCATTTATTTGCCGTACCTTTATCTGCGATCGGAACTGCTGCTTTGATGAAAGTGAGTGCTATCACTGTAAAATAACGTAAAAAGTACAGAGCATCAAGTTGAATGCGAATAACAGTAGCTGCTTGCAAGATCATGCCATTTATTGGCCCAACCTTTATCTGTGATCGGGACGGCTGCTTTGATGAAAGTGAGTGGTATCAGTGTAAAATAACGTAAAAAGTACAGAGCATCCAGTTGAATGCGAATAACAGCAGCTGCTTGCAAGATCATGCCACTTATTCGCCATACCTTTATCTGTGATCGGGACTGCTGCTTTGCTGAAAGTGAGTGTTCTCACTGTAAAATAACGTAAAAAGTACAGTGCATCAAGTTGAATGCAGGTCAAGTTGACCTGCTTGCAAGATCATGCCATTTATTGGCCCAACCTTTATCTGTGATCGGGACGGCTGCTTTGATGAAAGTGAGTGCTCTCACTGTGAAATAACGTAAAAAGTACAGAGCATCAAGTTGAATGCGAATAACAGTAGCTGCTTGCAAGATCATGCCATTTATTGGCCGTACCTTTATCTGTGATCGGGACTGCTGCTTTGATGAAAGTGAGTGCTATCACTGTAAAATAACGTAAAAAGTACAGTTCGCCTCTGGAAAGAAGGCGCCTGGCTCTAGAATTCGGAAAGAGTGGGACTGATGGGCTACGCCTTATAAGCCTGGAAAACTCCGCCTTTTCTATCTTTTCTCGGACGAAGCCCCCGATGGCCTTGACCTGGCCTTTCGTATACCTGACAGAGATC
Organism: Ectemnius cavifrons; assembly: GCA_964023945.1. Lineage (NCBI taxonomy): Eukaryota > Metazoa > Arthropoda > Insecta > Hymenoptera > Crabronidae > Ectemnius > Ectemnius cavifrons. The sequence goes on from OZ030377.1 coordinate 5,833,724, forward strand.
GTGTTCGGCTCAGGTCAAATATCATTGTGTGATATTTACTCGCCTTGTCTTTGTTGGCGAGACGAGAAAATAATACAAATTAATGTTTCCAAAACCGGAATTGGTTCGAATTTTAAAATATACATTCATATTTGAGAGCAGAACGATAACTTTTGAGTCGTTGTAATCGGTCAATTTTACTAGTGTGAAACAGTTTGAGATAACTTATGTATCGCCTAAGTTATGTTTGACTGGCCACGCAAGTGTGCGACCTGCTAGAGAAAAGCCAACCCCGGCGATGATGACTTTCTTAAAGATAGATTATTTAAGCTAATTGAAACACGAATGCAGCACGAGATTTGAAAACCCGAGAGCTTTGTCCGCCTGGAAAATTATTAAATTTTGTCTCTTATCTTATTAATATAACTGATATATGAACGAGAAATTTTGCTGTTACTGTACATTATTAATGAAAGACAGAGGTGCCAGCTTTGCTAAGTGTTGGAAGACCGCGGGCAGGTAGCAAATGAAAGGGATCACTCACTATTATTTTGTATTGTACAAGATAGCTTGAAATAGTTACTGGGGGAAACTAGTCCATAGCCTGCTCGAAATTGCGCTGCGCTTGTAAAACTGAATATTGCTGCTATTTGGCAGTGGTTTAAATTTCAGGAAAATTTTAAAAGCTTTAGTCTACTTGTCATCTGCTAACAAGTGACTTCGTCATGAGTATCATGAGTTTTCGCAAGCCTGTTTCAAGTGAAACTATACTTGAACATGTGTTCAGTTCAATGGGCCAACGTGCATTTTTGAAAAAGATAAGTATTTTTGTACAGTGCTGTTTAACTTGCTTCATTATAAGAATAAATAATTATTATGCAGATTTCCAGGTGTGCGTGGAACCAGCGGCAATAAGGGATCGCTTTATGAGTTAGACGAAAAGGTCGTCGCCGACAGGGTCCGCAAAATCTTGACCGCGCCGCAGGTAAGAAAAAGATAAGTATCGGCAGCCCACTCCCACAGTTTTCTACTAGCCAATAGAAACTAGACTTCAGACCGCTAATAATAAAACCTTTTGTTACCGTTCCTAGGTACCGGATTTTGAAGGAGGAGACAAATTTTTCGCCAAATCAGAGCCAGGCGCCTTCTTTCCAGAGGCGAACTGTACAGTGCACCAAGTTGAATGCAGGTCAAGCTGACCTGCTTGCAAGGTCATGCCATTTATTGCCCGTACCTTTATCTGTGATCGGGACTGCTGCTTTGATGAAAGTGAGTGCTATCACTGTAAAATAGCGTAAAAATTACAGAGCATCCAGTTGAATGCGAATAACAGTAGCTGCTTGCAAGATCATGCCATTTATAGGCCGTACCTTTATCTGTGATCGGGACTGCTGCTTTGATGAAAGTGAGTGCTCTCACTGTAAAATAAGGTAAAAAGTACAGAGCATCAAGTTGAATGCGAATAACAGCAGCTGCTTGCAAGATCATGCCATTTATAGGCCGTACCTTTATCTGTGATCGGGACTGCTGCTTTGATGAAAGTGAGTGCTCTCACTGTAAAATAACGTAAAAAGTACAGTGCATCAAGTTGAATGCAGGTCAAGTTGACCTGCTTCCAAGGTCATGCCATTTATTGGCCATACCTTTATCCGTGATCAGGACTGCTGCTTTGATGAAAGTGAGTGCTCTCACTGTAAAATCCAGTAGAAAGTACAGAGCATCAAGTTGAATGCGAATAACAGTAGCTGCTTGCAAGATCATGCCATTTATTGGCCCAACCTTTATCTGTGATCGGGACGGCTGCTTTGATGAAAGTGAGTGCTCTCACTGTGAAATAACGTAAAAAGTACAGAGCATCAAGTTGAATGCGAATAACAGTAGCTGCTTGCAAGATCATGCCATTTATTGGCCGTACCTTTATCTGTGATCGGGACTGCTGCTTTGATGAAAGTGAGTGCTCTCACGGTAAAATAACGTAAAAAGTACAGAGCATCCAGTTGAATGCGAATAACAGTAGCTGCTTGCAAGATCATGCCATTTATTGGCCCAACCTTTATCTGTGATCGGGACGGCTGCTTTGATGAAAGTGAGTGCTATCACTGTAAAATAACGTAAAAAGTGCAGTGCACCAAGTTGAATGCAGGTCAAGTTGACCTGCTTGCAAGGTCATGCCATTTATTGGCCGTACCTCTATCTGTGATCGGGACTGCTGCTTTGATGAAAGTGAGTGCTCTCACCGTAAAATAACGTAAAAAGTACAGAGCATCCAGTTGAATGCGAATAACAGTAGCTGCTTGCAAGATCATGCCATTTATTGGCCCAACCTTTATCTGTGATCGGGACGGCTGCTTTGATCAAAGTGAGTGCTCTCACTGTAAAATAACGTAAAAAGTACAGAGCATCCAGTTGAATGCGAATAGCAGTAGCTGCTTGCAAGATCATGCCATTTATAGGCCGTACCTTTATCTGTGATCGGGGCTGCTGCTTTGATGAAAGTGAGTGCTCTCACTGTAAAATAAGGTAAAAAGTACAGAGCATCAAGTTGAATGCGAATAACAGCAGCTGCTTGCAAGATCATGCCACTTATTCGCCATACCTTTATCTGTGATCGGGACTGCTGCTTTGCTGAAAGTGAGTGTTCTCACTGTAAAATAACGTAAAAAGTACAGTGCATCAAGTTGAATGCAGGTCAAGTTGACCTGCTTCCAAGGTCATGCCATTTATTGGCCATACCTTTATCCGTGATCAGGACTGCTGCTTTGATGAAAGTGAGTGCTCTCACTGTAAAATCCAGTAGAAAGTACAGAGCATCAAGTTGAATGCGAATAACAGTAGCTGCTTGCAAGATCATGCCATTTATAGGCCGTACCTTTATCTGTGATCGGGACTGCTGCTTTGATGAAAGTGAGTGCTCTCACTGTAAAATAAGGTAAAAAGTACAGAGCATCAAGTTGAATGCGAATAACAGCAGCTGCTTGCAAGATCATGCCATTTATAGGCCGTACCTTTATCTGTGATCGGGACTGCTGCTTTGATGAAAGTGAGTGCTCTCACTGTAAAATTACGTAAAAAGTACAGAGCATCAAGTTGAATGCGGGTCAAGTTGACCTGCTTGCAAGGTCATGCCATTTATTTGCCGTACCTTTATCTGTGATCGGGACTGCTGCTTTGATGAAAGTGAGTGCTCTCACTGTAAAATTACGTAAAAAGTACAGAGCATCAAGTTGAATGCGGGTCAAGTTGACCTGCTTGCAAGGTCATGCCATTTATTTGCCGTACCTTTATCTGCGATCGGAACTGCTGCTTTGATGAAAGTGAGTGCTATCACTGTAAAATAACGTAAAAAGTACAGAGCATCAAGTTGAATGCGAATAACAGTAGCTGCTTGCAAGATCATGCCATTTATTGGCCGTACCTTTATCTGTGATCGGGGCTGCTGCTTTGATGAAAGTGAGTGCTCTCACTGTAAAATAACGTAAAAAGTACAGTGCACCAAGTTGAATGCAGGTCAAGCTGACCTGCTTGCAAGGTCATGCCATTTATTGGCCGTACCTCTATCTGTGATCGGGACGGCTGCTTTGGTGAAAGTGAGTGCTCTCACTGTAAAATCACGTAAAAAGTACAGAGCATCAAGTTGAATGCGAATAACAGTAGCTGCTTGCAAGATCATGCCATTTATTGGCCGTACCTTTATCTGTGATCGGGACTGCTGCTTTGATGAAAGCGAGTGTTCTCACTGTAAAATAACGTAAAAAGTACAATGCACCAAGTTGAATGCAGGTCAAGCTGACCTGCTTGCAAGGTCATGCCATTTATTGGCCGTACCTCTATCTGTGATCGGGACGGCTGCTTTGGTGAAAGTGAGTGCTATCACTGTAAAATAACGTAAAAAGTACAGAGCATCCAGTTGAATGCGAATAACAGTAGCTGCTTGCAAGATCATGCCATTTATAGGCCGTACCTTTATCTGTGATCGGGACTGCTGCTTTGATGAAAGTGAGTGCTCTCACTGTAAAATAACCTAAAAAGTACAGAGCATCCAGTTGAATGCGAATAACAGTAGCTGCTTGCAAGATCATGCCATTTATAGGCCGTACCTTTATCAGTGATCGGGACTGCTTCTTTGATGAAAGAGAGTGTTCTCACTGTAAAATAACGTAAAAAGTACAGTGCATCAAGTTGAATGCAGATCAAGTTGACCTGCTTGCAAGGTCATGCCATTTATTGGCCGTACCTCTATCTGTGATCGGGACTGCTGCTTTGATGAAAGTGAGTGCTCTCACCGTAAAATAACGTAAAAAGTACAGAGCATCCAGTTGAATGCGAATAACAGTAGCTGCTTGCAAGATCATGCCATTTATTGGCCCAACCTTTATCTGTAATCGGGACGGCTGCTTTGATCAAAGTGAGTGCTCTCACTGTAAAATAAGGTAAAAAGTACAGAGCATCAAGTTGAATGCGAATAACAGCAGCTGCTTGCAAGATCATGCCACTTATTCGCCATACCTTTATCTGTGATCGGGACTGCTGCTTTGCTGAAAGTGAGTGTTCTCACTGTAAAATAACGTAAAAAGTACAGTGCATCAAGTTGAATGCAGGTCAAGTTGACCTGCTTCCAAGGTCATGCCATTTATTGGCCATACCTTTATCCGTGATCAGGACTGCTGCTTTGATGAAAGTGAGTGCTCTCACTGTAAAATCCAGTAGAAAGTACAGAGCATCAAGTTGAATGCGAATAACAGTAGCTGCTTGCAAGATCATGCCATTTATTGGCCGTACCTTTATCTGTGATCGGGACTGCTGCTTTGATGAAAGTGAGTGTTCTCACTGTAAAATAACGTAAAAAGTACAATGCACCAAGTTGAATGCAGGTCAAGCTGACCTGCTTGCAAGGTCATGCCATTTATTGGCCGTACCTCTATCTGTGATCGGGACTGCTGCTTTGATGAAAGTGAGTGCTCTCACCGTAAAATAACGTAAAAAGTACAGAGCATCCAGTTGAATGCGAATAACAGTAGCTGCTTGCAAGATCATGCCATTTATTGGCCGTACCTTTATCTGTGATCGGGGCTGCTGCTTTGATGAAAGTGAGTGCTCTCACTGTAAAATAACGTAAAAAGTACAGTGCACCAAGTTGAATGCAGGTCAAGCTGACCTGCTTGCAAGGTCATGCCATTTATTGGCCGTACCTCTATCTGTGATCGGGACGGCTGCTTTGGTGAAAGTGAGTGCTCTCACTGTAAAATCACGTAAAAAGTACAGAGCATCAAGTTGAATGCGAATAACAGTAGCTGCTTGCAAGATCATGCCATTTATTGGCCGTACCTTTATCTGTGATCGGGACTGCTGCTTTAATGAAAGTGAGTGTTCTCACTGTAAAATAACGTAAAAAGTACAATGCACCAAGTTGAATGCAGGTCAAGCTGACCTGCTTGCAAGGTCATGCCATTTATTGGCCGTACCTCTATCTGTGATCGGGACGGCTGCTTTGGTGAAAGTGAGTGCTCTCACTGTAAAATCACGTAAAAAGTACAGAGCATCAAGTTGAATGCGAATAACAGTAGCTGCTTGCAAGATCATGCCATTTATTGGCCGTACCTTTATCTGTGATCGGGACTGCTGCTTTGATGAAAGTGAGTGTTCTCACTGTAAAATAACGTAAAAAGTACAATGCACCAAGTTGAATGCAGGTCAAGCTGACCTGCTTGCAAGGTCATGCCATTTATTGGCCGTACCTCTATCTGTGATCGGGACTGCTGCTTTGATGAAAGTGAGTGCTCTCACTGTAAAATAACCTAAAAAGTACAGAGCATCCAGTTGAATGCGAATAACAGTAGCTGCTTGCAAGATCATGCCATTTATAGGCCGTACCTTTATCTGTGATCGGGACTGCTGCTTTGATGAAAGAGAGTGTTCTCACTGTAAAATAACGTAAAAAGTACAGTGCATCAAGTTGAATGCAGGTCAAGTTGATCTGCTTGCAAGGTCATGCCATTTATTGGCCGTACCTCTATCTGTGATCGGGACTGCTGCTTTGATGAAAGTGAGTGCTCTCACCGTAAAATAACGTAAAAAGTACAGAGCATCCAGTTGAATGCGAATAACAGTAGCTGCTTGCAAGATCATGCCATTTATTGGCCCAACCTTTATCTGTGATCGGGACGGCTGCTTTGATCAAAGTGAGTGTTCTCACTGTAAAATAACGTAAAAAGTACAGTGCATCAAGTTGAATGCAGGTCAAGTTGACCTGCTTCCAAGGTCATGCCATTTATTGGCCATACCTTTATCCGTGATCAGGACTGCTGCTTTGATGAAAGTGAGTGCTCTCACTGTAAAATCCAGTAGAAAGTACAGAGCATCAAGTTGAATGCGAATAACAGTAGCTGCTTGCAAGATCATGCCATTTATTGGCCGTACCTTTATCTGTGATCGGGACTGCTGCTTTGATGAAAGTGAGTGCTATCACTGTAAAATAACGTAAAAAGTACAGAGCATCAAGTTGAATGCGAATAACAGTAGCTGCTTGCAAGATCATGCCATTTATTGGCCGTACCTTTATCTGTGATCGGGGCTGCTGCTTTGATGAAAGTGAGTGCTCTCACTGTAAAATAACGTAAAAAGTACAGTGCACCAAGTTGAATGCAGGTCAAGCTGACCTGCTTGCAAGGTCATGCCATTTATTGGCCGTACCTCTATCTGTGATCGGGACGGCTGCTTTGGTGAAAGTGAGTGCTCTCACTGTAAAATCACGTAAAAAGTACAGAGCATCAAGTTGAATGCGAATAACAGTAGCTGCTTGCAAGATCATGCCATTTATTGGCCGTACCTTTATCTGTGATCGGGGCTGCTGCTTTGATGAAAGTGAGTGCTCTCACTGTAAAATAACGTAAAAAGTACAGTGCACCAAGTTGAATGCAGGTCAAGCTGACCTGCTTGCAAGGTCATGCCATTTATTGGCCGTACCTCTATCTGTGATCGGGACGGCTGCTTTGGTGAAAGTGAGTGCTCTCACTGTAAAATCACGTAAAAAGTACAGAGCATCAAGTTGAATGCGAATAACAGTAGCTGCTTGCAAGATCATGCCATTTATTGGCCGTACCTTTATCTGTGATCGGGACTGCTGCTTTGATGAAAGTGAGTGTTCTCACTGTAAAATAACGTAAAAAGTACAATGCACCAAGTTGAATGCAGGTCAAGCTGACCTGCTTGCAAGGTCATGCCATTTATTGGCCGTACCTCTATCTGTGATCGGGACTGCTGCTTTGATGAAAGTGAGTGCTCTCACTGTAAAATAACCTAAAAAGTACAGAGCATCAAGTTGAATGCGAATAACAGTAGCTGCTTGCAAGATCATGCCATTTATTGGCCGTACCTTTATCTGTGATCGGGGCTGCTGCTTTGATGAAAGTGAGTGCTCTCACTGTAAAATAACGTAAAAAGTACAGTGCACCAAGTTGAATGCAGGTCAAGCTGACCTGCTTGCAAGGTCATGCCATTTATTGGCCGTACCTCTATCTGTGATCGGGACGGCTGCTTTGGTGAAAGTGAGTGCTCTCACTGTAAAATCACGTAAAAAGTACAGAGCATCAAGTTGAATGCGAATAACAGTAGCTGCTTGCAAGATCATGCCATTTATTGGCCGTACCTTTATCTGTGATCGGGACTGCTGCTTTGATGAAAGTGAGTGTTCTCACTGTAAAATAACGTAAAAAGTACAATGCACCAAGTTGAATGCAGGTCAAGCTGACCTGCTTGCAAGGTCATGCCATTTATTGGCCGTACCTCTATCTGTGATCGGGACTGCTGCTTTGATGAAAGTGAGTGCTCTCACTGTAAAATAACCTAAAAAGTACAGAGCATCCAGTTGAATGCGAATAACAGTAGCTGCTTGCAAGATCATGCCATTTATAGGCCGTACCTTTATCTGTGATCGGGACTGCTGCTTTGATGAAAGAGAGTGTTCTCACTGTAAAATAACGTAAAAAGTATAGTGCATCAAGTTGAATGCAGGTCAAGTTGATCTGCTTGCAAGGTCATGCCATTTATTGGCCGTACCTCTATCTGTGATCGGGACTGCTGCTTTGATGAAAGTGAGTGCTCTCACCGTAAAATAACGTAAAAAGTACAGAGCATCCAGTTGAATGCGAATAACAGTAGCTGCTTGCAAGATCATGCCATTTATTGGCCCAACCTTTATCTGTGATCGGGACGGCTGCTTTGATCAAAGTGAGTGTTCTCACTGTAAAATAACGTAAAAAGTACAGTGCATCAAGTTGAATGCAGGTCAAGATGACCTGCTTCCAAGGTCATGCCATTTATTGGCCATACCTTTATCCGTGATCAGGACTGCTGCTTTGATGAAAGTGAGTGCTCTCACTGTAAAATCCAGTAGAAAGTACAGAGCATCAAGTTGAATGCGAATAACAGTAGCTGCTTGCAAGATCATGCCATTTATTGGCCGTACCTTTATCTGTGATCGGGACTGCTGCTTTGATGAAAGTGAGTGCTATCACTGTAAAATAACGTAAAAAGTACAGAGCATCAAGTTGAATGCGAATAACAGTAGCTGCTTGCAAGATCATGCCATTTATTGGCCGTACCTTTATCTGTAATCGGGACGGCTGCTTTGATCAAAGTGAGTGCTCTCACTGTAAAATAAGGTAAAAAGTACAGAGCATCAAGTTGAATGCGAATAACAGCAGCTGCTTGCAAGATCATGCCACTTATTCGCCATACCTTTATCTGTGATCGGGACTGCTGCTTTGCTGAAAGTGAGTGTTCTCACTGTAAAATAACGTAAAAAGTACAGTGCATCAAGTTGAATGCAGGTCAAGTTGACCTGCTTCCAAGGTCATGCCATTTATTGGCCATACCTTTATCCGTGATCAGGACTGCTGCTTTGATGAAAGTGAGTGCTCTCACTGTAAAATCCAGTAGAAAGTACAGAGCATCAAGTTGAATGCGAATAACAGTAGCTGCTTGCAAGATCATGCCATTTATTGGCCGTACCTTTATCTGTGATCGGGACTGCTGCTTTGATGAAAGTGAGTGTTCTCACTGTAAAATAACGTAAAAAGTACAATGCACCAAGTTGAATGCAGGTCAAGCTGACCTGCTTGCAAGGTCATGCCATTTATTGGCCGTACCTCTATCTGTGATCGGGACTGCTGCTTTGATGAAAGTGAGTGCTCTCACCGTAAAATAACGTAAAAAGTACAGAGCATCCAGTTGAATGCGAATAACAGTAGCTGCTTGCAAGATCATGCCATTTATTGGCCGTACCTTTATCTGTGATCGGGGCTGCTGCTTTGATGAAAGTGAGTGCTCTCACTGTAAAATAACGTAAAAAGTACAGTGCACCAAGTTGAATGCAGGTCAAGCTGACCTGCTTGCAAGGTCATGCCATTTATTGGCCGTACCTCTATCTGTGATCGGGACGGCTGCTTTGGTGAAAGTGAGTGCTCTCACTGTAAAATCACGTAAAAAGTACAGAGCATCAAGTTGAATGCGAATAACAGTAGCTGCTTGCAAGATCATGCCATTTATTGGCCGTACCTTTATCTGTGATCGGGACTGCTGCTTTAATGAAAGTGAGTGTTCTCACTGTAAAATAACGTAAAAAGTACAATGCACCAAGTTGAATGCAGGTCAAGCTGACCTGCTTGCAAGGTCATGCCATTTATTGGCCGTACCTCTATCTGTGATCGGGACGGCTGCTTTGGTGAAAGTGAGTGCTCTCACTGTAAAATCACGTAAAAAGTACAGAGCATCAAGTTGAATGCGAATAACAGTAGCTGCTTGCAAGATCATGCCATTTATTGGCCGTACCTCTATCTGTGATCGGGACGGCTGCTTTGGTGAAAGTGAGTGCTCTCACTGTAAAATCACGTAAAAAGTACAGAGCATCAAGTTGAATTCGAATAACAGTAGCTGCTTGCAAGATCATGCCATTTATTGGCCGTACCTTTATCTGTGATCGGGACTGCTGCTTTGATGAAAGTGAGTGTTCTCACTGTAAAATAACGTAAAAAGTACAATGCACCAAGTTGAATGCAGGTCAAGCTGACCTGCTTGCAAGGTCATGCCATTTATTGGCCGTACCTCTATCTGTGATCGGGACTGCTGCTTTGATGAAAGTGAGTGCTCTCACTGTAAAATAACCTAAAAAGTACAGAGCATCCAGTTGAATGCGAATAACAGTAGCTGCTTGCAAGATCATGCCATTTATAGGCCGTACCTTTATCTGTGATCGGGACTGCTGCTTTGATGAAAGAGAGTGTTCTCACTGTAAAATAACGTAAAAAGTATAGTGCATCAAGTTGAATGCAGGTCAAGTTGATCTGCTTGCAAGGTCATGCCATTTATTGGCCGTACCTCTATCTGTGATCGGGACTGCTGCTTTGATGAAAGTGAGTGCTCTCACCGTAAAATAACGTAAAAAGTACAGAGCATCCAGTTGAATGCGAATAACAGTAGCTGCTTGCAAGATCATGCCATTTATTGGCCCAACCTTTATCTGTGATCGGGACGGCTGCTTTGATCAAAGTGAGTGTTCTCACTGTAAAATAACGTAAAAAGTACAGTGCATCAAGTTGAATGCAGGTCAAGTTGACCTGCTTCCAAGGTCATGCCATTTATTGGCCATACCTTTATCCGTGATCAGGACTGCTGCTTTGATGAAAGTGAGTGCTCTCACTGTAAAATCCAGTAGAAAGTACAGAGCATCAAGTTGAATGCGAATAACAGTAGCTGCTTGCAAGATCATGCCATTTATTGGCCGTACCTTTATCTGTAATCGGGACGGCTGCTTTGATCAAAGTGAGTGCTCTCACTGTAAAATAAGGTAAAAAGTACAGAGCATCAAGTTGAATGCGAATAACAGCAGCTGCTTGCAAGATCATGCCACTTATTCGCCATACCTTTATCTGTGATCGGGACTGCTGCTTTGCTGAAAGTGAGTGTTCTCACTGTAAAATAACGTAAAAAGTACAGTGCATCAAGTTGAATGCAGGTCAAGTTGACCTGCTTCCAAGGTCATGCCATTTATTGGCCATACCTTTATCCGTGATCAGGACTGCTGCTTTGATGAAAGTGAGTGCTCTCACTGTAAAATCCAGTAGAAAGTACAGAGCATCAAGTTGAATGCGAATAACAGTAGCTGCTTGCAAGATCATGCCATTTATTGGCCGTACCTTTATCTGTGATCGGGACTGCTGCTTTGATGAAAGTGAGTGTTCTCACTGTAAAATAACGTAAAAAGTACAATGCACCAAGTTGAATGCAGGTCAAGCTGACCTGCTTGCAAGGTCATGCCATTTATTGGCCGTACCTCTATCTGTGATCGGGACTGCTGCTTTGATGAAAGTGAGTGCTCTCACCGTAAAATAACGTAAAAAGTACAGAGCATCCAGTTGAATGCGAATAACAGTAGCTGCTTGCAAGATCATGCCATTTATTGGCCGTACCTTTATCTGTGATCGGGGCTGCTGCTTTGATGAAAGTGAGTGCTCTCACTGTAAAATAACGTAAAAAGTACAGTGCACCAAGTTGAATGCAGGTCAAGCTGACCTGCTTGCAAGGTCATGCCATTTATTGGCCGTACCTCTATCTGTGATCGGGACGGCTGCTTTGGTGAAAGTGAGTGTTCTCACTGTAAAATAACGTAAAAAGTATAGTGCATCAAGTTGAATGCAGGTCAAGTTGATCTGCTTGCAAGGTCATGCCATTTATTGGCCGTACCTCTATCTGTGATCGGGACTGCTGCTTTGATGAAAGTGAGTGCTCTCACCGTAAAATAACGTAAAAAGTACAGAGCATCCAGTTGAATGCGAATAACAGTAGCTGCTTGCAAGATCATGCCATTTATTGGCCCAACCTTTATCTGTGATCGGGACGGCTGCTTTGATCAAAGTGAGTGTTCTCACTGTAAAATAACGTAAAAAGTACAGTGCATCAAGTTGAATGCAGGTCAAGATGACCTGCTTCCAAGGTCATGCCATTTATTGGCCATACCTTTATCCGTGATCAGGACTGCTGCTTTGATGAAAGTGAGTGCTCTCACTGTAAAATCCAGTAGAAAGTACAGAGCATCAAGTTGAATGCGAATAACAGTAGCTGCTTGCAAGATCATGCCATTTATTGGCCGTACCTTTATCTGTGATCGGGACTGCTGCTTTGATGAAAGTGAGTGCTATCACTGTAAAATAACGTAAAAAGTACAGAGCATCAAGTTGAATGCGAATAACAGTAGCTGCTTGCAAGATCATGCCATTTATTGGCCGTACCTTTATCTGTAATCGGGACGGCTGCTTTGATCAAAGTGAGTGCTCTCACTGTAAAATAAGGTAAAAAGTACAGAGCATCAAGTTGAATGCGAATAACAGCAGCTGCTTGCAAGATCATGCCACTTATTCGCCATACCTTTATCTGTGATCGGGACTGCTGCTTTGCTGAAAGTGAGTGTTCTCACTGTAAAATAACGTAAAAAGTACAGTGCATCAAGTTGAATGCAGGTCAAGTTGACCTGCTTCCAAGGTCATGCCATTTATTGGCCATACCTTTATCCGTGATCAGGACTGCTGCTTTGATGAAAGTGAGTGCTCTCACTGTAAAATCCAGTAGAAAGTACAGAGCATCAAGTTGAATGCGAATAACAGTAGCTGCTTGCAAGATCATGCCATTTATTGGCCGTACCTTTATCTGTGATCGGGACTGCTGCTTTGATGAAAGTGAGTGTTCTCACTGTAAAATAACGTAAAAAGTACAATGCACCAAGTTGAATGCAGGTCAAGCTGACCTGCTTGCAAGGTCATGCCATTTATTGGCCGTACCTCTATCTGTGATCGGGACTGCTGCTTTGATGAAAGTGAGTGCTCTCACCGTAAAATAACGTAAAAAGTACAGAGCATCCAGTTGAATGCGAATAACAGTAGCTGCTTGCAAGATCATGCCATTTATTGGCCGTACCTTTATCTGTGATCGGGGCTGCTGCTTTGATGAAAGTGAGTGCTCTCACTGTAAAATAACGTAAAAAGTACAGTGCACCAAGTTGAATGCAGGTCAAGCTGACCTGCTTGCAAGGTCATGCCATTTATTGGCCGTACCTCTATCTGTGATCGGGACGGCTGCTTTGGTGAAAGTGAGTGCTCTCACTGTAAAATCACGTAAAAAGTACAGAGCATCAAGTTGAATGCGAATAACAGTAGCTGCTTGCAAGATCATGCCATTTATTGGCCGTACCTTTATCTGTGATCGGGACTGCTGCTTTAATGAAAGTGAGTGTTCTCACTGTAAAATAACGTAAAAAGTACAATGCACCAAGTTGAATGCAGGTCAAGCTGACCTGCTTGCAAGGTCATGCCATTTATTGGCCGTACCTCTATCTGTGATCGGGACGGCTGCTTTGGTGAAAGTGAGTGCTCTCACTGTAAAATCACGTAAAAAGTACAGAGCATCAAGTTGAATGCGAATAACAGTAGCTGCTTGCAAGATCATGCCATTTATTGGCCGTACCTCTATCTGTGATCGGGACGGCTGCTTTGGTGAAAGTGAGTGCTCTCACTGTAAAATCACGTAAAAAGTACAGAGCATCAAGTTGAATTCGAATAACAGTAGCTGCTTGCAAGATCATGCCATTTATTGGCCGTACCTTTATCTGTGATCGGGACTGCTGCTTTGATGAAAGTGAGTGTTCTCACTGTAAAATAACGTAAAAAGTACAATGCACCAAGTTGAATGCAGGTCAAGCTGACCTGCTTGCAAGGTCATGCCATTTATTGGCCGTACCTCTATCTGTGATCGGGACTGCTGCTTTGATGAAAGTGAGTGCTCTCACTGTAAAATAACCTAAAAAGTACAGAGCATCCAGTTGAATGCGAATAACAGTAGCTGCTTGCAAGATCATGCCATTTATAGGCCGTACCTTTATCTGTGATCGGGACTGCTGCTTTGATGAAAGAGAGTGTTCTCACTGTAAAATAACGTAAAAAGTATAGTGCATCAAGTTGAATGCAGGTCAAGTTGATCTGCTTGCAAGGTCATGCCATTTATTGGCCGTACCTCTATCTGTGATCGGGACTGCTGCTTTGATGAAAGTGAGTGCTCTCACCGTAAAATAACGTAAAAAGTACAGAGCATCCAGTTGAATGCGAATAACAGTAGCTGCTTGCAAGATCATGCCATTTATTGGCCCAACCTTTATCTGTGATCGGGACGGCTGCTTTGATCAAAGTGAGTGTTCTCACTGTAAAATAACGTAAAAAGTACAGTGCATCAAGTTGAATGCAGGTCAAGTTGACCTGCTTCCAAGGTCATGCCATTTATTGGCCATACCTTTATCCGTGATCAGGACTGCTGCTTTGATGAAAGTGAGTGCTCTCACTGTAAAATCCAGTAGAAAGTACAGAGCATCAAGTTGAATGCGAATAACAGTAGCTGCTTGCAAGATCATGCCATTTATTGGCCGTACCTTTATCTGTGATCGGGACTGCTGCTTTGATGAAAGTGAGTGCTATCACTGTAAAATAACGTAAAAAGTACAGAGCATCAAGTTGAATGCGAATAACAGTAGCTGCTTGCAAGATCATGCCATTTATTGGCCGTACCTTTATCTGTAATCGGGACGGCTGCTTTGATCAAAGTGAGTGCTCTCACTGTAAAATAAGGTAAAAAGTACAGAGCATCAAGTTGAATGCGAATAACAGCAGCTGCTTGCAAGATCATGCCACTTATTCGCCATACCTTTATCTGTGATCGGGACTGCTGCTTTGCTGAAAGTGAGTGTTCTCACTGTAAAATAACGTAAAAAGTACAGTGCATCAAGTTGAATGCAGGTCAAGTTGACCTGCTTCCAAGGTCATGCCATTTATTGGCCATACCTTTATCCGTGATCAGGACTGCTGCTTTGATGAAAGTGAGTGCTCTCACTGTAAAATCCAGTAGAAAGTACAGAGCATCAAGTTGAATGCGAATAACAGTAGCTGCTTGCAAGATCATGCCATTTATTGGCCGTACCTTTATCTGTGATCGGGACTGCTGCTTTGATGAAAGTGAGTGTTCTCACTGTAAAATAACGTAAAAAGTACAATGCACCAAGTTGAATGCAGGTCAAGCTGACCTGCTTGCAAGGTCATGCCATTTATTGGCCGTACCTCTATCTGTGATCGGGACTGCTGCTTTGATGAAAGTGAGTGCTCTCACCGTAAAATAACGTAAAAAGTACAGAGCATCCAGTTGAATGCGAATAACAGTAGCTGCTTGCAAGATCATGCCATTTATTGGCCGTACCTTTATCTGTGATCGGGGCTGCTGCTTTGATGAAAGTGAGTGCTCTCACTGTAAAATAACGTAAAAAGTACAGTGCACCAAGTTGAATGCAGGTCAAGCTGACCTGCTTGCAAGGTCATGCCATTTATTGGCCGTACCTCTATCTGTGATCGGGACGGCTGCTTTGGTGAAAGTGAGTGCTCTCACTGTAAAATCACGTAAAAAGTACAGAGCATCAAGTTGAATGCGAATAACAGTAGCTGCTTGCAAGATCATGCCATTTATTGGCCGTACCTTTATCTGTGATCGGGACTGCTGCTTTAATGAAAGTGAGTGTTCTCACTGTAAAATAACGTAAAAAGTACAATGCACCAAGTTGAATGCAGGTCAAGCTGACCTGCTTGCAAGGTCATGCCATTTATTGGCCGTACCTCTATCTGTGATCGGGACGGCTGCTTTGGTGAAAGTGAGTGCTCTCACTGTAAAATCACGTAAAAAGTACAGAGCATCAAGTTGAATGCGAATAACAGTAGCTGCTTGCAAGATCATGCCATTTATTGGCCGTACCTTTATCTGTGATCGGGACTGCTGCTTTGATGAAAGTGAGTGTTCTCACTGTAAAATAACGTAAAAAGTACAATGCACCAAGTTGAATGCAGGTCAAGCTGACCTGCTTGCAAGGTCATGCCATTTATTGGCCGTACCTCTATCTGTGATCGGGACTGCTGCTTTGATGAAAGTGAGTGCTCTCACTGTAAAATAACCTAAAAAGTACAGAGCATCCAGTTGAATGCGAATAACAGTAGCTGCTTGCAAGATCATGCCATTTATTGGCCGTACCTTTATCTGTGATCGGGACTGCTGCTTTGATGAAAGTGAGTGTTCTCACTGTAAAATAACGTAAAAAGTACAATGCACCAAGTTGAATGCAGGTCAAGCTGACCTGCTTCCAAGGTCATGCCATTTATTGGCCATACCTTTATCCGTGATCAGGACTGCTGCTTTGATGAAAGTGAGTGCTCTCACTGTAAAATCCAGTAGAAAGTACAGAGCATCAAGTTGAATGCGAATAACAGTAGCTGCTTGCAAGATCATGCCATTTATTGGCCGTACCTTTATCTGTGATCGGGACTGCTGCTTTGATGAAAGTGAGTGCTATCACTGTAAAATAACGTAAAAAGTACAGAGCATCAAGTTGAATGCGAATAACAGTAGCTGCTTGCAAGATCATGCCATTTATTGGCCGTACCTTTATCTGTGATCGGGGCTGCTGCTTTGATGAAAGTGAGTGCTCTCACTGTAAAATAACGTAAAAAGTACAGTGCACCAAGTTGAATGCAGGTCAAGCTGACCTGCTTGCAAGGTCATGCCATTTATTGGCCGTACCTCTATCTGTGATCGGGACGGCTGCTTTGGTGAAAGTGAGTGCTCTCACTGTAAAATCACGTAAAAAATACAGAGCATCAAGTTGAATGCGAATAACAGTAGCTGCTTGCAAGATCATGCCATTTATTGGCCGTATCTTTATCTGTGATCGGGACTGCTGCTTTGATGAAAGTGAGTGCTCTCACGGTAAAATAACGTAAAAAGTACAGAGCATCCAGTTGAATGCGAATAACAGTAGCTGCTTGCAAGATCATGCCATTTATTGGCCCAACCTTTATCTGTGATCGGGACGGCTGCTTTGATGAAAGTGAGTGCTATCACTGTAAAATAACGTAAAAAGTACAGTGCACCAAGTTGAATGCAGGTCAAGTTGACCTGCTTGCAAGGTCATGCCATTTATTGGCCGTACCTCTATCTGTGATCGGGACTGCTGCTTTGATGAAAGTGAGTGCTCTCACCGTAAAATAACGTAAAAAGTACAGAGCATCCAGTTGAATGCGAATAACAGTAGCTGCTTGCAAGATCATGCCATTTATTGGCCCAACCTTTATCTGTGATCGGGACGGCTGCTTTGATCAAAGTGAGTGCTCTCACTGTAAAATAACGTAAAAAGTACAGAGCATCCAGTTGAATGCGAATAGCAGTAGCTGCTTGCAAGATCATGCCATTTATAGGCCGTACCTTTATCTGTGATCGGGGCTGCTGCTTTGATGAAAGTGAGTGCTCTCACTGTAAAATAAGGTAAAAAGTACAGAGCATCAAGTTGAATGCGAATAACAGCAGCTGCTTGCAAGATCATGCCATTTATAGGCCGTACCTTTATCTGTGATCGGGACTGCTGCTTTGATGAAAGTGAGTGCTCTCACTGTAAAATTACGTAAAAAGTACAGAGCATCAAGTTGAATGCGGGTCAAGTTGACCTGCTTGCAAGGTCATGCCATTTATTTGCCGTACCTTTATCTGTGATCGGGACTGCTGCTTTGATGAAAGTGAGTGCTCTCACTGTAAAATTACGTAAAAAGTACAGAGCATCAAGTTGAATGCGGGTCAAGTTGACCTGCTTGCAAGGTCATGCCATTTATTTGCCGTACCTTTATCTGCGATCGGAACTGCTGCTTTGATGAAAGTGAGTGCTATCACTGTAAAATAACGTAAAAAGTACAGAGCATCAAGTTGAATGCGAATAACAGTAGCTGCTTGCAAGATCATGCCATTTATTGGCCGTACCTTTATCTGTGATCGGGGCTGCTGCTTTGATGAAAGTGAGTGCTCTCACTGTAAAATAACGTAAAAAGTACAGTGCACCAAGTTGAATGCAGGTCAAGCTGACCTGCTTGCAAGGTCATGCCATTTATTGGCCGTACCTCTATCTGTGATCGGGACGGCTGCTTTGGTGAAAGTGAGTGCTCTCACTGTAAAATCACGTAAAAAGTACAGAGCATCAAGTTGAATGCGAATAACAGTAGCTGCTTGCAAGATCATGCCATTTATTGGCCGTACCTTTATCTGTGATCGGGACTGCTGCTTTGATGAAAGTGAGTGTTCTCACTGTAAAATAACGTAAAAAGTACAATGCACCAAGTTGAATGCAGGTCAAGCTGACCTGCTTGCAAGGTCATGCCATTTATTGGCCGTACCTCTATCTGTGATCGGGACGGCTGCTTTGGTGAAAGTGAGTGCTATCACTGTAAAATAACGTAAAAAGTACAGAGCATCCAGTTGAATGCGAATAACAGTAGCTGCTTGCAAGATCATGCCATTTATAGGCCGTACCTCTATCTGTGATCGGGACGGCTGCTTTGGTGAAAGTGAGTGCTCTCACTGTAAAATAACGTAAAAAGTACAGAGCATCAAGTTGAATGCGAATAACAGTAGCTGCTTGCAAGATCATGCCATTTATTGGCCGTACCTTTATCTGTGATCGGGACTGCTGCTTTGATGAAAGTGAGTGCTCTCACTGTAAAATAACCTAAAAAGTACAGAGCATCCAGTTGAATGCGAATAACAGTAGCTGCTTGCAAGATCATGCCATTTATAGGCCGTACCTTTATCAGTGATCGGGACTGCTGCTTTGATGAAAGAGAGTGTTCTCACTGTAAAATAACGTAAAAAGTACAGTGCATCAAGTTGAATGCAGGTCAAGTTGACCTGCTTGCAAGGTCATGCCATTTATTGGCCGTACCTCTATCTGTGATCGGGACTGCTGCTTTGATGAAAGTGAGTGCTCTCACCGTAAAATAACGTAAAAAGTACAGAGCATCCAGTTGAATGCGAATAACAGTAGCTGCTTGCAAGATCATGCCATTTATTGGCCCAACCTTTATCTGTGATCGGGACGGCTGCTTTGATCAAAGTGAGTGCTCTCACTGTAAAATAAGGTAAAAAGTACAGAGCATCAAGTTGAATGCGAATAACAGCAGCTGCTTGCAAGATCATGCCACTTATTCGCCATACCTTTATCTGTGATCGGGACTGCTGCTTTGCTGAAAGTGAGTGTTCTCACTGTAAAATAACGTAAAAAGTACAGTGCATCAAGTTGAATGCAGGTCAAGTTGACCTGCTTCCAAGGTCATGCCATTTATTGGCCATACCTTTATCCGTGATCAGGACTGCTGCTTTGATGAAAGTGAGTGCTCTCACTGTAAAATCCAGTAGAAAGTACAGAGCATCAAGTTGAATGCGAATAACAGTAGCTGCTTGCAAGATCATGCCATTTATTGGCCGTACCTTTATCTGTGATCGGGACTGCTGCTTTGATGAAAGTGAGTGTTCTCACTGTAAAATAACGTAAAAAGTACAGTGCATCAAGTTGAATGCAGGTCAAGTTGATCTGCTTGCAAGGTCATGCCATTTATTGGCCGTACCTCTATCTGTGATCGGGACTGCTGCTTTGATGAAAGTGAGTGCTCTCACCGTAAAATAACGTAAAAAGTACAGAGCATCCAGTTGAATGCGAATAACAGTAGCTGCTTGCAAGATCATGCCATTTATTGGCCCAACCTTTATCTGTGATCGGGACGGCTGCTTTGATCAAAGTGAGTGTTCTCACTATAAAATAACGTAAAAAGTACAGTGCATCAAGTTGAATGCAGGTCAAGTTGACCTGCTTCCAAGGTCATGCCATTTATTGGCCATACCTTTATCCGTGATCAGGACTGCTGCTTTGATGAAAGTGAGTGCTCTCACTGTAAAATCCAGTAGAAAGTACAGAGCATCAAGTTGAATGCGAATAACAGTAGCTGCTTGCAAGATCATGCCATTTATTGGCCGTACCTTTATCTGTGATCGGGACTGCTGCTTTGATGAAAGTGAGTGCTATCACTGTAAAATAACGTAAAAAGTACAGAGCATCAAGTTGAATGCGAATAACAGTAGCTGCTTGCAAGATCATGCCATTTATTGGCCGTACCTTTATCTGTGATCGGGGCTGCTGCTTTGATGAAAGTGAGTGCTCTCACTGTAAAATAACGTAAAAAGTACAGTGCACCAAGTTGACTGCAGGTCAAGCTGACCTGCTTGCAAGGTCATGCCATTTATTGGCCGTACCTCTATCTGTGATCGGGACGGCTGCTTTGGTGAAAGTGAGTGCTCTCACTGTAAAATCACGTAAAAAATACAGAGCATCAAGTTGAATGCGAATAACAGTAGCTGCTTGCAAGATCATGCCATTTATTGGCCGTATCTTTATCTGTGATCGGGACTGCTGCTTTGATGAAAGTGAGTGCTCTCACGGTAAAATAACGTAAAAAGTACAGAGCATCCAGTTGAATGCGAATAACAGTAGCTGCTTGCAAGATCATGCCATTTATTGGCCCAACCTTTATCTGTGATCGGGACGGCTGCTTTGATGAAAGTGAGTGCTATCACTGTAAAATAACGTAAAAAGTACAGTGCACCAAGTTGAATGCAGGTCAAGTTGACCTGCTTGCAAGGTCATGCCATTTATTGGCCGTACCTCTATCTGTGATCGGGACTGCTGCTTTGATGAAAGTGAGTGCTCTCACCGTAAAATAACGTAAAAAGTACAGAGCATCCAGTTGAATGCGAATAACAGTAGCTGCTTGCAAGATCATGCCATTTATTGGCCCAACCTTTATCTGTGATCGGGACGGCTGCTTTGATCAAAGTGAGTGCTCTCACTGTAAAATAACGTAAAAAGTACAGAGCATCCAGTTGAATGCGAATAGCAGTAGCTGCTTGCAAGATCATGCCATTTATAGGCCGTACCTTTATCTGTGATCGGGGCTGCTGCTTTGATGAAAGTGAGTGCTCTCACTGTAAAATAAGGTAAAAAGTACAGAGCATCAAGTTGAATGCGAATAACAGCAGCTGCTTGCAAGATCATGCCATTTATAGGCCGTACCTTTATCTGTGATCGGGACTGCTGCTTTGATGAAAGTGAGTGCTCTCACTGTAAAATTACGTAAAAAGTACAGAGCATCAAGTTGAATGCGGGTCAAGTTGACCTGCTTGCAAGGTCATGCCATTTATTTGCCGTACCTTTATCTGTGATCGGGACTGCTGCTTTGATGAAAGTGAGTGCTCTCACTGTAAAATTACGTAAAAAGTACAGAGCATCAAGTTGAATGCGGGTCAAGTTGACCTGCTTGCAAGGTCATGCCATTTATTTGCCGTACCTTTATCTGCGATCGGAACTGCTGCTTTGATGAAAGTGAGTGCTATCACTGTAAAATAACGTAAAAAGTACAGAGCATCAAGTTGAATGCGAATAACAGTAGCTGCTTGCAAGATCATGCCATTTATTGGCCGTACCTTTATCTGTGATCGGGGCTGCTGCTTTGATGAAAGTGAGTGCTCTCACTGTAAAATAACGTAAAAAGTACAGTGCACCAAGTTGAATGCAGGTCAAGCTGACCTGCTTGCAAGGTCATGCCATTTATTGGCCGTACCTCTATCTGTGATCGGGACGGCTGCTTTGGTGAAAGTGAGTGCTATCACTGTAAAATAACGTAAAAAGTACAGAGCATCAAGTTGAATGCGAATAACAGTAGCTGCTTGCAAGGTCATGCCATTTATTTGCCGTACCTTTATCTGTGATCGGGACTGCTGCTTTGATGAAAGTGAGTGCTCTCACTGTAAAATTACGTAAAAAGTACAGTGCATCAAGTTGAATGCAGGTCAAGTTGACCTGCTTCCAAGGTCATGCCATTTATTGGCCATACCTTTATCCGTGATCAGGACTGCTGCTTTGATGAAAGTGAGTGCTCTCACTGTAAAATCCAGTAGAAAGTACAGAGCATCAAGTTGAATGCGAATAACAGTAGCTGCTTGCAAGATCATGCCATTTATTGGCCGTACCTTTATCTGTGATCGGGACTGCTGCTTTGATGAAAGTGAGTGTTCTCACTGTAAAATAACGTAAAAAGTACAATGCACCAAGTTGAATGCAGGTCAAGCTGACCTGCTTGCAAGGTCATGCCATTTATTGGCCGTACCTCTATCTGTGATCGGGACTGCTGCTTTGATGAAAGTGAGTGCTCTCACCGTAAAATAACGTAAAAAGTACAGAGCATCCAGTTGAATGCGAATAACAGTAGCTGCTTGCAAGATCATGCCATTTATTGGCCGTACCTTTATCTGTGATCGGGGCTGCTGCTTTGATGAAAGTGAGTGCTCTCACTGTAAAATAACGTAAAAAGTACAGTGCACCAAGTTGAATGCAGGTCAAGCTGACCTGCTTGCAAGGTCATGCCATTTATTGGCCGTACCTCTATCTGTGATCGGGACGGCTGCTTTGGTGAAAGTGAGTGCTCTCACTGTAAAATCACGTAAAAAGTACAGAGCATCAAGTTGAATGCGAATAACAGTAGCTGCTTGCAAGATCATGCCATTTATTGGCCGTACCTTTATCTGTGATCGGGACTGCTGCTTTAATGAAAGTGAGTGTTCTCACTGTAAAATAACGTAAAAAGTACAATGCACCAAGTTGAATGCAGGTCAAGCTGACCTGCTTGCAAGGTCATGCCATTTATTGGCCGTACCTCTATCTGTGATCGGGACGGCTGCTTTGGTGAAAGTGAGTGCTCTCACTGTAAAATCACGTAAAAAGTACAGAGCATCAAGTTGAATGCGAATAACAGTAGCTGCTTGCAAGATCATGCCATTTATTGGCCGTACCTTTATCTGTGATCGGGACTGCTGCTTTGATGAAAGTGAGTGTTCTCACTGTAAAATAACGTAAAAAGTACAATGCACCAAGTTGAATGCAGGTCAAGCTGACCTGCTTGCAAGGTCATGCCATTTATTGGCCGTACCTCTATCTGTGATCGGGACTGCTGCTTTGATGAAAGTGAGTGCTCTCACTGTAAAATAACCTAAAAAGTACAGAGCATCCAGTTGAATGCGAATAACAGTAGCTGCTTGCAAGATCATGCCATTTATAGGCCGTACCTTTATCTGTGATCGGGACTGCTGCTTTGATGAAAGAGAGTGTTCTCACTGTAAAATAACGTAAAAAGTACAGTGCATCAAGTTGAATGCAGGTCAAGTTGATCTGCTTGCAAGGTCATGCCATTTATTGGCCGTACCTCTATCTGTGATCGGGACTGCTGCTTTGATGAAAGTGAGTGCTCTCACCGTAAAATAACGTAAAAAGTACAGAGCATCCAGTTGAATGCGAATAACAGTAGCTGCTTGCAAGATCATGCCATTTATTGGCCCAACCTTTATCTGTGATCGGGACGGCTGCTTTGATCAAAGTGAGTGTTCTCACTATAAAATAACGTAAAAAGTACAGTGCATCAAGTTGAATGCAGGTCAAGTTGACCTGCTTCCAAGGTCATGCCATTTATTGGCCATACCTTTATCCGTGATCAGGACTGCTGCTTTGATGAAAGTGAGTGCTCTCACTGTAAAATCCAGTAGAAAGTACAGAGCATCAAGTTGAATGCGAATAACAGTAGCTGCTTGCAAGATCATGCCATTTATTGGCCGTACCTTTATCTGTGATCGGGACTGCTGCTTTGATGAAAGTGAGTGCTATCACTGTAAAATAACGTAAAAAGTACAGAGCATCAAGTTGAATGCGAATAACAGTAGCTGCTTGCAAGATCATGCCATTTATTGGCCGTACCTTTATCTGTGATCGGGGCTGCTGCTTTGATGAAAGTGAGTGCTCTCACTGTAAAATAACGTAAAAAGTACAGTGCACCAAGTTGAATGCGAATAACAGTAGCTGCTTGCAAGATCATGCCATTTATTGGCCGTATCTTTATCTGTGATCGGGACTGCTGCTTTGATGAAAGTGAGTGCTCTCACGGTAAAATAACGTAAAAAGTACAGAGCATCCAGTTGAATGCGAATAACAGTAGCTGCTTGCAAGATCATGCCATTTATTGGCCCAACCTTTATCTGTGATCGGGACGGCTGCTTTGATGAAAGTGAGTGCTATCACTGTAAAATAACGTAAAAAGTACAGTGCACCAAGTTGAATGCAGGTCAAGTTGACCTGCTTGCAAGGTCATGCCATTTATTGGCCGTACCTCTATCTGTGATCGGGACTGCTGCTTTGATGAAAGTGAGTGCTCTCACCGTAAAATAACGTAAAAAGTACAGAGCATCCAGTTGAATGCGAATAACAGTAGCTGCTTGCAAGATCATGCCATTTATTGGCCCACCTTTATCTGTGATCGGGACGGCTGCTTTGATCAAAGTGAGTGCTCTCACTGTAAAATAACGTAAAAAGTACAGAGCATCCAGTTGAATGCGAATAGCAGTAGCTGCTTGCAAGATCATGCCATTTATAGGCCGTACCTTTATCTGTGATCGGGGCTGCTGCTTTGATGAAAGTGAGTGCTCTCACTGTAAAATAAGGTAAAAAGTACAGAGCATCAAGTTGAATGCGAATAACAGCAGCTGCTTGCAAGATCATGCCATTTATAGGCCGTACCTTTATCTGTGATCGGGACTGCTGCTTTGATGAAAGTGAGTGCTCTCACTGTAAAATTACGTAAAAAGTACAGAGCATCAAGTTGAATGCGGGTCAAGTTGACCTGCTTGCAAGGTCATGCCATTTATTTGCCGTACCTTTATCTGTGATCGGGACTGCTGCTTTGATGAAAGTGAGTGCTCTCACTGTAAAATTACGTAAAAAGTACAGAGCATCAAGTTGAATGCGGGTCAAGTTGACCTGCTTGCAAGGTCATGCCATTTATTTGCCGTACCTTTATCTGCGATCGGAACTGCTGCTTTGATGAAAGTGAGTGCTATCACTGTAAAATAACGTAAAAAGTACAGAGCATCAAGTTGAATGCGAATAACAGTAGCTGCTTGCAAGATCATGCCATTTATTGGCCGTACCTTTATCTGTGATCGGGGCTGCTGCTTTGATGAAAGTGAGTGCTCTCACTGTAAAATAACGTAAAAAGTACAGTGCACCAAGTTGAATGCAGGTCAAGCTGACCTGCTTGCAAGGTCATGCCATTTATTGGCCGTACCTCTATCTGTGATCGGGACGGCTGCTTTGGTGAAAGTGAGTGCTCTCACTGTAAAATCACGTAAAAAGTACAGAGCATCAAGTTGAATGCGAATAACAGTAGCTGCTTGCAAGATCATGCCATTTATTGGCCGTACCTTTATCTGTGATCGGGACTGCTGCTTTGATGAAAGTGAGTGTTCTCACTGTAAAATAACGTAAAAAGTACAATGCACCAAGTTGAATGCAGGTCAAGCTGACCTGCTTGCAAGGTCATGCCATTTATTGGCCGTACCTCTATCTGTGATCGGGACGGCTGCTTTGGTGAAAGTGAGTGCTATCACTGTAAAATAACGTAAAAAGTACAGAGCATCCAGTTGAATGCGAATAACAGTAGCTGCTTGCAAGATCATGCCATTTATAGGCCGTACCTCTATCTGTGATCGGGACGGCTGCTTTGGTGAAAGTGAGTGCTCTCACTGTAAAATAACGTAAAAAGTACAGAGCATCAAGTTGAATGCGAATAACAGTAGCTGCTTGCAAGATCATGCCATTTATTGGCCGTACCTTTATCTGTGATCGGGACTGCTGCTTTGATGAAAGTGAGTGCTCTCACTGTAAAATAACCTAAAAAGTACAGAGCATCCAGTTGAATGCGAATAACAGTAGCTGCTTGCAAGATCATGCCATTTATAGGCCGTACCTTTATCAGTGATCGGGACTGCTGCTTTGATGAAAGAGAGTGTTCTCACTGTAAAATAACGTAAAAAGTACAGTGCATCAAGTTGAATGCAGGTCAAGTTGACCTGCTTGCAAGGTCATGCCATTTATTGGCCGTACCTCTATCTGTGATCGGGACTGCTGCTTTGATGAAAGTGAGTGCTCTCACCGTAAAATAACGTAAAAAGTACAGAGCATCCAGTTGAATGCGAATAACAGTAGCTGCTTGCAAGATCATGCCATTTATTGGCCGTACCTTTATCTGTGATCGGGGCTGCTGCTTTGATGAAAGTGAGTGCTCTCACTGTAAAATAACGTAAAAAGTACAGTGCACCAAGTTGAATGCAGGTCAAGCTGACCTGCTTGCAAGGTCATGCCATTTATTGGCCGTACCTCTATCTGTGATCGGGACGGCTGCTTTGGTGAAAGTGAGTGCTCTCACTGTAAAATCACGTAAAAAGTACAGAGCATCAAGTTGAATGCGAATAACAGTAGCTGCTTGCAAGATCATGCCATTTATTGGCCGTACCTTTATCTGTGATCGGGACTGCTGCTTTAATGAAAGTGAGTGTTCTCACTGTAAAATAACGTAAAAAGTACAATGCACCAAGTTGAATGCAGGTCAAGCTGACCTGCTTGCAAGGTCATGCCATTTATTGGCCGTACCTCTATCTGTGATCGGGACGGCTGCTTTGGTGAAAGTGAGTGCTCTCACTGTAAAATCACGTAAAAAGTACAGAGCATCAAGTTGAATGCGAATAACAGTAGCTGCTTGCAAGATCATGCCATTTATTGGCCGTACCTTTATCTGTGATCGGGACTGCTGCTTTGATGAAAGTGAGTGTTCTCACTGTAAAATAACGTAAAAAGTACAATGCACCAAGTTGAATGCAGGTCAAGCTGACCTGCTTGCAAGGTCATGCCATTTATTGGCCGTACCTCTATCTGTGATCGGGACTGCTGCTTTGATGAAAGTGAGTGCTCTCACTGTAAAATAACCTAAAAAGTACAGAGCATCCAGTTGAATGCGAATAACAGTAGCTGCTTGCAAGATCATGCCATTTATAGGCCGTACCTTTATCTGTGATCGGGACTGCTGCTTTGATGAAAGAGAGTGTTCTCACTGTAAAATAACGTAAAAAGTACAGTGCATCAAGTTGAATGCAGGTCAAGTTGATCTGCTTGCAAGGTCATGCCATTTATTGGCCGTACCTCTATCTGTGATCGGGACTGCTGCTTTGATGAAAGTGAGTGCTCTCACCGTAAAATAACGTAAAAAGTACAGAGCATCCAGTTGAATGCGAATAACAGTAGCTGCTTGCAAGATCATGCCATTTATTGGCCCAACCTTTATCTGTGATCGGGACGGCTGCTTTGATCAAAGTGAGTGTTCTCACTATAAAATAACGTAAAAAGTACAGTGCATCAAGTTGAATGCAGGTCAAGTTGACCTGCTTCCAAGGTCATGCCATTTATTGGCCATACCTTTATCCGTGATCAGGACTGCTGCTTTGATGAAAGTGAGTGCTCTCACTGTAAAATCCAGTAGAAAGTACAGAGCATCAAGTTGAATGCGAATAACAGTAGCTGCTTGCAAGATCATGCCATTTATTGGCCGTACCTTTATCTGTGATCGGGACTGCTGCTTTGATGAAAGTGAGTGCTATCACTGTAAAATAACGTAAAAAGTACAGAGCATCAAGTTGAATGCGAATAACAGTAGCTGCTTGCAAGATCATGCCATTTATTGGCCGTACCTTTATCTGTGATCGGGGCTGCTGCTTTGATGAAAGTGAGTGCTCTCACTGTAAAATAACGTAAAAAGTACAGTGCACCAAGTTGAATGCGAATAACAGTAGCTGCTTGCAAGATCATGCCATTTATTGGCCGTATCTTTATCTGTGATCGGGACTGCTGCTTTGATGAAAGTGAGTGCTCTCACGGTAAAATAACGTAAAAAGTACAGAGCATCCAGTTGAATGCGAATAACAGTAGCTGCTTGCAAGATCATGCCATTTATTGGCCCAACCTTTATCTGTGATCGGGACGGCTGCTTTGATGAAAGTGAGTGCTATCACTGTAAAATAACGTAAAAAGTACAGTGCACCAAGTTGAATGCAGGTCAAGTTGACCTGCTTGCAAGGTCATGCCATTTATTGGCCGTACCTCTATCTGTGATCGGGACTGCTGCTTTGATGAAAGTGAGTGCTCTCACCGTAAAATAACGTAAAAAGTACAGAGCATCCAGTTGAATGCGAATAACAGTAGCTGCTTGCAAGATCATGCCATTTATTGGCCCACCTTTATCTGTGATCGGGACGGCTGCTTTGATCAAAGTGAGTGCTCTCACTGTAAAATAACGTAAAAAGTACAGAGCATCCAGTTGAATGCGAATAGCAGTAGCTGCTTGCAAGATCATGCCATTTATAGGCCGTACCTTTATCTGTGATCGGGGCTGCTGCTTTGATGAAAGTGAGTGCTCTCACTGTAAAATAAGGTAAAAAGTACAGAGCATCAAGTTGAATGCGAATAACAGCAGCTGCTTGCAAGATCATGCCATTTATAGGCCGTACCTTTATCTGTGATCGGGACTGCTGCTTTGATGAAAGTGAGTGCTCTCACTGTAAAATTACGTAAAAAGTACAGAGCATCAAGTTGAATGCGGGTCAAGTTGACCTGCTTGCAAGGTCATGCCATTTATTTGCCGTACCTTTATCTGTGATCGGGACTGCTGCTTTGATGAAAGTGAGTGCTCTCACTGTAAAATTACGTAAAAAGTACAGAGCATCAAGTTGAATGCGGGTCAAGTTGACCTGCTTGCAAGGTCATGCCATTTATTTGCCGTACCTTTATCTGCGATCGGAACTGCTGCTTTGATGAAAGTGAGTGCTATCACTGTAAAATAACGTAAAAAGTACAGAGCATCAAGTTGAATGCGAATAACAGTAGCTGCTTGCAAGATCATGCCATTTATTGGCCGTACCTTTATCTGTGATCGGGGCTGCTGCTTTGATGAAAGTGAGTGCTCTCACTGTAAAATAACGTAAAAAGTACAGTGCACCAAGTTGAATGCAGGTCAAGCTGACCTGCTTGCAAGGTCATGCCATTTATTGGCCGTACCTCTATCTGTGATCGGGACGGCTGCTTTGGTGAAAGTGAGTGCTCTCACTGTAAAATCACGTAAAAAGTACAGAGCATCAAGTTGAATGCGAATAACAGTAGCTGCTTGCAAGATCATGCCATTTATTGGCCGTACCTTTATCTGTGATCGGGACTGCTGCTTTGATGAAAGTGAGTGTTCTCACTGTAAAATAACGTAAAAAGTACAATGCACCAAGTTGAATGCAGGTCAAGCTGACCTGCTTGCAAGGTCATGCCATTTATTGGCCGTACCTCTATCTGTGATCGGGACGGCTGCTTTGGTGAAAGTGAGTGCTATCACTGTAAAATAACGTAAAAAGTACAGAGCATCCAGTTGAATGCGAATAACAGTAGCTGCTTGCAAGATCATGCCATTTATAGGCCGTACCTCTATCTGTGATCGGGACGGCTGCTTTGGTGAAAGTGAGTGCTCTCACTGTAAAATAACGTAAAAAGTACAGAGCATCAAGTTGAATGCGAATAACAGTAGCTGCTTGCAAGATCATGCCATTTATTGGCCGTACCTTTATCTGTGATCGGGACTGCTGCTTTGATGAAAGTGAGTGCTCTCACTGTAAAATAACCTAAAAAGTACAGAGCATCCAGTTGAATGCGAATAACAGTAGCTGCTTGCAAGATCATGCCATTTATAGGCCGTACCTTTATCAGTGATCGGGACTGCTGCTTTGATGAAAGAGAGTGTTCTCACTGTAAAATAACGTAAAAAGTACAGTGCATCAAGTTGAATGCAGGTCAAGTTGACCTGCTTGCAAGGTCATGCCATTTATTGGCCGTACCTCTATCTGTGATCGGGACTGCTGCTTTGATGAAAGTGAGTGCTCTCACCGTAAAATAACGTAAAAAGTACAGAGCATCCAGTTGAATGCGAATAACAGTAGCTGCTTGCAAGATCATGCCATTTATTGGCCCAACCTTTATCTGTGATCGGGACGGCTGCTTTGATCAAAGTGAGTGCTCTCACTGTAAAATAAGGTAAAAAGTACAGAGCATCAAGTTGAATGCGAATAACAGCAGCTGCTTGCAAGATCATGCCACTTATTCGCCATACCTTTATCTGTGATCGGGACTGCTGCTTTGCTGAAAGTGAGTGTTCTCACTGTAAAATAACGTAAAAAGTACAGTGCATCAAGTTGAATGCAGGTCAAGTTGACCTGCTTCCAAGGTCATGCCATTTATTGGCCATACCTTTATCCGTGATCAGGACTGCTGCTTTGATGAAAGTGAGTGCTCTCACTGTAAAATCCAGTAGAAAGTACAGAGCATCAAGTTGAATGCGAATAACAGTAGCTGCTTGCAAGATCATGCCATTTATTGGCCGTACCTTTATCTGTGATCGGGACTGCTGCTTTGATGAAAGTGAGTGTTCTCACTGTAAAATAACGTAAAAAGTACAGTGCATCAAGTTGAATGCAGGTCAAGTTGATCTGCTTGCAAGGTCATGCCATTTATTGGCCGTACCTCTATCTGTGATCGGGACTGCTGCTTTGATGAAAGTGAGTGCTCTCACCGTAAAATAACGTAAAAAGTACAGAGCATCCAGTTGAATGCGAATAACAGTAGCTGCTTGCAAGATCATGCCATTTATTGGCCCAACCTTTATCTGTGATCGGGACGGCTGCTTTGATCAAAGTGAGTGTTCTCACTATAAAATAACGTAAAAAGTACAGTGCATCAAGTTGAATGCAGGTCAAGTTGACCTGCTTCCAAGGTCATGCCATTTATTGGCCATACCTTTATCCGTGATCAGGACTGCTGCTTTGATGAAAGTGAGTGCTCTCACTGTAAAATCCAGTAGAAAGTACAGAGCATCAAGTTGAATGCGAATAACAGTAGCTGCTTGCAAGATCATGCCATTTATTGGCCGTACCTTTATCTGTGATCGGGACTGCTGCTTTGATGAAAGTGAGTGCTATCACTGTAAAATAACGTAAAAAGTACAGAGCATCAAGTTGAATGCGAATAACAGTAGCTGCTTGCAAGATCATGCCATTTATTGGCCGTACCTTTATCTGTGATCGGGGCTGCTGCTTTGATGAAAGTGAGTGCTCTCACTGTAAAATAACGTAAAAAGTACAGTGCACCAAGTTGACTGCAGGTCAAGCTGACCTGCTTGCAAGGTCATGCCATTTATTGGCCGTACCTCTATCTGTGATCGGGACGGCTGCTTTGGTGAAAGTGAGTGCTCTCACTGTAAAATCACGTAAAAAATACAGAGCATCAAGTTGAATGCGAATAACAGTAGCTGCTTGCAAGATCATGCCATTTATTGGCCGTATCTTTATCTGTGATCGGGACTGCTGCTTTGATGAAAGTGAGTGCTCTCACGGTAAAATAACGTAAAAAGTACAGAGCATCCAGTTGAATGCGAATAACAGTAGCTGCTTGCAAGATCATGCCATTTATTGGCCCAACCTTTATCTGTGATCGGGACGGCTGCTTTGATGAAAGTGAGTGCTATCACTGTAAAATAACGTAAAAAGTACAGTGCACCAAGTTGAATGCAGGTCAAGTTGACCTGCTTGCAAGGTCATGCCATTTATTGGCCGTACCTCTATCTGTGATCGGGACTGCTGCTTTGATGAAAGTGAGTGCTCTCACCGTAAAATAACGTAAAAAGTACAGAGCATCCAGTTGAATGCGAATAACAGTAGCTGCTTGCAAGATCATGCCATTTATTGGCCCAACCTTTATCTGTGATCGGGACGGCTGCTTTGATCAAAGTGAGTGCTCTCACTGTAAAATAACGTAAAAAGTACAGAGCATCCAGTTGAATGCGAATAGCAGTAGCTGCTTGCAAGATCATGCCATTTATAGGCCGTACCTTTATCTGTGATCGGGGCTGCTGCTTTGATGAAAGTGAGTGCTCTCACTGTAAAATAAGGTAAAAAGTACAGAGCATCAAGTTGAATGCGAATAACAGCAGCTGCTTGCAAGATCATGCCATTTATAGGCCGTACCTTTATCTGTGATCGGGACTGCTGCTTTGATGAAAGTGAGTGCTCTCACTGTAAAATTACGTAAAAAGTACAGAGCATCAAGTTGAATGCGGGTCAAGTTGACCTGCTTGCAAGGTCATGCCATTTATTTGCCGTACCTTTATCTGTGATCGGGACTGCTGCTTTGATGAAAGTGAGTGCTCTCACTGTAAAATTACGTAAAAAGTACAGAGCATCAAGTTGAATGCGGGTCAAGTTGACCTGCTTGCAAGGTCATGCCATTTATTTGCCGTACCTTTATCTGCGATCGGAACTGCTGCTTTGATGAAAGTGAGTGCTATCACTGTAAAATAACGTAAAAAGTACAGAGCATCAAGTTGAATGCGAATAACAGTAGCTGCTTGCAAGGTCATGCCATTTATTTGCCGTACCTTTATCTGTGATCGGGACTGCTGCTTTGATGAAAGTGAGTGCTCTCACTGTAAAATTACGTAAAAAGTACAGTGCATCAAGTTGAATGCAGGTCAAGTTGACCTGCTTCCAAGGTCATGCCATTTATTGGCCATACCTTTATCCGTGATCAGGACTGCTGCTTTGATGAAAGTGAGTGCTCTCACTGTAAAATCCAGTAGAAAGTACAGAGCATCAAGTTGAATGCGAATAACAGTAGCTGCTTGCAAGATCATGCCATTTATTGGCCGTACCTTTATCTGTGATCGGGACTGCTGCTTTGATGAAAGTGAGTGTTCTCACTGTAAAATAACGTAAAAAGTACAATGCACCAAGTTGAATGCAGGTCAAGCTGACCTGCTTGCAAGGTCATGCCATTTATTGGGCGTACCTCTATCTGTGATCGGGACTGCTGCTTTGATGAAAGTGAGTGCTCTCACCGTAAAATAACGTAAAAAGTACAGAGCATCCAGTTGAATGCGAATAACAGTAGCTGCTTGCAAGATCATGCCATTTATTGGCCGTACCTTTATCTGTGATCGGGGCTGCTGCTTTGATGAAAGTGAGTGCTCTCACTGTAAAATAACGTAAAAAGTACAGTGCACCAAGTTGAATGCAGGTCAAGCTGACCTGCTTGCAAGGTCATGCCATTTATTGGCCGTACCTCTATCTGTGATCGGGACGGCTGCTTTGGTGAAAGTGAGTGCTCTCACTGTAAAATCACGTAAAAAGTACAGAGCATCAAGTTGAATGCGAATAACAGTAGCTGCTTGCAAGATCATGCCATTTATTGGCCGTACCTTTATCTGTGATCGGGACTGCTGCTTTAATGAAAGTGAGTGTTCTCACTGTAAAATAACGTAAAAAGTACAATGCACCAAGTTGAATGCAGGTCAAGCTGACCTGCTTGCAAGGTCATGCCATTTATTGGCCGTACCTCTATCTGTGATCG
This sequence comes from Ectemnius cavifrons, assembly GCA_964023945.1. Classification (NCBI taxonomy): domain Eukaryota; kingdom Metazoa; phylum Arthropoda; class Insecta; order Hymenoptera; family Crabronidae; genus Ectemnius; species Ectemnius cavifrons. The sequence continues at coordinate 5,867,007 of OZ030377.1, forward strand.
GGACGGCTGCTTTGGTGAAAGTGAGTGCTCTCACTGTAAAATCACGTAAAAAGTACAGAGCATCAAGTTGAATGCGAATAACAGTAGCTGCTTGCAAGATCATGCCATTTATTGGCCGTACCTTTATCTGTGATCGGGACTGCTGCTTTGATGAAAGTGAGTGTTCTCACTGTAAAATAACGTAAAAAGTACAATGCACCAAGTTGAATGCAGGTCAAGCTGACCTGCTTGCAAGGTCATGCCATTTATTGGCCGTACCTCTATCTGTGATCGGGACTGCTGCTTTGATGAAAGTGAGTGCTCTCACTGTAAAATAACCTAAAAAGTACAGAGCATCCAGTTGAATGCGAATAACAGTAGCTGCTTGCAAGATCATGCCATTTATAGGCCGTACCTTTATCTGTGATCGGGACTGCTGCTTTGATGAAAGAGAGTGTTCTCACTGTAAAATAACGTAAAAAGTACAGTGCATCAAGTTGAATGCAGGTCAAGTTGACCTGCTTCCAAGGTCATGCCATTTATTGGCCATACCTTTATCCGTGATCAGGACTGCTGCTTTGATGAAAGTGAGTGCTCTCACTGTAAAATCCAGTAGAAAGTACAGAGCATCAAGTTGAATGCGAATAACAGTAGCTGCTTGCAAGATCATGCCATTTATTGGCCGTACCTTTATCTGTGATCGGGACTGCTGCTTTGATGAAAGTGAGTGCTATCACTGTAAAATAACGTAAAAAGTACAGAGCATCAAGTTGAATGCGAATAACAGTAGCTGCTTGCAAGATCATGCCATTTATTGGCCGTACCTTTATCTGTGATCGGGGCTGCTGCTTTGATGAAAGTGAGTGCTCTCACTGTAAAATAACGTAAAAAGTACAGTGCACCAAGTTGAATGCGAATAACAGTAGCTGCTTGCAAGATCATGCCATTTATTGGCCGTATCTTTATCTGTGATCGGGACTGCTGCTTTGATGAAAGTGAGTGCTCTCACGGTAAAATAACGTAAAAAGTACAGAGCATCCAGTTGAATGCGAATAACAGTAGCTGCTTGCAAGATCATGCCATTTATTGGCCCAACCTTTATCTGTGATCGGGACGGCTGCTTTGATGAAAGTGAGTGCTATCACTGTAAAATAACGTAAAAAGTACAGTGCACCAAGTTGAATGCAGGTCAAGTTGACCTGCTTGCAAGGTCATGCCATTTATTGGCCGTACCTCTATCTGTGATCGGGACTGCTGCTTTGATGAAAGTGAGTGCTCTCACCGTAAAATAACGTAAAAAGTACAGAGCATCCAGTTGAATGCGAATAACAGTAGCTGCTTGCAAGATCATGCCATTTATTGGCCCACCTTTATCTGTGATCGGGACGGCTGCTTTGATCAAAGTGAGTGCTCTCACTGTAAAATAACGTAAAAAGTACAGAGCATCCAGTTGAATGCGAATAGCAGTAGCTGCTTGCAAGATCATGCCATTTATAGGCCGTACCTTTATCTGTGATCGGGGCTGCTGCTTTGATGAAAGTGAGTGCTCTCACTGTAAAATAAGGTAAAAAGTACAGAGCATCAAGTTGAATGCGAATAACAGCAGCTGCTTGCAAGATCATGCCATTTATAGGCCGTACCTTTATCTGTGATCGGGACTGCTGCTTTGATGAAAGTGAGTGCTCTCACTGTAAAATTACGTAAAAAGTACAGAGCATCAAGTTGAATGCGGGTCAAGTTGACCTGCTTGCAAGGTCATGCCATTTATTTGCCGTACCTTTATCTGTGATCGGGACTGCTGCTTTGATGAAAGTGAGTGCTCTCACTGTAAAATTACGTAAAAAGTACAGAGCATCAAGTTGAATGCGGGTCAAGTTGACCTGCTTGCAAGGTCATGCCATTTATTTGCCGTACCTTTATCTGCGATCGGAACTGCTGCTTTGATGAAAGTGAGTGCTATCACTGTAAAATAACGTAAAAAGTACAGAGCATCAAGTTGAATGCGAATAACAGTAGCTGCTTGCAAGATCATGCCATTTATTGGCCGTACCTTTATCTGTGATCGGGGCTGCTGCTTTGATGAAAGTGAGTGCTCTCACTGTAAAATAACGTAAAAAGTACAGTGCACCAAGTTGAATGCAGGTCAAGCTGACCTGCTTGCAAGGTCATGCCATTTATTGGCCGTACCTCTATCTGTGATCGGGACGGCTGCTTTGGTGAAAGTGAGTGCTCTCACTGTAAAATCACGTAAAAAGTACAGAGCATCAAGTTGAATGCGAATAACAGTAGCTGCTTGCAAGATCATGCCATTTATTGGCCGTACCTTTATCTGTGATCGGGACTGCTGCTTTGATGAAAGTGAGTGTTCTCACTGTAAAATAACGTAAAAAGTACAATGCACCAAGTTGAATGCAGGTCAAGCTGACCTGCTTGCAAGGTCATGCCATTTATTAGCCGTACCTCTATCTGTGATCGGGACGGCTGCTTTGGTGAAAGTGAGTGCTATCACTGTAAAATAACGTAAAAAGTACAGAGCATCCAGTTGAATGCGAATAACAGTAGCTGCTTGCAAGATCATGCCATTTATAGGCCGTACCTCTATCTGTGATCGGGACGGCTGCTTTGGTGAAAGTGAGTGCTCTCACTGTAAAATAACGTAAAAAGTACAGAGCATCAAGTTGAATGCGAATAACAGTAGCTGCTTGCAAGATCATGCCATTTATTGGCCGTACCTTTATCTGTGATCGGGACTGCTGCTTTGATGAAAGTGAGTGCTCTCACTGTAAAATAACCTAAAAAGTACAGAGCATCCAGTTGAATGCGAATAACAGTAGCTGCTTGCAAGATCATGCCATTTATAGGCCGTACCTTTATCAGTGATCGGGACTGCTGCTTTGATGAAAGAGAGTGTTCTCACTGTAAAATAACGTAAAAAGTACAGTGCATCAAGTTGAATGCAGGTCAAGTTGACCTGCTTGCAAGGTCATGCCATTTATTGGCCGTACCTCTATCTGTGATCGGGACTGCTGCTTTGATGAAAGTGAGTGCTCTCACCGTAAAATAAGGTAAAAAGTACAGAGCATCAAGTTGAATGCGAATAACAGCAGCTGCTTGCAAGATCATGCCACTTATTCGCCATACCTTTATCTGTGATCGGGACTGCTGCTTTGCTGAAAGTGAGTGTTCTCACTGTAAAATAACGTAAAAAGTACAGTGCATCAAGTTGAATGCAGGTCAAGTTGACCTGCTTCCAAGGTCATGCCATTTATTGGCCATACCTTTATCCGTGATCAGGACTGCTGCTTTGATGAAAGTGAGTGCTCTCACTGTAAAATCCAGTAGAAAGTACAGAGCATCAAGTTGAATGCGAATAACAGTAGCTGCTTGCAAGATCATGCCATTTATTGGCCGTACCTTTATCTGTGATCGGGACTGCTGCTTTGATGAAAGTGAGTGTTCTCACTGTAAAATAACGTAAAAAGTACAGTGCATCAAGTTGAATGCAGGTCAAGTTGATCTGCTTGCAAGGTCATGCCATTTATTGGCCGTACCTCTATCTGTGATCGGGACTGCTGCTTTGATGAAAGTGAGTGCTCTCACCGTAAAATAACGTAAAAAGTACAGAGCATCCAGTTGAATGCGAATAACAGTAGCTGCTTGCAAGATCATGCCATTTATTGGCCCAACCTTTATCTGTGATCGGGACGGCTGCTTTGATCAAAGTGAGTGTTCTCACTATAAAATAACGTAAAAAGTACAGTGCATCAAGTTGAATGCAGGTCAAGTTGACCTGCTTCCAAGGTCATGCCATTTATTGGCCATACCTTTATCCGTGATCAGGACTGCTGCTTTGATGAAAGTGAGTGCTCTCACTGTAAAATCCAGTAGAAAGTACAGAGCATCAAGTTGAATGCGAATAACAGTAGCTGCTTGCAAGATCATGCCATTTATTGGCCGTACCTTTATCTGTGATCGGGACTGCTGCTTTGATGAAAGTGAGTGCTATCACTGTAAAATAACGTAAAAAGTACAGAGCATCAAGTTGAATGCGAATAACAGTAGCTGCTTGCAAGATCATGCCATTTATTGGCCGTACCTTTATCTGTGATCGGGGCTGCTGCTTTGATGAAAGTGAGTGCTCTCACTGTAAAATAACGTAAAAAGTACAGTGCACCAAGTTGACTGCAGGTCAAGCTGACCTGCTTGCAAGGTCATGCCATTTATTGGCCGTACCTCTATCTGTGTTCGGGACGGCTGCTTTGGTGAAAGTGAGTGCTCTCACTGTAAAATCACGTAAAAAATACAGAGCATCAAGTTGAATGCGAATAACAGTAGCTGCTTGCAAGATCATGCCATTTATTGGCCGTACCTTTATCTGTGATCGGGACTGCTGCTTTGATGAAAGTGAGTGTTCTCACTGTAAAATAACGTAAAAAGTACAATGCACCAAGTTGAATGCAGGTCAAGCTGACCTGCTTGCAAGGTCATGCCATTTATTAGCCGTACCTCTATCTGTGATCGGGACGGCTGCTTTGGTGAAAGTGAGTGCTATCACTGTAAAATAACGTAAAAAGTACAGAGCATCCAGTTGAATGCGAATAACAGTAGCTGCTTGCAAGATCATGCCATTTATAGGCCGTACCTCTATCTGTGATCGGGACGGCTGCTTTGGTGAAAGTGAGTGCTCTCACTGTAAAATAACGTAAAAAGTACAGAGCATCAAGTTGAATGCGAATAACAGTAGCTGCTTGCAAGATCATGCCATTTATTGGCCGTACCTTTATCTGTGATCGGGACTGCTGCTTTGATGAAAGTGAGTGCTCTCACTGTAAAATAACCTAAAAAGTACAGAGCATCCAGTTGAATGCGAATAACAGTAGCTGCTTGCAAGATCATGCCATTTATAGGCCGTACCTTTATCAGTGATCGGGACTGCTGCTTTGATGAAAGAGAGTGTTCTCACTGTAAAATAACGTAAAAAGTACAGTGCATCAAGTTGAATGCAGGTCAAGTTGACCTGCTTGCAAGGTCATGCCATTTATTGGCCGTACCTCTATCTGTGATCGGGACTGCTGCTTTGATGAAAGTGAGTGCTCTCACCGTAAAATAAGGTAAAAAGTACAGAGCATCAAGTTGAATGCGAATAACAGCAGCTGCTTGCAAGATCATGCCACTTATTCGCCATACCTTTATCTGTGATCGGGACTGCTGCTTTGCTGAAAGTGAGTGTTCTCACTGTAAAATAACGTAAAAAGTACAGTGCATCAAGTTGAATGCAGGTCAAGTTGACCTGCTTCCAAGGTCATGCCATTTATTGGCCATACCTTTATCCGTGATCAGGACTGCTGCTTTGATGAAAGTGAGTGCTCTCACTGTAAAATCCAGTAGAAAGTACAGAGCATCAAGTTGAATGCGAATAACAGTAGCTGCTTGCAAGATCATGCCATTTATTGGCCGTACCTTTATCTGTGATCGGGACTGCTGCTTTGATGAAAGTGAGTGTTCTCACTGTAAAATAACGTAAAAAGTACAGTGCATCAAGTTGAATGCAGGTCAAGTTGATCTGCTTGCAAGGTCATGCCATTTATTGGCCGTACCTCTATCTGTGATCGGGACTGCTGCTTTGATGAAAGTGAGTGCTCTCACCGTAAAATAACGTAAAAAGTACAGAGCATCCAGTTGAATGCGAATAACAGTAGCTGCTTGCAAGATCATGCCATTTATTGGCCCAACCTTTATCTGTGATCGGGACGGCTGCTTTGATCAAAGTGAGTGTTCTCACTATAAAATAACGTAAAAAGTACAGTGCATCAAGTTGAATGCAGGTCAAGTTGACCTGCTTCCAAGGTCATGCCATTTATTGGCCATACCTTTATCCGTGATCAGGACTGCTGCTTTGATGAAAGTGAGTGCTCTCACTGTAAAATCCAGTAGAAAGTACAGAGCATCAAGTTGAATGCGAATAACAGTAGCTGCTTGCAAGATCATGCCATTTATTGGCCGTACCTTTATCTGTGATCGGGACTGCTGCTTTGATGAAAGTGAGTGCTATCACTGTAAAATAACGTAAAAAGTACAGAGCATCAAGTTGAATGCGAATAACAGTAGCTGCTTGCAAGATCATGCCATTTATTGGCCGTACCTTTATCTGTGATCGGGGCTGCTGCTTTGATGAAAGTGAGTGCTCTCACTGTAAAATAACGTAAAAAGTACAGTGCACCAAGTTGACTGCAGGTCAAGCTGACCTGCTTGCAAGGTCATGCCATTTATTGGCCGTACCTCTATCTGTGTTCGGGACGGCTGCTTTGGTGAAAGTGAGTGCTCTCACTGTAAAATCACGTAAAAAATACAGAGCATCAAGTTGAATGCGAATAACAGTAGCTGCTTGCAAGATCATGCCATTTATTGGCCGTATCTTTATCTGTGATCGGGACTGCTGCTTTGATGAAAGTGAGTGCTCTCACGGTAAAATAACGTAAAAAGTACAGAGCATCCAGTTGAATGCGAATAACAGTAGCTGCTTGCAAGATCATGCCATTTATTGGCCCAACCTTTATCTGTGATCGGGACGGCTGCTTTGATGAAAGTGAGTGCTATCACTGTAAAATAACGTAAAAAGTACAGTGCACCAAGTTGAATGCAGGTCAAGTTGACCTGCTTGCAAGGTCATGCCATTTATTGGCCGTACCTCTATCTGTGATCGGGACTGCTGCTTTGATGAAAGTGAGTGCTCTCACCGTAAAATAACGTAAAAAGTACAGAGCATCCAGTTGAATGCGAATAACAGTAGCTGCTTGCAAGATCATGCCATTTATTGGCCCAACCTTTATCTGTGATCGGGACGGCTGCTTTGATCAAAGTGAGTGCTCTCACTGTAAAATAACGTAAAAAGTACAGAGCATCCAGTTGAATGCGAATAGCAGTAGCTGCTTGCAAGATCATGCCATTTATAGGCCGTACCTTTATCTGTGATCGGGGCTGCTGCTTTGATGAAAGTGAGTGCTCTCACTGTAAAATAAGGTAAAAAGTACAGAGCATCAAGTTGAATGCGAATAACAGCAGCTGCTTGCAAGATCATGCCATTTATAGGCCGTACCTTTATCTGTGATCGGGACTGCTGCTTTGATGAAAGTGAGTGCTCTCACTGTAAAATTACGTAAAAAGTACAGAGCATCAAGTTGAATGCGGGTCAAGTTGACCTGCTTGCAAGGTCATGCCATTTATTTGCCGTACCTTTATCTGTGATCGGGACTGCTGCTTTGATGAAAGTGAGTGCTCTCACTGTAAAATTACGTAAAAAGTACAGAGCATCAAGTTGAATGCGGGTCAAGTTGACCTGCTTGCAAGGTCATGCCATTTATTTGCCGTACCTTTATCTGCGATCGGAACTGCTGCTTTGATGAAAGTGAGTGCTATCACTGTAAAATAACGTAAAAAGTACAGAGCATCAAGTTGAATGCGAATAACAGTAGCTGCTTGCAAGATCATGCCATTTATTGGCCGTACCTTTATCTGTGATCGGGGCTGCTGCTTTGATGAAAGTGAGTGCTCTCACTGTAAAATAACGTAAAAAGTACAGTGCACCAAGTTGAATGCAGGTCAAGCTGACCTGCTTGCAAGGTCATGCCATTTATTGGCCGTACCTCTATCTGTGATCGGGACGGCTGCTTTGGTGAAAGTGAGTGCTCTCACTGTAAAATCACGTAAAAAGTACAGAGCATCAAGTTGAATGCGAATAACAGTAGCTGCTTGCAAGATCATGCCATTTATTGGCCGTACCTTTATCTGTGATCGGGACTGCTGCTTTGATGAAAGTGAGTGTTCTCACTGTAAAATAACGTAAAAAGTACAATGCACCAAGTTGAATGCAGGTCAAGCTGACCTGCTTGCAAGGTCATGCCATTTATTGGCCGTACCTCTATCTGTGATCGGGACGGCTGCTTTGGTGAAAGTGAGTGCTATCACTGTAAAATAACGTAAAAAGTGCAGAGCATCCAGTTGAATGCGAATAACAGTAGCTGCTTGCAAGATCATGCCATTTATAGGCCGTACCTCTATCTGTGATCGGGACGGCTGCTTTGGTGAAAGTGAGTGCTCTCACTGTAAAATAACGTAAAAAGTACAGAGCATCAAGTTGAATGCGAATAACAGTAGCTGCTTGCAAGATCATGCCATTTATTGGCCGTACCTTTATCTGTGATCGGGACTGCTGCTTTGATGAAAGTGAGTGCTCTCACTGTAAAATAACCTAAAAAGTACAGAGCATCCAGTTGAATGCGAATAACAGTAGCTGCTTGCAAGATCATGCCATTTATAGGCCGTACCTTTATCAGTGATCGGGACTGCTGCTTTGATGAAAGAGAGTGTTCTCACTGTAAAATAACGTAAAAAGTACAGTGCATCAAGTTGAATGCAGGTCAAGTTGACCTGCTTGCAAGGTCATGCCATTTATTGGCCGTACCTCTATCTGTGATCGGGACTGCTGCTTTGATGAAAGTGAGTGCTCTCACCGTAAAATAACGTAAAAAGTACAGTGCACCAAGTTGAATGCGAATAACAGTAGCTGCTTGCAAGATCATGCCATTTATTGGCCCAACCTTTATCTGTGATCGGGACGGCTGCTTTGATCAAAGTGAGTGCTCTCACTGTAAAATAAGGTAAAAAGTACAGAGCATCAAGTTGAATGCGAATAACAGCAGCTGCTTGCAAGATCATGCCACTTATTCGCCATACCTTTATCTGTGATCGGGACTGCTGCTTTGCTGAAAGTGAGTGTTCTCACTGTAAAATAACGTAAAAAGTACAGTGCATCAAGTTGAATGCAGGTCAAGTTGACCTGCTTCCAAGGTCATGCCATTTATTGGCCATACCTTTATCCGTGATCAGGACTGCTGCTTTGATGAAAGTGAGTGCTCTCACTGTAAAATCCAGTAGAAAGTACAGAGCATCAAGTTGAATGCGAATAACAGTAGCTGCTTGCAAGATCATGCCATTTATTGGCCGTACCTTTATCTGTGATCGGGACTGCTGCTTTGATGAAAGTGAGTGTTCTCACTGTAAAATAACGTAAAAAGTACAATGCACCAAGTTGAATGCAGGTCAAGCTGACCTGCTTGCAAGGTCATGCCATTTATTGGCCGTACCTCTATCTGTGATCGGGACTGCTGCTTTGATGAAAGTGAGTGCTCTCACCGTAAAATAACGTAAAAAGTACAGAGCATCCAGTTGAATGCGAATAACAGTAGCTGCTTGCAAGATCATGCCATTTATTGGCCGTACCTTTATCTGTGATCGGGGCTGCTGCTTTGATGAAAGTGAGTGCTCTCACTGTAAAATAACGTAAAAAGTACAGTGCACCAAGTTGAATGCAGGTCAAGCTGACCTGCTTGCAAGGTCATGCCATTTATTGGCCGTACCTCTATCTGTGATCGGGACGGCTGCTTTGGTGAAAGTGAGTGCTCTCACTGTAAAATCACGTAAAAAGTACAGAGCATCAAGTTGAATGCGAATAACAGTAGCTGCTTGCAAGATCATGCCATTTATTGGCCGTACCTTTATCTGTGATCGGGACTGCTGCTTTGATGAAAGTGAGTGTTCTCACTGTAAAATAACGTAAAAAGTACAATGCACCAAGTTGAATGCAGGTCAAGCTGACCTGCTTGCAAGGTCATGCCATTTATTGGCCGTACCTCTATCTGTGATCGGGACGGCTGCTTTGGTGAAAGTGAGTGCTATCACTGTAAAATAACGTAAAAAGTACAGAGCATCAAGTTGAATGCGAATAACAGTAGCTGCTTGCAAGATCATGCCATTTATAGGCCGTACCTTTATCTGTGATCGGGACTGCTGCTTTGATGAAAGTGAGTGCTCTCACCGTAAAATAACGTAAAAAGTACAGAGCATCAAGTTGAATGCGAATAACAGTAGCTGCTTGCAAGATCATGCCATTTATTGGCCGTACCTTTATCTGTGATCAGGACTGCTGCTTTGATGAAAGTGAGTGTTCTCACTGTAAAATAACGTAAAAAGTACAGTGCATCAAGTTGAATGCAGGTCAAGTTGACCTGCTTGCAAGGTCATGCCATTTATTGGCCATACCTTTATCTGTGATCGGGACTGCTGCTTTGATGAAAGTGAGTGCTCTCACTGTAAAATAACGTAAAAAGTACAGAGCATCAAGTTGAATGCGAATAACAGTAGCTGTTTGCAAGATCATGCCATTTATTGGCCGTACCTTTATCTGTGATCGGGACTGCTGCTTTGATGAAAGTGAGTGCTCTCACTGTAAAATCCAGTAGAAAGTACAGAGAATCAAGTTGAATACGAATAACAGTAGCTGCTTGCAAGGTCATGCCATTGATTGGCCATACCTTTATCTGCGATCGGGACTGCTGCTTTGATGTGATACGTCTCAGGGAGCCGTCGACCGAAGGTCGTGGTCTTCCGCAACCTATTCGTCGATCTAATTCCCAGACGCGCTTATTTTCAATTATTATTTGCCTCTTTTTCGGGTGAGTCGCTTGCACTGACCTTTACCCTGGGATGAGGCACTGTTGTAGAGAGTCGAGAGGGCATGACTTACACGGAGAGGACTTCTCTGCTTGACCGCGCTATGATCCGGATCCGTACGGGAGAGGAAAGCTTACAGGTAGGTAGTAGAAGTAAGCCAGGCAACTTGTTTTGAAGATCCGCTTACTTGGGTAGAACAGTAGAACTGGTGGGAATTTATCCCTTATTGTTCCGTTGCTTCGAGATTCGTTATCGAGGCTACTCAATATGTATGTAAATGTACGAAAGTGTCATAATGGGGTAAAATGGATTTATTAATCAGTAGTGGGGTTGACAGGGCTGGAGTGCGTAACCGGCTCGTAGGCGCACTCCCATAAGCCAAAAGAGGGATTCCTCTTCATCTCGCCGGATTTGTTCGTATCGTAGGCGACGATCGCGGACTCGCCTGCCAGAACGGTGACTCCGACGAGGGCTCGAATGACTATTGGTTGGTTGTTGGTTCGCGTGCATGAATGGTATTGGAATTGGTGAGGCGCTGTTCCGAAGCGCAGCTCCTAACGCTAACTTACAGCGCGTATGCCCTCCTCAACGCTATGCTACAGCGCGATACGATGGGCAAATCTGTAATCCGATTCAATACTCTTTGAGAATATGGTAGGTACAGCATCCGGCAAAATACTTGTCACAAATGCAAAATGGTTGCCGGGCAGAAATTGAAAGTTGAGTAGTCGCATCTAGGTTATCGCATGGTTGGTGGCGCTCCAGCGGTAGAAATAGGTGCCCAGCGGTGGATTGCGGTAGGAGAGACCCGCGTCCAGGTGAGAGATACGATGAAATATCTCGGTCTCACCCTGGACGGCCTCTGGCGCTTTTACGAGCACTTCGGCCGGCTTATCCCCCGAGTTGAGAAGGCGGCAGGCGCTTTAGGACGCCTGCTGCCCAGCATCGGGGGACCGTGGGAGGGTGTCCGACGCCTTTATGCGGGAGTCGTCCGGTCCATGGTGCTCTACGGAGCACCAGTCTGAGCGGACGACCTGGCGGCCAGCCGGCGCAATTGTGCCCTGTTATTCAGGGTACAGGGTCGTGCGAGGATATCGCACGATCTCCCTGGCGTCGGCCACCCTGCTAGCGAGGTTTCCGCCCCTAGACATCCTGTTGGTGAGGGACGCGAGGACCTACTCGGGTCTTCGCGTCCTCCGCGATAGGGGCGGAATACCCACGGAACGGTCGGTCGAGGAGCTCAAGCGCCAAACCCGACGGCTCGTTGTCGAGATGCGGCGGGAAAGGCTGGAAGATCCAGCCAACTCCCGCCACAGAGCCGTCGGGGCGATTCTCCCGAGCCTTGAGGCTTGGGTGAGTCGCGGCAGGGGGCAGCTCTCCTACCGCGCGACGCAGGTGCTTACCGGGACGGCTGCTTCGGTGAGTACCTCCGTCGCATCGGGAAGGAGGCGACGGCACAGTGCCACCATTGCGATGGGGACCAGGACACGGCGCAACATACCCTCCAGTATTGCAGGGCCTGGAGGGAACAGCGCCGTATCCTGGTCCGGTATATCGGAAGGGACCTCTCGCTGCCGACGGTCATCCGACAGATCCTCGGCAGCGAGAGGTCGTGAAGTGCTTTCCCAGAAGGAGGAGGCGGAGCGGCGGCGGGAGAGGACAGATTCCTTCCGTTTGGGGAGGGCCCGTCCCCGCCGCTGTCCCGCATGGGGGGACGCCGCTCCCCCCGACTAAGTTTGGTGGCCCGGACCCGCCGGTGGGTTTCCTTGCCGGTGGGCCGGGCACGTGCCAAGGGGCCGCGAGGCGGCAGAGTGGTGGCTCTGTCGCCTCCGCAAGCGGCCCCGAGGCGGGGCGGGCGTGTAGTGGTCGCACGACCCGCCCAGGAGGGATTGGTAGTGCGGGGGGCACGGTTCCCGCCTCCTTCGCTGTTGGCGAAGGAGTGCGGCGAGCCGCTTCGCCCCGCGAGTAGTGGGGGAAGCCTCCCTCTCTCGCGAAAGCGACAGAGCGGACGGCCACTCTCCCACCACGAGACGTGCCCCCCTTAGGGGGCGGGCGCGGGGCGGCACCGGTAGTGTTCTACCAGAGTTCCCGGTGTCGGACCAGGAAGCGCCGAGGATGGCCACCGTGGGGTTTTAGCGGGTAAGAGTCCGGCACTATCCCGTCGCCCCCACCAGGGTGGCGGGGTGTCCATGAGGATTTCCCCACGTAAAAAAAAACAAAAAAAAAGCGGTAGAAATAGGTAGCCGCCTGCCAGCGCGCTGAAAGAGGCTCACATATAGGGTGTCCGTGAGAATACCTAACCGCAAATACGAGCATACTCGTGCACTACTATGAGTATAGATGGCTTTAGGATATAAATAAAGGATATACCTGAGAGTAATTAATGGAAATAAATTATTTATTAAGATATGAAGGTTAATTATGGGGCAGACAGCCATATCGTAATATTCCTATAGTTGTTATCAGGAGACTCGGTAGAGTCTCGCGCCAAGTAGTAGTTATATATATATAGTACATATATAGTACATATATATAGACGTTATCGTCTGCTATAAAATTCTCACCTCGATTTATGTAAAAGTTACAGTTCCAAGGATTTATTTCTGAATTTTGTATTTTTTCGTTGATTTTTCTGAATCGAATGAGCCAAGAATCAAGCGAATCGGTTCAGTCGTTCAGGAGATATGAATTTCACCTCGTTATTATTCTCGTAGTAAAGGCAAGGCGGATTAAGAGTCATGGGATTCATGCAGAATTCCTAAAAATGTAACTTTCACTTTTTTCATACGAGATGGCAGCAATCAGAAATGCCGCGGGCTGCGGAGATAATATGGCTGTGGTGTGTTTACATTACCGACACGTTGGTTAAGCCGGTTATGCCATGGCTGGTTATGTGCCACAGTCCAATTTTATTTTATTATTATTTTTCAGATCAATTCTTTATTTAGTTAATAAAAGAGCATACTATCCTTGCCCCTGTCCCTGTGATCTCTTGTGACTATTGAGAATTATGAAATGTCAAAAGTGTTAAGTGCGTAATTCACAAATCACTGTTCACTGTATTTGGTAAACGAGTGCTCATTATCAATAGCTAAAATTCTCAAGTGTCCAGCATATGAATCTTTTAACCAATAATTAGTTAGCAATTATTTACAATTTAAATGCTAGCTATTGGTAATCAGTAGTTGCTTACGTAGACTAATTTCAGCACTTTAGGTTTGCACTCGTGTCAGCTAGGCACTTGATAGTCAGGATACATAAAAAAACTAGACTGAGAATGAGAAGGTTTGCATATATAGCTTATCAAATATAACTTGTAAAGTATTAAGTCAAATCATATACAATTTCAGTAGATTTTGGCTATTGATAATCTCTCCTTTGCTAATCTGCATCATTGTTTGATTTAACGTTTTAGTGTTATAATATTAACCAAGCGATATGCTCATACGCAGCCTAATTTAGTGTAATTGTATCGAGACGGTCAAGTTTGTTGCTCAAGACACGCTTCAGCTAAAGAGCTAAAATAATTAAGTGATTATTGTGCTACGCACTGAACAATTCTCAGACCTTTAAATCAAACTAATTTCAGCACTTTAGGTTTGCGCTCCATCAGCTAGGCACTTGACAGTCAGGAATAACTTGTAAAGTATTAAATCAAATTATTTCCAATTTCATTACATTCTATCTATTAGGAATCTCTCTTTTGCTAATCTGAATCACTATTTGATTTAATGCTTTTCAATTATAATATATAAACCAAGCAAAATGCTCATACACAGTCTAATTTGTATCTTGGCTGTCAAGTTCATTGTTCGAAGAACGCTTCAGCTAAAAAACTAAAATGATGTAAGCAAGTACTAATTACCAATCACATGTCATTTAGGGATACAATAGCTATTGGTAATCAATACTTGTTTAGTAAATTTCATTACTTTAGATTGTATGCTCCGTGACCTATGCATTTGGTACTGAAGATATACCAAAGTTAAAGCGTGTATGAGGGTGTAGCTTATTTAATCTGCAATTTAAATGCATCCTAGCTATTAGGAATCAGTAAACAGGTGCTAATTATTACCAATTACTAGCATGCTTCTAACTTCCACCAGACTAAAGTTAAAATTTTAAATTATATTAGGCAAGTTGTGAATCTCATACTGTTTAACTTTGGAATATTGAATTTGTTAAGTGCAAGCTATATATTATGTAGGGAATCTATATTCTCACATTCAGTTCAATTTCTTAGATCTCCTCCTATGTGCATGATTAAGTTATAAATACATTGTAACATTAAAGTTACATTATAACATAAACATGCATATAGGTGATGGTGCATATTTAAACAGAAATCGCACTTGACATTTTAATAAAATTCTACTTTTAAATTTATTAATTAAACCATTGATAAATAATTAGAAATTTGATTGTCTTTATTGTTAAGTATTAACTAACAAAACGGCATGAAATCCGTCCAAAAGCATTAAACTGTACAAAAATGCGCCAAGTAGCAGTTTGATTTTCCCACAAAATTGAAACATTGATAAATAAATAGAAATTTTATTGTCTTTATTGTAAAGCATTAACTAACAAAAAGACATGAAATCCGTCCAAAAACATTAAAATGGAAGAAAATACGCCAAGTAGCAGTTGGATTTCCCCACGAAATTGAAGCATTGATAAATAAATAGAAATTTTATTGTCTTTATTGTAAAGCATTAACTAACAAAAAGACATGAAATCCGTCCAAAAACATTAAACTGTAAAAAAATGCGCCAAGTAGCAGTTTGATTTTCCCCAAAATTGAAATATAACAAAAAAGATAATAGATATCATACAACAAAGCCAAGTTTTCATTGAAAGATACCTCGATTTAATTCGCATTAGCAATTAATAATAAATTAACAATAAATTAGCAATTAACAATAAAAAAAAACTTGGCGTGTGCGCCCTTCATTCGAGGCACTTGCTCTGGTAATATTGCTAAAAAAAACTTTTAAAGAAATTAAATTGTAGTAAAGTCAGTTTTGGGTTTGAATCAGTTGCCCATTGTCTTTTTACCTCGCAATGAAGCGCGCACACGCCAAGTTTTTTTTATTGTTAATCGCTAATTTATTGTTAATTTATTATTAATTGCTAATGCGAATTAATTCGAGGTATCTTTCAATGAAAACTTGGCTTTGTTGTATGATATCTATTTTCTTTTTTGTTATATTTCAATTTTGGGGAAAATCAAACTGCTACTTGGCGCATTTTTTTTACAATTTAATGTTTTTGGACGGATTTATTTATTAGGAATTGGGAAAAGGATAAGACAGATGAAGAAGAAATAAGAATTAACATTGATGAAGCTCTGATGACATTTATTATTAGTTTGCATGGGTTTAAAATAAATACAAAAGTTCAAACCGGACCATAATGGCTCACATTATCGGTAATTAATATAAAATAACATGCATGGCTGCAATATAATATAGAATTATTACAATTTCCTCCTTTAACTATCAGTAGACTAATGAACTGACAATTTTTTATACTTTCAGCCACTACTACTTATTTTAAGTAAAGGCGACTACTATCCACAATAGACCTAGCAAAAGATTTTGACGCTTTCTAAACGCTTTTACTAAACATATTCACAGCAAGATGTTTAAAGAGTAGTAGTTTTAATAGTCTTCGCTGAGAAGATATCAGTCTTGCTACGAATAGGATGCATGCGATGCGATGCAAGCAACAAGCAAAGAATTTGCTTCTCGCTTTACTATCAGACTAATCGAAGGTGTTCGCTACAGAGACGGTCACTGGCTGAAAGTGACCAACTCTATAATGGGAACGTATTCAATTACTTTTGTATTATTTGGCTGTTCTGCCATCCCAACACTCTGCGCTATTAGTTGTGATGGTTCGTTTCAGAAAGACAGGGAGACTAAGATAGAGAAGAACCATAAGCACAGGGTAACTGAGTGTTCGCATAGCAGAATTATGGGGAAAGTGTGCGCATGTGTCTACTATTCAGCTATTAGACTAATGGAACGTGTTCGCTACAAAGATAGTCATTGGATTGAAGTGACCAACTCTATAATGGGAACGTATTCAATTACTTTTGTATTATTTGGCTGTTCTGCCATCCCAACACTCTGCGCTATTAGTTGTGATGGTTCGTTTCAGAAAGACAGGGACACTAAGATAGAGAAGAACCATAAGCACAGGGTAACAGAGTGTTCGCAGAGCAGAATTATGGGGAAAGTGTGTGCATATTTCTACTGCCCTACTATGAAAGTAAAACAAAGTGTTTACTACTTCTACTTGTGGTAATACTATACTATAGGGGGCGCTCAGAGCAGCGATGGAGTGTGCTGGACTTCAGGACAGGTGCAGACTGGTGCAGACAGATGTTCGCTGCAGAAACTGGAGGGGCTGCGGTTCCGATGGACCGACGGGGAGGGCTTTGCTGTTCTGAAAATTATTTAAAAGAAAACATTAATGAATGAACAATGCCATTACAATAAAATGAGTGAGAAGAAATGAAATGGAAGAAGAAGTTGTTAGGCAGCTTACCATAATACAACAGACTCCCGACTACAGGTTCTTATCGCCCCAGTGTTTGGTGCGTCACAGTGCCGCCATTCTGGTCCAGTATGAATTCCTGTCGACGTTCTCAACTGGTACTCGCTGCAGAAAAGGGATGGTCTGCGAGGCGGATCCACCGATAGGGCTTTGCTGTTTTGAAAATTATCTAAAAGAAAACATTAATGAAAGAACAATGCCATTCCAATAAAATCAGTGAGAAGAAGTATAATGGAGGAACAAATTGTTTGCCAGCTTACTATAATGCAGCAGCCTCTCGTTCGCAGGATGCTATCGTGTGAGTGTCGACTGCATGACAAGGTCATCGTTGGAGTCCAATTTGAATTTCTGTCCACATTTATGAACTGGTGCTCGCTGCAGAAACGGGACGGGCTGCGAGACGAGTCCACCGATGAGGGGAGTCTTGCTGCTCTGGAAAATATCCAACAGAAAACATAAATTAATGAACAATGACATTCCAATATAATTAACGAAATGCTGTCTGCACATTTCATTAATATTTAAAAGAAGAAGCTAGATAGTTGGTATTTTACCATAACGCCGCAGTTTCTCGTTTCCAGTGTGCTAGGAGTGGATGGTGCGTAAGCAGCCTGGATGGTCTGAAAATGTGAAATGCATGAAATTTAATTGTATTCTGCATTGATTACTCAAGTAAGGCAATTCGTAGTAATGGTACAAAATTCTTTTACTCACAGTAGGCTGCCTCCTAGCCTTGCCTAAAGCGGCGACGCGGACCGCCGGGATGGCACCGGGGAGCCGCGTTCCTTCGGGAGTATCACCGTGGGGCTGAAAAATTATTTACAATATTTAATATTACAATTATATGCAGTGATCACTATATAGATTAAAATAAAAGAAGGTAAATTTATTTACCTGGATTGCAAAAGGGCACCGATTGTAGGAGCATCGACAAGTTTAATACCTGGTGGGGCCACCGTTATTCTCTATTACTAGATTGTAACGGTTTTCCACCGAGGCATACAAATGTGCGAAATACTCTGGCCGATCTCGCAAATCGGCCCAAGCCCGCCTTGCGTGGTTCACAATCTCACCCCGAGCTTGTAAGGCGCTGTCGGGCCGCCAGGTGCGCACCTTTTCGGCACACACATTCTCAATTAAATTAAGATCTGGCGACCGCGCTGGCCACCTCACGAGTTGAAACTCGGGGTGAGCTCTAAACCACGCCTGTGTAATACGCGAGGTATGCACCGGACTATTGTCCTGAACCACTCGCAGCACCGGCATGTCCTCCTGGGGGTATGCCTCCCTCACCGAGGGTAGAAAACTATCCTCGAGGATTCGGACATACTCCCGGGAGTCCATGTGCGGTGTTATTTCGACGAGTGATCCAGAGCCCAACGGCCCGATCCACCCCCACATACCACACTTAATGCGACCGCTGCTGTCTCGATCGACTACATAATCGAGATCAAACCGCCCGGAATCGGCAGGCCGCCAAACCCACAGCGCACTACCAGCGGCAGAGGAAAATACTTTTTCGTCGGAATAAATTGTTACAATATTATCCGTCCAAAAACATTAAACTGTAAAAAAATGGGCCAAGTAGCAGTTGTGGATTTCTCCCAAAATCGAAATATAACAAAAAAGATAATTCATCCCGAGAGTAACGGCTCATTAGAACGAGCCCATTCCGTCATTAAAGACTTCATCAGAAGCCAACTAGCTGAAAACAACGAAGCCAGAAACAGATGAGGAGAATATTTACAAGCTACCATTTACTGTTACAATACATCAAAACATATGGTAACCCAATTGACACACTTTGAACTAACTTTTGGAAGAACTCCCAGCAGCTTTGGGCAACTAACTACTGACGTCGAACAAACCTATGACGACTTAGCAAATAATCTAACTAGTTATCTAGAACGAATCTGGGAAAGACCAGGATCAGTATTATATGACCAGAAAGTTAAGGTCAAGAAAAAATACGATAAACATGTTAAACCATTACAATTCGAACCCGGTGACTGTGTATGGGTAAAGAATCAAGGAGTCGATAGAATGGCAGGGTTGTCAACACCTTGGTTGGGACCTTATAAAGTTAGGAAGCTTGTTGCAGATACTAACGCCATTATAAATATTAAAGGAAAAGATACTAACGTTCATTTAAATCGCCTGAGGTATGCTAATCTTACCACTATTGCAGATACGTAATCCGATTAAGCCTCCTAGGGTTTGTTCTCGCCAACGAATATATAATCAAGGAAATCAAAGATGTCCCAAATATTCATTTCGATACGATGGGAACCACGATGATCTACCACCAGACTTGGAAATCTGTAATCTTTCTGGACTTGGACGAACTCGAACTGTTGGAAGCACCAGTGGAACGTTTACTGGGGAACCGTACGGGTCCATACCGTTTACTGGGAAAGCCTTCGAAACACTTGGAGCTAGAACAAGTGTATCTATATATTGGAATGCGATTCGACAAGTATAAGGAAATTCGGCATTTGTTACTGCAGAACATTGGTTATTCAAGTAAACTTAAGGTAAAAAGAGGATGGTTAAACCCCATTAGAGATTTATTAAATATAATAGCAGGAACACTTAGCAATAAGGACGCAGAATATTATAATTCCGAGATTGATAAACTCTACAAAGATAATAAGCGAATTACTACCCTGATTGATAGACAAGTAACAATCACGAAAGGCACAATTAAAAATTTTGAGGAATATAGGAGTAAGGTTTCGGAACATCTCAATAAAACAGCACAGATTATAAACTCAAATATTGAGCAAGAAGAAAGGGATATACGTATGTTAAGTTTAGCGTTGCACATAAGCGAAATCGTTTCTGAGTACGGCCAACTAGTTCAAAATTTGAGGGAAATTGTAACGCATGGTTTGCAAGGGAATGCGGACCCACTACTGATGACAACTTCGCAATTGGGAGAATTATTGAACGAACTAGAGAAACAATATGGGAGAAAGAAACTTTTATTCAATAGAGATGAAGCTTATAAATATTTAAAGGAAGCTAATGTTAACGTTTTCCTGTTAAGGGGGCAGAAGCTCTGCTTTGAACTAATCATCCTCATTATCGAAGATAAAGTGTAAAATGTAAAAAAAAAACGCCAAGGAGTCGTGTTCCTCACCCCCCCAAAAATGTGCCGCATTCCACAAAAATAACAGTGTGGTGAAAAATTATTATTTATTATTATTTATTCTGTACCAAATTGACCAACAACGTAATCGATATCATTGGAAAGCCAAGTCTTCATTCAAACACTCTAATTGAATATTCCAAAAAAATGAATGTCATACAGAACTAAATATTCTACAAACAAACAAGAACAGAATACGAATGTGAAAACCAACCCTTCAGTTACTAATATAAAGCATTAAACAATCGTGAAAATTAAATTAAAAAATATATCTCTTCTGTTCGTTCAATTTATCAAAGAAAACGTAATACTTGGCCCGCCCGGTTCTTCACAAATCCAGTTTCAAGTCTACACACAAATGGGTGCAACTTTATTATTCAAATGATACCTTGCATTATTGCAAATCGCTATTGTATCGTTAATGTTAGGATGTAAGGTGGACAGTATTTTTTAGAGAAAGTAACTTTATTAGTGATTGCTCAGATGGTAAATTATTATTTAATGATACCTTTCATCATCGCAAATCACTATTGTATCGTTAATATCTCTTTGATTCTTTGCAAAGGTGTCGCTAAATGCAGACGTGGCCGTATTCTTTGCAAAGGTGTCGCTAAATACAGACGAGGCCCTCTTCTTGTTGGTTTACATTTTTTACTACTTTTGTCTACATTTTTTATTATATTTTTTTTATTATGGGCATAAGCTTGGCTTCTATTCAAAGCTGTAAACTTTTTATATCACATCATTTTGATCCGTGTTTTTAAAAAAAAACAGATAGGCATCTTTTGCACCTCTCGGCCACTGGATTTTTTGTCTAATCTTTTTATCATCAATGTTAATGAATATATTTTTGTTATTTCTTACTAAACATGTATAATGCCCAGGGTGGTTATTTTTTGTATTATTTTTTGTATGATAAAATATAGCGCTTATCGCTCTATATGTTTTTTGCGCGATAAGTATTTTTAACATGTGTGCACCTGTGATACAGTATTTTTGCATTTTAATAATTCTTTCTTCCCTTTTTTGAAAGGGTAATAACTGAATTAGTATAACATTTCCAGCCATCGTAACATCAGTTTTAAATATCATCTCCTTACTTCCACAATGAGTGCACGAGGAACCATCTAATTCACGCCAATTGGAATACATCTTAATTATTTCTTGTAGACCTTTACTTTTTCCTTCTAGTACACATAATGGTAGTGGCAAAATTACATTTTTCTCAGTATTGATACTCGTTTGATGGCAAGTTTTGCAGCGTAGTTTGTGAGTCAACTCGTGCTCCAGGGTTTGCCTAATACTGTTATGACCATTTATAACACTGAGTAAAAATTCAGCAGCATCTTGTGGAATGCTTTCAACGAAAGTTCCACCTAAGTACTGCCTAACCCTAAGAGAATTAAGGAGTGCCACTGCTTGACTTATGTATACTTGAGCCAAAGCTTTTAGCGCATCATGTTTTTGGAGATTGAGCATTTTTTCACGAATAATCTGGCAATGAAGCATACATTGCATGCTTACGTTAGCGTATGCGGATACATGGTCGGAATTGATAAAGCCTTTAACGGAACGTACCACAATTACCGTATTATCTGCATGCGATGCATCAATATTAGTTTTAGGTAGTCCGGCCCAATATCTGTCAGTAATTTTCAGTTGCCTTTCCGTCACATAATTTATATCTCCCAGATCAGGTCTGTAAATGCTTCTTAATCTGTTATATTCCAGTATAGCTAATTTATTAGCTTTTACAGAGTACGGATCGAAATTAATCAGATGCAAGCCGTCCAACGAAGTTACACGTGATAGTGCAACGTACACCTGACCGCAGCTAAAGACAGTGTTACCTGCGTCGACGATAACTGTTTTTAAACTTAATCCCTGACACTTGTGAATAGTAATACCATAGCTAAGAGATATTGGAAATTGATGACGAATGACATATGCTTTATCCATTACTTGAAATTTCGAAGTAACTCTTTCAATTGAATATTCCTGACCAGTTGATAAACGAAACTGTATAGTTTCAATATCACCATTAGCTTCCACTACTTCGGTAAGTCCAACAATTTCTCCAATAGCACCATTTACAAGGCCTAGCGTCACATCAATGTTACGCCTCAGCATTATTTTGGCACCAACTTTCACAATTATATTTCTGCTTAAGCCAGCTGTCTGAGAGTTGTCTTCCTCATATTGATCTAAGAGTTTATTCACGCGTTTCTTTAAATACTCCGCACAATCGAGAACGTCGCGTGCAGTCAGCTTCACCTCTTTACTGTTAATTCTTTCGAGCATTGCTGCATTAAGTACGTCACACAAATGGCAGGTGGGAAGTAAACAGATTCCTTCTGACGGTAAACTTTGAATGTAATTACAAAGCTCATTTAACCTTGCGTTACTGTCGTTGGATAGGAACACAATTTTCCTCGATTGCAATTGCAAAACGTCTGCTTCCGTAACAATACCTAGGCGAATTCTTGAAAGAATTTCACGATAAGTATCATCATCTTTTTGTCGCATATTTATACTCAGTTCATCGTAAGTGAACAGCTCAGTCCACAAATTGTAACTGGCCAATGAACCCAAACATTTAGAATTTCTTTCTCTCGAAATTTTAATAAATGCCGGCTCTTCGTGAACAGGTGGTAACTGTAATGAATCACCAAACAGAAGAATATGCTTTCTGCCAAACCATCCATCGTTCGTGTCAACTGTATCGAATATTTCTGCCAGTCTCAGATGTATAAACATTAAAGTAATATTCGATATCATCGAAATTTCGTCTCTAATGAATAGAACGGTATTCTTTAAGTCGGTGCGTAATGTTTTCAAGACCATATCAGATAAAGGTCTATAGCTAGGAGTTTGACCGTGTTCAACGGGAAGTTGAAGTAATCTATGTGCGGTTAAACCATCGACATTGAATGCTGCTACTCCAGTAGGGGCTAATACAGCAGTATTTTTCCCTACTACTTGTTTTGCCCAACATCGCAGTGTCTTAATCAAGAAATTCTTTCCTGTTCCACCTTCTCCGCTGACATACAAGCGCAGCAGTGGACTATTCGTATCGTCTAAATTCCTAACAATTGTTTCTGTAACCTTTTCAAAAATCCTTTTCTGGTCAGAATTCAATTCTTCTATCATCTGCGTAATGTTACAATCAGCAATTCTTGCATTTTTCTCCATTTCGTTCAACTCCATTATTGGACCTTCCACCTCCAGAGGTTGGCATTCCATCTCATCGAATGAATCAAGTTTCTCATTCTTCCGTTCATCTTCCAAAATATTCTGTTTAATCAATTCTTGGACATGATCGAAAGCTGCTTGAAGTTCCTTTAGACGTTCATGGTACTGAAGACCACTAATAATTTCTAACTTTACCGATGCAAATGCTTCGGTGTAAGTATCATAGCATCCTTTTAACTCGTCCAAGTCCCTCCAGGGTTTAAACAATAATAACATTGAGTAATAGTATTTCTCTGGATAAAGGTTTTTATTATATGTAAAATGGTTAATCAAATAACCACGGTCCCTTTTTTCAAATATAAGCGAGTTTTTGAATCGTAAAATTGTAACGTACACTTTGAAGTTTTAACTCGCGAAACGTCGTACCACTTAGCAAAATCGTACAAACTCCACGTTTCTAACTCTTGCGGTCTGTTCGGATAATAATTACCCTCCAAAACCATTAAAATGAAAAAAAAAACGCCAAGTAGTCCGCCCGCCCCCCCTTCGCCATCCCGGCTCCCAACCCAGCAACCTTGCCAAAATTATTTAAAAAATTACCAAAAATAGAAATGGATATCATTGGTAAACGAAAGCCAAGTTATAATTCAGATATAACTAATAACATACAAGAAAGCCAAGTTTTCATTCAAAGATATCTCGAGTTAACTCGCATTAGCAATTAACAATAAATTCACAATAAATTAGCGATTAACAATAATAAAAAAAACTTGGCGTGTGCGCACTTCATTGCGAGGTAAGAAACCAATAAGAAACTAATTTAAATCTAACATTCACTTTACTACAAATATTAAATCCTACGAAATCTTACATTCACAGTTCAAGCACATTTACTATACAGGGTGTTCCAAAACTGTCTATAACGGTGATAGCCATCATGTGGGGCGTGACCTCGTGAAGACGATAGCACCTTCTAAAATTTGAAGTTATACCCAACTTTGGGAGTTATTAACCAAAACAATTGACCAATCAGCGGGCGAGGTTGGCCGGGGTCGCTGTGACGCGCCGGGGTGCGGTGGGATGGCTCGAGCCGCCCAAGATTCTCGCCGCTCACCCGACCGCCTCAGCTGCGATCAGTAAGTGGCTTCACGATGAGGCGACTATCCGAGGTGCCCCTCGCAGCAAAGATCAGCGGGCGTACTTCGCAGTAAGTGGCTTCACGATGAGGCGACTATCCGAGGTGCCCCTCGCAGCAAAGATCAGCGGGCGTACTTCGAGGTTGCGCCTCGCTAGTGATGGTGATTAATACTCATACGGTTAACACTTACAGAGTATTGTCGCCCTCGTCCGGCCTCTCTTTCCCGACTTTTATTCCAGAAAGCGCCAATCCAAAAATGTCTCAAAATTTTTTCCAAAATTTTTAAAACAAATTTGTAATTAATGTCCAACTACTCAATCTTGTCGCGGGCACTCGCTCGCAAGACATCTCGTGCTCTTGGCGAGTCACGGACGGCTATCGCTTGCTCCTAGAAATGCGAGGTGACAAAAAACATCTTGACAATCGGCCTGTTAGAATTCGAATTCAAAACGAAAGAATCGCTGTCTCGGTGCGCTCGCACCAATGGTCCAGCCGGCGGCCCGCTGCATGTGTCGTTCTCGACACCCGAACAAGCCACAGCATCGTCCGACGGACGCTTCTTTGCCTTTCCTCTTGCTTTCTCACTTTCTTAATATGCGCTTACGATAACCAATATCCCTGATCAGCTGTTTCGCGACGTCCGATTAGATCCAATTAAATCCGACCATATCCAATGAACCAAATTTATGAAGGGCCTGTGCTACTTTTTCTTACAAATATCGAAGTGGCGCCGTGGCAAAGCGTTGGAATAGCGACTGCGATGATCCGAGTTCGATTCTCCGTTGTCACGATTGTTTCTCTTTTGTATTTTCTTGCCTTCGCATCACCGTGTTCAGTAACCGGCAGTGGTAATATTTTATTCTTTCATATTTCTCCGCCCTTCCTCTAATTTCTTCATTTTTGTTGCATGCGCTTGCGATAAGTATGGCACCGTGGCAAAACGTTAGAATAGCAACCGTGCTGGCCTGAGTTCTAACGTTTTACCACGGTGCCACTTTGACACTTGTAAGAAACAGTATCGCAGGTCCCTGATAAATTTGGTTCACCGGATTTGGTAGGATTTAATTGGATCTAATCGGACGTCGCGAAACAGTTGATCAGGGATATTGGTTATCGTAAGCGCATATTAAGAAAGTGAGAAAGCAAGAGAAAAGGCAAAGAAGCGTTCGCAGGACAACTTAAACTCAAATTCTAAGCCAATCCCAATCCCAACCCATTTCTAATTAGCATTTAACTTAAACAAAATATCAGCGCTGTTAGCATACATTTATCTGACTGCCGAGGTCTTTATTCTTCCGTAATAGCAGATCATCATATCCCAATGAGATGTCGTTCTGCGCTTATCGATGAAAAGTTAATGTCTTTCGAACGGTCATTTGGCCCAAATGGCAAATGTAAACCTAGGCAACTTAGCCAAATGAATTTGCCGGGTTACCTAGTCGAATGAAGGATTTGAGTCCTTCCTACGTTCAAATATTTTGGGCCCTGAAAAGGGCCGATAAAAATGTGTGGCTCTGAAAAGAGCCGTTTTGAAAGCGGTGGACCCCAAAAGGGCCGTTCGGCGTCTCACATCTGGTGGTGTGGCACTAGCATCTCCTCACAGATAGTGCTGGAAATGGCCGCCATTCCTTTCCACGCACATCCGTGCCCGGCGCAGGATGCTATCGCGTATCCGCGGAAACACACCCGGCTCAAGGAGCACCACGGCTGCGTGCAGCCGGGCGATGGCCTCTTCCTCCGTTAGCCGATGAGCCACATCATCCATGGCGCTCTGTGGAAACATAAGAATTTAAAATAATTTAATTATAATGCATTGGGACTTGCATATTCGGGTAGCATCACTGCACATTACCTTGACATGCCCCCAGAAAAAGAAATCTAAAGGCGTGAGGTCGGGCGACCGTGGTGGCCATCGTCGCAAGCTGCCGGTGCCCATCCAACGGCGATAAAAAAATCTGTCTAAAAACTCGCGCACGATGAGAGCTTTGTGGGGTGGTGCCCCATCGTGTTGAAACCACATGGTCGCTAAGTCCTCGGCAGGAATTACTCGGACCAACTCTGGCATCAGTACCTCATTGAGAAAGTTGAGGTACGCGGTACCAGTGAGTCGCGGGGGCATCAGGAATGGCCCAATCACCCGATTTCTGTATAGCCCAGTCCACACGTTCAGGGACCACCTGTCCTGAGAGCGGCGTGGGGTAAGATTGTGCGGGTTTGCCCTCGCCCACGTGTGGGAGTTCCTCGCATTAAAAACCCCATCTTGCGTAAATAAGCTTTCATCCGTCCACAAAATCCGTTCCAAAAATTGCGGATTTGCCTCGTCCCTCTGTAGCAGCCATTCGCAAAACTCCTTGCGAACTGGGTGGTCGCCCGGGAACAGGCGTTGGACCCGCAGGAAGTGAAAAGGGTGATACTCCAAGGAGTGTAGCACCCTTAAGACGGTGGACATGCTGATTCTGTAAATGAATATGCATGTGTGGCTTAATATGTGATTGACGGTACTCACAATAGGTAATATCACACTCGGTAATATTACAACAGTTCCAATTGTATACTTCATTTACTTACCGGAGTTGCCGGGAAATTTTCCGCACACTAATGGCGGGATACGCGCTCACCAATAGTTCGATCCGATTTTCCTGTCGGACAGTTCTAGCAACTCGCGGTCCCCCCACGCGACTTGGTCGCGGCATCACCGACCCAGTCCGGTTGAAACGGTCGAGGACATTTCGAAATGTCACATAAGTCGGCGTCCCCTGTCCCGGATACCGACGACGGTATTCCTCCACTGCATCGGTCGCATCCCCGTCGCAGTAACGCAACAACACGGTGAGCATGTTGATGTACTGGTCTTGCTCGTATTTCACGGCCATTATGGTGAAAAATACGGAATGTGGAAAATGCTTAAAATGCAGAAAGGCTAGCACTGCTGTCACCAAGGCGATCAGAGTAAAACTGCCTTCATCGGCAACTATTCGTCTTGAGGACAACTTCCTCAGGTTCATCTGTTTTATGGTACCCCGAGTTTCCGGGCTTTTCTCGGAGCGGGGGAAGGGAAGTATACCGAAACATTGTACAAAGCCAACGTCATCGTCTTGTGGTGGCCGTAACATAGCAGTAGCTATCGTTACAAACTTTGAGTCTAGCTTCAGTCGAAAAAGAAAATACATAAACGTACAGTTTTCCGTCGGTTTGACATCAAGTCCGGCGTGTCGCTTTGTAGAATTGATAAAATAGCGAACCACCAACGATCAATCTTTCAAAGCTTATTAATAGCGCTGCAACCTGAAATAATGCCACTCATAGGAGAAGCCTAGTGCTTGTTCGGCATGACGACTGTCGCCAACTCGCAAAGTGTATGTACTGAGAGAGAACGTACTGTTTATTACCGTATGTTCACCTCGACGAATAGGCATTTTTACCAATCGAAAAATTATTACTGTTTCGCCCAGGGTAGTCGGTTGGGCTCATCGTGACATACTAATGCGGTACTTAGTTGTTTTGAGTGGAAATAGACACTCTGTGGATCTAATCGAAATAGTCGTTTAAGATCTGAACTGCGCTGAATAAAATTATGGACAAACGCATATTTAAAAAGTACGGAGTTTCCCCTCTTGAACGTCCTTGAAGAGAGGGAGGCAAAATCACTCTTTCAAGGTGAAGGGGAAGGGTGGAATAGATTATGGCGGTGGGAAGGAGGTGCTTCGCGAAGACAGCGCGGTGGGTGGAGGTGTCAAGAGGGGCACAGCAATTTTGAGATGCCAAAAAGAGGGAGACAGGTTTTTCCGTGCTCGGGTGAAGGTCTGGACGGCTCGTCACCAGGCTACCTGGCGGGTATAAAGAGATTAACCCGAGTGCGCTCGGAATCGGTCGAAAATTCGGGGGTACGTAGGCGCCTTCGGACAGGCATCTTCATGCCAGATGCGGAGGATGAGCGGGTTTACAATGTAGGTAATAATCATGAAAGTTGGCACAACATACCAAAAAGGAAAAGGGTCAGAATGAAACGCGGAAGTAATCACGGAAATACGGAGATGTGCGCCTGGACATCGTGAATTAAGAAAGTCCGAAGCCTTTGACGGTATTTAAGAAGGCAGGTGGCTAATCCCGTAGAAAGTAAAAATGAAGCTTCGAGAAAATCTTAGGCGGCTCACGGCGTAATGACCCGCGAATCGAAACAAGAGGACCCACTAGCTGGAGCACCTCGTCGGTCAGTCGGTCAGTCGACTTAAGAAACCGCGACTTAAGGAACATGATTGATACCTGCTCTACGTATTCAGTCAGTCAGTGTCGCGTGAGCGGTCACAGAGCCGGTGATGATGACCCCCGGCGGGGGTTCCACTGCGCTAACTCAGGGTGCCGGGGGCGCAGATAGACAGAACTTGAGGAATCTTTGAAGAAGGCTTCGATGCGGATACCAATTTAATTTCAGCAAGATACTAAAGCAATT